>JAOEGL010000001.1:139201378-139673878 GCA_034509955.1 Urosaurus nigricauda | reverse complement strand
ACATTGTCAGATTTTGAGGCATCTGCTGTGATTTCCTGATTAATTATAATTGCCTCCCCTTTTTGTTTCCAGTTAGCATCTTGTTTGGGATTTTGACTTGAAACTCAGTATTGCAGCTTGTACAACCAAAACACACACTGCTAGGCTTTGAGGTTCTTAGCATCATGTCCCAATGAGTTAAAACAGTCAGACATTCTAATTTATTTTTATAGATAAGTGGCAAAACCAGCTGATAAAGCCCTTCAGTCTTAGTCATGCAGGCACCAAAATGAGTTCTAATGGATATTAAATATGTGGCATTCACATTCAGAAGAATGGGAACATTCTGAGTAGGATCCAGATATTTTGCAAAGGCAATCAGTGGCAGAGAGATAGCTTGAAAACAGATCAAGGAATTTGATAATGAGGTGTGTCTGCAAAATTCTGGAAGAAATTTCACTGAAGCCATAATTGTAGAAGTATAATGTTTTGATTGTGAATTTGCAGGGTTCATACAAGGTTCTTCTTACTATGCAGGAATAAGTTGAAAACATGTTTTATAGGATGATGACTTGGGGTCTGGAAACTTTCCCAGGAGTGATTCAGTATAAGTTTAATCACAGTTCAAATCAAAATGAGACACTGTGGTTTGTGGATGAAAGTAGTATACATGTGGGCAATGAATTCTAAACCACATGGAGTGTTGAGTCATGTCAACATTGTATTTATAGTTCATGAAAATATAATAAGATTATTCACATACTTTATGGGGAAACATTAAGACAATTGGGGAAACAACAAAAGGCTATTACGAACATTCAAAATAACTTTTTAAAATATGGAATCATTGTTGACTTGATGATAGTTAATAGCAAGGACAGAGGAAGGAGTCTGGTGACAGAAAACCCAAAATTGCAAAATCTATTTGAGATCAATTTGCTGATGTAGGTTAGAAATATTCTCAGTTAGATTTCCTGCAGGTTAAAACTTTGGGGGATGACTCAGCAAAGGTCAAGATCCAAACCATTGTCAACATACTTTTGTTGTGGTAAGGAGCTGTTGGGTTGGTTGTATGCTTGGAAGCTGGTAAAGTAAGCATGCAGTTTGGACAAACAATTTCTCATTGTTGAACTAGGCATTATTTCTATGTCAGGATTATAATATGCAGTGAATTATAATCTAGTGTGGCTACAGGTAAGCATGAAAAGTAGTGAGAGAAGTATATGCCAGATTGAAAGGAAGAGGCTGTGGTTGATGTCATTTGTAAAGGTTTTCCCTTGACATGAATGTCTAATTGTAACCGACTGTAGGGGGTGGTGCTCATCTCCATTACTAAGCCGAAGAGCCAGCGTTGTCAGAAGACTGCTCTGGTGGTCATGTGGCCAACATGACAGCACCGAACACTGTTACCTTCCTACTGTGAAGTGGTATCTATTGATCTACTTGCATTTGCATGCTTTTGAATTGCTAAGGTGGCAGAAGCTGGGACTCATGACAGGAGCTCACTCCATCATGCAGTACTCAAGCCTCAAACTGCCAACCTTCTGATTTTTCAAGTCAGAATTGGCATTTTAACCACTACACCACCACATCCCCCCTATTCTACCGATCTAATAATCCTTTCAAGAACAGTGTGGAACTTTGTTCAGGATGGGATTTTTCCTTCTTCTGAATAAATATGCAGAGGTTCAAAAGGCAGATCTGAGAATGCTTAATAATAAGAATCACAACTCAAATGGCTTTTTATAGTTTTTTGTAGGGCTTTCGGGCTATGTGGCCATGTTCTAGAAGAGATCCTTTCTGACATTTCGTCAGCATCTCTCTGCATTTCTCTGAAGATGTCAGCAAACAGATGCTGGTGAAACATCAGAAAGGAACTCTTCTAGAACATGGCCACATAGCCTGAAAGCCCCACAAAAAACGATGGATGCCGGCCATGAAAGCCTTCAACTCCACAAACTCAAATGGCATTTGCACCTGCCGCTTTGATATATGTTAAATCATATTAGACAAATATTAGACATTATTTTCCCCAAGTGTATGCATTTTCCCTATTTATATGCACTTTATAAGTGTTTTATAAATATATATGAAAAAATAAGAGGTCTCTGTATTTTGTTTGACCTGGATGCTTCTAAAATAACATATAATTGTTTGAAACACCAATGTATGTCCAACAGCATGCACTATTAAGCTAGAATCCACATATGACAGCTAAAAACCAGATTCATAAATAACCATAGAATCAACTTTCTAATCTATTAAGGTCATTTTATATTTTGATCTATAATTATGCTTTATTTACACAAGCACCAATGTATATATTTGCTTGCTACAAGAAGCAGCAGCAGCAGCAGCTACTAAACTATTTTCTCTGTGGGGCGAAACAGATGGATAGGAAAAAGTGGCCTGAAGCTGCCTTTTCTAAAGCCACATTGAAACCCCACCAACCACACCACCGGCTCCCAAGGCAGCTGGAGTGCTCATGTCATGACCACATGACATGGATTCAAGCCAGGAAGAAGCGGAAAAAAGCTGCTTCTTTTTGAAATGGCATAAAGCCCCTAGAGGGCACTTTCCTGCTGGATTCAAGGCGTGTGTCATCTAAATGCCACGCCTTCAAGTCAGCCTGAAAGCACCTCTTTTTGCCTGTCTGGTTAGCCCCTGTGATGATATATAAAGGACAGATTGGGCCATATATCCTGCTGCATTTTTCTCTCTCATTAGTTTCCTAAAGAAGCACTTCTTTAGTTGTTAGATGAAAGATCATCAGAAAATTGACCTGGCTATGTCAATGCCTATTAAAATTTCTAATATGATATCCACATTTTGTGTGCATATTTTAACTTATCGCACTTCAAGTTATCTTTTCAGATTTATGGACTATGGATATATTTTAAAAGAGTGAGTCAGAATTAGGATCTGGTCTTCTCCTTTCAAGAGCTAGTGTGGTGTGTTGAACTAAGACTCTGGAGGCCAGGGTTCAAATCCCCATTAGGCCATGGAAACCCAGTGAGTGACATGGGGTAAGTCATTCTCTCTTTGCTTCAGAGGAAGGCAAACACGTATCCCCTATGAATAAATCTTGACAAAAAACCCTCCATGATAGCTTCCCCTTAGTGTCACCGTAAGTCAGAAATGACTTGACGGCACATGACAATAACTACTACTACTTTCACTTGAATTCCACTAAGTGAGTCTTAAAAAGGATTAGGCTTGCCATGTTGCCATTCACTGTTGCCCCATGGGGTAAAGGGAGAAATGTGAGGTCAAGATTTAGGTCCCTCAGATTTAATAAGCACTGACAGGAACAGCAGGAACTGGCGCCCTGTTCATCCTGACTTATAGTGTGGTGGCCACTGTAGTATATATAAGCATTTGAGGACACTGTTTACCTGGCTCCACCAGTATCATCAGCTTTGTTTTGTTTTGTTTTTTCATTGTAGGGATGTGTTTGGCTTGATGTTGTCTATGTTGTATCCTTCAGAGGCTTATGGAGCCAATTTGCCTCTATCTCCACTACACAGACATATCTTTTCCTGATGTTCTTACTATCTTCCACCACTTCTTGGTTTCCTTTTGTAAAAAGTTAAGGAGGGGGTCACTTTTCCTGGGGAGAGCTGTCTGTTGCCCATCCTTGGTATAAGGCAATAGAATACAAACATGATGACAAATAGTTCTATTCTACTTACCACACAGCTTGTAAAAGCAGCATATTTCTCCACAGCATGAATTCACAGCAGACAGACGCAGGGCTATTGTATACTGGATTTTTCCAACATGACAGAGCAAAGCTGCTGTTGTTGTGTCTTCAAGTCATTTCCAACTTACAATGAACCTAAGGCAAACCTATCACCAGTTGTTTTTTTGTTTTTTGTTTTGGCAAGATTTGTTCAAAGCGGGTGGTTTATGGAACCATTTACAGTGCCTTATGTACACTAATGGACTATGCACCTGCTTTTGTCATCAAGAGCTCTTTTACACAGATGGTCAAAGAAATGCAGTGGCCTTAGGTTTGATCCTCCCGCACCTCTTATATTATTTGCCACCTTGGGATTTAGCCTGGAGGTACATTATATAAATGTAGAACCATGAGAAACATTTGTTGTTTGTGTGGGATAACTGCACCTTCAAATATGTATCCTGTGGCACATTTTCTTCATTACATTCCTTCCAGTGGGCTGCATACTACGATTTATACTCTTTTGAAAGCAGCAATGTGCTGTGAATCTGAATCTGAACTCATATGTGCATATTATTTTACTTTTAATGGAGTCAGGGCTACAGTGTACATCCAAGCACATCATCTCTTTAACGAAGGTAGTGTAAAATCTGCCGCTAAATTGTCGTCGTTGGCTATGCATTTGGAAGTGCTTCCCCCCCCCCCCCATTTCTCCTGGGTCAGATTTTTTGGGGAGGGTGTGGTGATAGTAGAGGGTGGGGAGGGACATACTGTTTCTAGTGGCGCACATCCTGCCATTCTGATCTTCCCTTCTCCAAAAACACAGCCATTCCCTTTTGGTAAGCTGTATCCTAAAGCATCAGCAGTCAGATTCACTTCTTGCATGGTGGCTAGCTCTTTGACAGGCAAGAGAAGTTGGTGGCTTCCCAAGGTAGCACTCCTTTTGCCCAACAGACTCCCAATATGCACTTCTTTTCACCCAGTGGCATTCTTGCATTGGTAGGCAGATCCACCCAGCAAAAATGTAGTTGCTGAAGCATATTCCACACTGTGTTTTGAACTCTGAAGTGACAACCTGTATCACTAAAATTATTCCATGGGAGGAGGCAAAGCTTGGTTTGCAATTTGACCAGTGCCAACTCTGACTTCAATCAAGAAATAAGAAGAGGACTGGGATTGAGAAGGGCTACTATGGAAGAAGTGGGCAGGTCATAAAGTGTAAAGACTTCAAACGTTAAAGTGAGGATAGTTCAAGCCATTGTATTCCCTGTCACCATGCACGGATGTGATAACTGGACAGTGAAAAAAGACAATAAGAAGAAAATTAAACTGTGGTGCTAGAGAAGAGTGCTGGATACTATGGACATCCAAGACAAACAAATATGTTCTACAATAGATCAAGCCCAAACTCCCCCTGGAGACTAAGATGATTAATAACCACATTAAAAAATTGAATCATTAGTAAAAATAAGGCCGTTTCCAACATGTTGAGTATAAAGATAGTCTGTGCCCATGTGGAGAAGGGTCTGTAGAATCCATATCACATATCCTTCTTATATGTACTTTTTACAGGGATGACAGACTGAGACTAATAAAACCCTTATTAGATAAATTTCAGGGAAGATCTCAGGGCTGGTATATAAGATATCTATTAAAGGACACTGATAAAAAGGTTACAGAAGAGGTGGCAAAATTTTGTTTTGCAGCAATTAAGACCCGCAGGGCTATAGTAACTACTACAGCAAGAATCAATAACTGGTGCTAGTAACTAGCAGTAAACACCTTCTCTTGACCCATCCTATTTTTATAGTGCACCCAATAGCCAGAAAGAGCAGTATCTGTTTTACATAACAAGGGCTGCTTTTGTTCTTAACTGATTAACAAGATGAAGAGCTGGAAGCTTGTTAGTTTTAATTATACTTGTATTCATACTGGGAATTCATTCTTAATATGTTATTGTGTTAAAACTGGTTGTTTTTAAATTTTTATATTGCCTGGAGGTCTGTTGACTGTAATAAAGGCATTGATTGATTGATTGATTGAATCATTAGATATGGCAATGATGCTAGGAAAGGTCGAAGGCAGTAGAAAGAGAGGAAGACCACATGCCAGATGGTTAGAGTTATCAGGGAGGACAAAGGCCTGGGCTTGCAGGACCAGAGCCAGAGAGGTGGAGGACACACGATCTTGGAGATGTCCCATCCATGGGATTGAAATGAGTCTCAGTTAAAAACAATAAAGGAAGTGAGCAGTGGGTTTCAACAGGACAGCCTCTTCCAGTGATCAGTTACTGTTCATATGTCAATGTTTATGGGTAGCATAAGGGTCCAATGTATGTTGGAATAATCTGAGGGAGGAGTTGCTTCAGGTTTGGAAGGTGGTTTTTTAAAACTCCAAAACCTGGGTTTAAAGTTGGGTTGTCTGTTTAAACCATGGTTTGTTTGGTTTTTTGCATTAAGGCATATGATTACACCAGTATAGGACTAAATCAGAAAATTAAGTAGCTAACTGCAATTCAGAAGTTAGGGCCACTCACTTCAGTAATAATTGTTCTTTAAAAGCAAGTTGTTTTAGTTCCAATTTATGTTAATTGAAGGATTTATGTCATTTATGACATTTCTTACTAGAAAATATTAGTGATTAAAGAGAAGCAACTGACATTCTAACAGTGAACAACTACTACTGTTAAAGTTAAAGTGTTTAAATTCACATAGTCATTGTTGTTTCAGCAAGATGGTTTTTTAACAAGTCATTTGTTTTAAACCAAGGTATAAACAATGGTTTAAACCAACCTGGTAAACCAGTCAACCCTTGGTTGCTTTAAAAACAATTTCATTGAGGGAAATTTTCTTTTCTTGTGTTTTCCTAGCTTTTGTACATGTCTCTGTATAACATACTAGGAGAGGTATGGTATACTGGTACATTTCTGAAAGGTAGACTATAACTGGAATTTCTGTCAGGTGATTTAATTCAATTTCATTAATGGGAAATCCAGACTAATAATGATGATTTGAGAGACTGGAACAATATTTTTAAAGGGACTGAATAAGATACATTCATGAAGAATTCTGTGCTGTCAGTTTTAAATAGTGGCTTTTGGGGTTCAAGAAGGGTTCAGAAAATAGCAGATACCGTGTAATGGCATCATGCCAGCAGAATTTGACAGATGGGCAAAGCTTGGAACATTAGGTTTGAAAATAAACTCAATAACATTAAATATTATAAACTGGTACAAATTAATTCACTGTCATAAAGACTATTACTTGTTTATTTCAATAGGCTTACTAACTGATTGATTAAAATGTTAGTGTTTGGCCAGGCCATGGGATTTGCAGTGCAGTAATGGGAGTTGTTACACATTTTCTTACTGGCTCCTTTTAAAGGTCACTTTTTGTCCTTTTAAATTTGTGTCCCTCAAACCTGTAATTTTGCCCCATATGGACTACAAAGCCCATAATAGGATTGTTGTCAGGATAAATGATAGGAGCCCAGCATGTCTGTAAAATGTAAGGTTGGGGGAGGTTGTCCCAAACCATGGGATTCTGTTTGCTTGTTTGTTTGTTTGTTTGTTTCTCCAACTTAGCTGTTCTTCTGACTGGGTTCTGTAAAGTTCTTTCTCTCTCCCCCTCCTCCTCGCTGTCTTCTAAACAAAGAATCACACAGATTGTTCAGCCTAACAACAATCTAATATACTTTCTCCTGAAGTAAGCAATACAAGGCAGGCTTCTCATGGACAAACAAACAAACAGCTTCATTTATATACCACTTCATACTGCCTAGGGAGTATCTAAGCGGTTTACAACTGTAAGCTACTTGCCCCCAACAATCTGGGTACTCATTTTAGCGACCTCGGAAGGATGCAAGCCTGAGTCAAGCTTGAGCCCTTTTGCTGGTCTTGAACTCGCAATCTTATGGTTTTATGGTTTTGAGTGAGTGGCTGCAGTACAGGCATTTAACCACTGCGCCATCAGTGGAAGTAGTGGGATGAAGAAATTAAGTGACAGTGTGAAGGTGGGGTTGAAGGTGTACAGGGCAGCAAGAGTTTGTCTTCTGTGGAACAGGTGATGTATGTTTTCTCTCTCTGTTGATGAAGAGAGGGTCTATGAATGATTGGATTGTGTGGTTGCATATATGAATATCTGTGTCAATAAATGGGGTGTTTGTGTGTCAGCAGATGTTTGAAAGGGTGGGTTTTGGATGCTCTAAGAACTTGCTGGCAGTGCATACTTGCTGCTCATTCAGTGCTCCATATTTGTGACTGAGCAGCCTAAAATGTGGGAGTTTCTTGTACTGTGCTGCTTCTCACTGCTAAATCTAAGTAGACATGGACAAGGATGCTAAAATAAATAGAGGTATAAAATAAAGTACCTCAGAATCCCCTTCCTACAGTTTTCTTTTAAAGTCACTGCCTCTGCTAACCCCTGCTGGGGATCCAAAAGGTAGTTCTGGTTCTAGTTTTTCCTTGGGCCTACTACTTGTGGTCTTGCCTCTACCCCAACAGTTATCTATACAGGGACAAGTTACCATTGTAATCATTTTTTAAAATCTAAATAAAATCTTTGCTGATTGAGTGCCTCAAGGTGTACTATTATATTTTTTATTTGTCCCAGTCTGTTTTTTTTAAATCAGTACAAGTAACCCTGTTCTTTGCATTAAATTATGATTTCAGAAAACCTCACTTGAAATTAACAGACAGCTTCATTTATATACCACTTCATACCCTTAATGAGTGTCTAAGCGGTTTACAATTGTAAGCTATTTGCCCCCCAACAATCTAGGTGCTCATTTTAGCGACCTCGGAAGGATGCAAGCCTGAGTCGAGCTTCAGCCCTTTGCTGGTCTTGAACTCGCAACCTTATGGTTTTGAGTGAATGGCTGCAGTACAGGCATTTAACCACTGCGCCACCAGGGCTGATTTAACAATTTAACAAAAACTTTTTCTTTTCTTTTTTGGCAATCCTCTGCATTACAGTACTTTGTAACAATAGTGGTGGAACCACTGATATAGTCCTGTTTAGTAAAAGAGACAATGCACACAGCATTAGTGTGGGAATGGGGTATGAAACCATTGGCAGTGGATGGAAGCTGGGATGAATATAACAGGAAGGAGTACTCTTTGGGGTATGTGTATGTTTTCATTGACTGAAAAAGCACTAAAGTGCTATCCTGAAATATCCTGTTCATTCATGTTTTAAACTGTACAAAGTAGAAGTAACTGTTCAGCATCTGAATGAACCTGGCAGCAACTATGAAGACAGGAGATGTATATATGCAAGGCCTCTTAAGAAATGAATGCCACATTGTACTGACTTTCATACTAATGTACTAACTTTTTAAAAATCTAAAAGACCAGTTGGGAAGCAGGCTTGCAATCCATAGAGGCCCCTTTTCAGGGAAAGAGAAAACCAAATCTTTTCCTCAAAATAATCCAGGAGAAGATGGTTATTAAAGTATAGGGGTTAAAGGAGAGAGACACTAGTGCATAAAACTTCTCCCCTTTAGTTTATCCGTTCAGCTCAATATGCCATGTTGCTTAGCTATTTCATTAGGTAATTGAATTAACTCTTAACTTCTAAAAGTTTTTCAAAAAGCAATGAAAATTTTGTGGGACTCCATAATTTCCTTCTCTATTATCTCACACTTTCCCCCTTACTTGTCCATGTTCACATTATATCCTAGTTCATCTTACATCAATTATAAATTCATCATTTTCATGCATAAATTCATGGATTAAGGGACATTGGCACATTTTAGACAGAGGTAAAACAGAATACTGCCAAAGATTTTCTTTTATTATCCCAAGCATGTATGGTTTTCTTCTGCTGCCTGCTGAAGCACAGGCTGTTGAATCCTTTTCTTGTGAGGATTTCTCATACCCTAGTAAACCAGGGAAAGTGGGGGGGGGGGGGCAATATGAGACTCTCCATTATTGTTTTTGGACTACAACTCCAAACACCCCAAATGGCTAATGTTCATGGGAATTGCAGGGAAGCAGCAAGCAGTATGTACAAGGCCACAAATTCTCCAGTCTTTGTTTATATGGGCATGGGCAACTATAGTAAGGCTATGGGCCAAATTAGTGCCCCTAGGTTCCTCCACCACAGGAACTGCCAAAAGCATAACCCCTAAGTGGAGTTTTGATATGTTGTTACAGTATGACCCCCTCATCCACCATACCAGTAACCAGGGTTTCACTTACCCATGTCTGAAAAAATATGGTTTCTCTATGCATGGTCAATTTTCAATGGAAATAAAAGGTTCATTGTTATCCATGATTTCCATTATTCTGCTGTAAGTCTGGGAATGTATCCCCCATGGATATGGGGCTCATACTATATTTTAAGATGGAGGGAGGCCTGCTATGCATTTCAAAATGTATTCACTTTTTTGCCTTTTCCCAGAAAAAAAGTTAGTGTTTTGTCAGCCACAAAATCAGCCAGGGTGGTGGTGGCAGTTGGGTCATATGTAGCACCAGAGTTGCTCTTTGCTCAACTCTCTCGATATGGTTGCTTAGCCAAGGATATGAGAGATCAAGTGAGATTGCAAGAGTCCCAAGTCTGTAGGGATTTGGTGACACTCTAGTAATTCCAACCACTTTTTCATCCTTGCTTTGTATGAACAGACAGCTGAAGGATAAATGTAAGTGCCAGAGTTTAAAACTGCTCATAAATGGCCACTTCTTTTCTCACCAGCTGTGCACCATCAACTATGTTCTGATCACTAAAGGGTGTTTGAGGAACTCACCAAGAAAAATAGACTGGTTTGTTCTCCTCACAGCAAAGCTCTTTATAATTATATTAGGTGATGCAGCCTAATTTGTGTGGTTTCCAACTCTTTAGCATTCTCAACATAAAGGATTGGCACACCACCATAGTATCAAACTCAAAGGCCATCGAACTCAAGGGCCAGTCATGCTAGAAACTGGATGCACACAGTAAATAACTAGTTTTCAGATAATTTTAAAATTGGAACAAAGAAATGTATAAAGTTTTCATGTTGCATTGTGAATTTAAACAGACCTTTCCCATTGCCATTGAATTTGCTTGTTCTGATGTCTTATTCGAGAACATCAGTAATGGCTATTCTCTGCAATCTTACTATTGTCTAACTTCCAGATCCATGAGCATACTGTTTTGAAAATCTCCCCAGTCCTTAACGAGTTTACATAGGTGCTTTTGATATTTGAGAACACGCTCTTCTCCTTTCTTTCTTTCTTTCTTTCTTTCTTTCTTTCTTTTGTTCCACTGTACTGGATGTTTGGATTGTTTTTGAACATTTGTTAGCCAAAATATTACATCAGAGTATATGTCTGTATGTGCATTTCCACATCCTTTCTAGGAGTAATTCAGACCAATGAAGTAATAGCTTGGCTCAGGCTTGATACAGGAAAGGAAGAGAAATGAGGGTGTGCTTATGGGCAGAACGCATCATCCTTTTCCTTCTCCCAGGAGCCTAGAGAAACAATATCTTCATGGTTTAAAGGGTCTCATCTCTCCTCTTACCACCAGTAAGAAGGAGCAGCAGCCTCTCCTGGGACTTGAGAGCTGTGGGTGGATGGGGAGGTTTTGAGATGTAGCGCAAGGGTGAGAGAACGTGCCCCATCAAATGAGGACATATGCACACACAAGCTGTACTTACCATACTCATATCACTAACAGGATGACAGCTTTTGTCTTAAGAGACATAATGAAAATGTTCAGAAGGTGGTGAGGTATGTATGTGTGAGTTTGTAAGAGAGTACAAATATGTAGAGAAGATTGGGGTTTGTTGACGCAGTGATAATTTTCTGCTGTTTCACTTGCATGCCCAACCATGTATCTGTATATTTTGAATCCTCAGTGCTTAACGCAAGAGAGGTTAGGTTACAAGGAGCAGAACAAGAGCTACAATACATTTGCTTCTTTCTCTGCTCTTGTTTCCTTTTTATAAGTGGTCTAAGTGGGTGGTTAAGGCAAAAAGCACAGTGAAACTTTAAATCAATTATCCTTTAATATGGCATGAGCTTAAAAGAGAACAGCAAGAGGTGGGGTTATATTCACATGGATTGGTATTCAAGTATGGCTTGTTAAATCAAGTTGACATGGTAAAAACTGAAGTGCAATGTAAACCACACCACCTGATGGTATATAAACATCACTGGAACACATAAGTGTTAACAAGCAGTGTTTCTATTGTGAGGTTATCTTAGTGATAACTCCAAAGGATTAAAAAAATTCTACTTGACTTCATTGTGTGAACAAGTAGGACAACTATCAGAATGTTGATGATTTGAAGCTCCTTGCCTGAACAACAAAAAAAACAAAAAAAAGGAATGCAATAATTTTTGCTAAGGAAGGCCTTCATATTGAACAGATGTCAATGTTGTCAGAGGAACACATTTGAAGGGATGGACCTCTGCTTCTGCAAGCTGCTAAATTAATTCCAGTCATTTTCCTAATACTTGCTGAGACTGTCAAAACAAGGGTGTGTGTGTGATGACAGGAAATGGAAAGAGAGAGTGAGACTGTGATAACTTAGTCTGTATTTTTTAAAATATTACCCTGCCGGTTTGTAATGGCGAAACACTAATTCACAACAAGCATCCTTGGGAATTACTGGATAAATGCAAGATTCCTTGTGAAATTAAAAGCTTGCTTCTTCTCTCATGCATTTATATGTATTTAATATTTCAGTAGGATGAGTTTGATGAAATAAAATTTGCTCTCTCTCAGGAAAGGGTGGCTGTGGTTTTATTCTATGACAGCATATAGTTGTACTATTTGTGTGCTACACAGATTCTGTGACTGGATTTGGCTTCATTTTATATTCAGTTGTGTTGAGCAGATGAGAGGCAAACTGTCAAAATATTCAGAGGAGGAATAGCTTACAAAGTATTTCCAGCAGGTGTTGTTTTTACATAAGCATCATGGACCCTCTCTTGGTGATGCACTTAGAGAATCATCAGTGCTCTCCACTGATTCTTTAATATATTGCATATTTCCCTAATTGTTGGCATTCATATAGAGAGAAGAGGAGCAATGTGAAAAAGTTGGTCCAATTTTATTTGTCCTTCACTTCCAAGATTTCTGCTTTTGTGTCCCCTCCCCATTTCTAAATGTTAGTCAGAACGCTCAGTTACATAGATTGCTTCATTTTTATTGCCACTATATGTACCTTATAGGTAGGGCTGCCAGATGAAAGAGACAGGACTTCCATACCTTTGATGGTTATTTAGACTAGGACATTTCAGTGGATATCGCTTAAATGAGAAGCAATACTTGCTAAAATTCCTTATGCTACAAAACTATTAAAGGTACAGGAGCTCTGTTCCTTATTTCACCTGGCAAACCCAGCAAGGACACTTCATAGGAAGTGGGAGAAGTAGTTCTCAGTTTTATTTAGAAGCTTCTAGACTGTAAAAGTCTGTGCCACATTTCAGAAAGCAACTCTGCCATTTCACATGTGCTAAATATTTAATGCTAGATTGTCTTTTTGCTTTATTTCCATTTCGTTTCATTTGTCTTGAAATGTGAATTCTAAGGCTTTCTGTCTGAAAATTATTGCAAAAAATTATGTTTTCACACTTCAGAGTTGGTTTTATGTTTTAGTGATAGACCATATGATTTGGTGTATATTATTAGCAATTCTTTTGAGCGGGGTGGTGGTGGTGGGTTGTCTGTAATTTGTGTGGTCCTCTTTAGTTTACTAAACCTGAAGCTGAGAGATCTGTGTGTGCGCACATGTTTGTACTGGAGTAAAAGCTCCCCTGCTTCAGTTCCTTTGATTTATGCATAGTTCAAATTGGACATTTTCCGACAGCTTACAGATTTTCGACTGCAAGTGTAAAAATGAAATGACAACCAAACTATCATCTGGTTAAGAGATTTTCATTTGGTGATTGGGTTGGCAAATGACATAAAATAGCCAAGGCAACCCTAGTTTTTAGTATTGTGACTGAATGCAGTATACAGATCTGTCACTCCTTCCAGGAGTGTGTGTATGCATATATGTATTTCAAAAGAGCTCCTGCTAACTCAGGAGAAATAGCTTGCAGAACAAGTACTGTCCTGCCCAAAAGTCACTGCAATATAGCTGAGTGGATGCTTGGTTAGTTGTACCATTTTGGAATGCAGATAGGAGTGAGAGATCCTGCCTTGCTGAGTAATGGAAAGAACCTAAGAGGAAGTAGCTTAATTTGCATGCCTAAGCAAGCATTCCTTCAGTACACACCCTTATAAACTCAAACATCCACACTTTCCAAAGTTCAGAGCCTCTTGCTACCTCTTCCATTACAGTTTAGGCATTTTAACAGTTTTTATCTATTATACCCCCCTAAACATGGGCCCACGTTGTATCCCCCCCTAAACATGGGCCCATAGAATCCCCAGGGTAGCTAAATCAGTGGTTGCCAAACTTTGGTCCTCCAGATGTTTACCATTCACTTCCCTGAATTCCTGACTGTTGGCCAGCTTGTTGGGACTTCTGGGGGTTGAAGTCCCAAACACCTGGAGGACCAGAGTTTGGGAATCACTGAGCTAAATCAGTGAAGTCGGAGGCTTTCTTAGCTGGTGGCATCCAGTTTTTTGTGGGTTTTTCGGGCTATGTGGCCATGTTCTAGAAGAGTTTATTCCTGACATTTCGCCAGCATTTTCAGAGATGCCACCCACAGATGCTGGCTAAACGTCAGAATAAACTCTTCTAGAACATGGTCACATAGCCTGAAAAACCCACAAAAACACTATAAATCAATGAAGTTTCTCTGAAGGTGTATAGGTTGGCTGATAAGGATGCAATCCAAACCAAATTACGAGGGGGTATCCAAAAGTTTTAATGATCACCTTTTTAAAAAATTGACAGAAAGTTTGTTTTGATTTGTAGTTGGTAACTTATCTCTATGTAGTCACTATCTAGATTTATACATTTTCCCCAGCGTATCTTGACCCTCCGATTACCTGATATTGTAGAAGCCTGCAGATTGTGCCTGATGGGGATTTTAAACTTTAGTCTCCTCTGGCACAGCCAGTCACAAAAATTAAGGACGCAATGAGCTGATTTCCTCAGCAACGGGCACTTAGGCACCAATGATGATACTGACAAAATTTCATCAATATGCCATAATAACTTCCGGGTGATAATTATTACTTTACACTACCCCCTCGTAAGGCGCAATCTGCAGACTTCTACTATATCAGGTATTCGGAGGGTCAAGATAATGCTGGGGGAAATGTATAAATCTAGTTAGTGACTACATAGAGATAAGATAACAACTACAAATCAAAACAAACTTTCTGTCATTTTTTTAAAAGGTGATCATTAAAACTTTTGGATATCCCCTCTTAAGTTGGAGTCTGGGGGGCAAATAATACTGTACTGTAATTTTTCCTCATAAAATATTGCAAAGGACATGAGTTTCCTTGCTTGCTTTATTTGTGGCACCAGAACTTCTATCGCTTTGTAAAAAACAGGAGCTGGAGCACCCCATGGGTTCTACTCAGCACTACATTTTAATTTACATAGGGTAATTCTAACATTTTCAGTGTTTCCATGTCAAGTATGTAAAAATTGAACCATCCATTTTAATCTAATTATAAAACCCAGGGCCAAACTATGAAGCCCCGCATGTGCCCCTGTGAACAAATTACAGAAAACCACAGTGTGCAAGTTGGTATTTGAAGCTGTGCCAAATCACTTTAATTGGACTGTGCTCTTGAGGCTGCTGTGAAAAACCAAAGGCAGAGGAAGAGAGAAAGAGGAGGGGAAAGAGATGAAGGAGAGCTGGCCCTTTTGCTGTGCCTTTTCATTTAACAAGGATGCATGCAGAAAGCGCGGCAGAGGAGGCCAAGACAATGTCTTGCCAAATGCTTGAGTGACAGCAAGACACAGCAGCGTATCTCTCCAGTTCTTGATTTTGTTTTGTTTCATTAGCAGCAGTGGGCTCTTCTTCATGAATGTTTGGAATTTTGCATGTCTGGCTAAATCCTGTCTGTCCATCCCCCTTGTTGAGATGGGGAATGTATTTTGTTAAATGCATGCTAGGCTGTTGTGATGGGAGGTCTTCCACAACTTTCAGCCTTTACTATGTTTCTGCGGTTAAGACGCTCAGGAATAATCACTGTGAAAAGAGAGGATTTGCTGTTCTGCTGTGTCTTTTCTCATCTCTTGAGGAAATTAGAAGGCAGTGAGTGAAAAGTATGGTAGTTGGTTAGAGGAATGGCAACTGTGATCTTATATAAATCACATTGTATATCATGGCATAGATATTGGCATTAGGATTGCATAGAATAAACCTTTCCATGCAGCGCCAATTTCAGCAAGGGCACAAGGGCATGTGCACTGATTATGCTTCACAACTCTTATGTTGAATGGCAATAGCCATGCACAGCCAACGACCCAAATGAGGGAGTATTACTTACCAATTTCAGCAAGACACCACATATGCATTTCCTCTTCCCTGATCCTGAACTGTGTAGGGATGTTTGCACATTGGACAAAAAGGCCAACTAACAAGAGGAAATTGTGGAACCTTACGACACCAGCAGGATTCTGGGCCATGTAGTGCTCCAGCACATGCTGTGGGAGAACCTGGCAAATCTTCCCTATCCCCAGATGTGATTCCTATTCCAAAACTTCCATTTGAGAGAAACATTTTCTCCCAGTGAGGATAACTGTGGTCACATCAGAACTACTGCAAGGATTACTGCAATGAGAGTCCTATAAAGCAGCGCAATCATATTTTCTTACTATTGCAAATGAAAGACAGAGGCGGTAAGATAGCCTTTAAACTTGTTCATATATTAGGGCAGGTCTCATTTTTTTTTCTGAAAGACTATAGATGCATCCACACTGCAGAAACAATCCAGTCCAATGCCACCCCAACTGCTATGGCTGCATGCTATGGATTTTTGGGAGTTAACGTTTGTGGTAGCACCAGAGCTCTCTGACAGAGGAAGCTAAATGTCTCACAAAAGTATGATTCCCAGAAACCCAGAGCACTGAGGACAGGTCTCAATTTCATTGCAAGAATAGTTTAGAATTATTATTACAATTATGCATCAAAATGTCAATGGCATTCAGGGTAACTGATCCACTGTTAATATGCTGGTTTTGACACCCTTAAAATGTCAGTCAGCCATGCAAGGATTGTGTGATTTTTGTATACAGAACAGTATTGTGAATTTGCAGTGCAAAATCTCCTTGTGCATCAAGGAGGAAATTCTCACATTTGTCTTTGATCACTTGTAATATACTCACAAAAACTGCTTTAATATGAAGCTGTCATACTGATGTGCTCATCTCAGTAGGTCTGTGGTGGCTATAAAACAGCTCTCATCTTAATATGAGATGTTCACATACAACTGTTTCCCAAAAGTAGTAACCATTTTTTGCAGGGGTACCACAAACATGCACTCAGAAAGGTCAGTGACAGAGTGGTGAAAATCACACAATCTACACAAGGGTCCATTTCATTCAAAAAGTTCATCACATGATGATGGTTGACTATAGAAAGTTTTACAGAAGTTTCTGCATCTTAGCCATGAATAAATGGACTTGCTTCAAAATCTATATTGTGGAATTATTTGCTAGAAGTTGCTGACAGGGACCCTCATTCCAACCCATGTGAATTCTACAATATTTCAAGTCCTCTTGCCTTCTGTAGGCAGTTACTACAAAAAGCAGGTAGAAGAGTGGTGGAGAGATGTTACTTGATCTTGAAGTCATGTTGACTGCATGATAGTTTAAGTTGTTTGGAAAGGAAACAATTGCAGATTCCCCCAAAGGGCTTATTGTGTAAGTTGCTGTTACATAATAAGCCCTTTGTTACCATTGTTGGGCTCAGGCCTACAGTGCATGCATCCAGCAGCCTGTGCTGTATCATGCATAGGCCTCTACCTATAAAATAAACCCCAGTGAAGTTGATCAGCTGAGGAAGCAGGCAGAAGAGAGGTCTAACACACACACCCTGTGCTTTCCCACCGAATACCTGATTGTTTTGCTATATCATATGTTTGCGTAACCAGCTGCTGCAGTGGCATCTTTTAAGGATAAAGTTCTGTATCCAAGGTGTGCATACAGGGGAACCATGAAATCCATGCTAGGTCAGGGCTTAGTTAATTCCTTATTTTTTAGGTTGTTCTCTTGCAAGCCATTGATGGTATAAATCACAGAGAGCTGCTGAGAATATTGCATGCAAGCCTTCCAATTAACAATCTGCCTTTTTAAAAAAGAGCACTCTAATAAAGTAGGCTATTAATTTTAAACAAAGCTTTTAGCTTACTGCTTTTAGCTGGAAAGCTGGAAATATCTGGTGTTTAATTTAAGAGTTGGAATAGAAAAAAACTGCTTACTATGAAGTTGCATTTGGAACATGAAAAGAATTTCTACTAAATGGCATCAATAAATCAAATGCAAATCCAAACAAATAATGTATAAAGTTATTTTATAAAATGCAAGGAACATCTTTAAAAATTACCAGCCATAGACAGCAAGATGCATATGTTTTGATGCCATTTTAAAAAAAATCCATAAATATGTTTTGCATGTTATATGTTTACACACGCACACACACACACATACAGTATGTATACACACACACACACACACACAAATATATTTTAAAAAACATCTTTGCTAGTTGTATCTTTGTTAATATATGTTTGCAGTTTTGTTTCAGCTGAATAATTATGAAACAGGTTTTTTAAAACTCTGCATAAACATAGCATTTTAAAGACACTGAAAAAAGGAGACTATTACATCCAACCCTATTAGTTAGTCATGGTATGTAGCTTTCATCATTAAGTTGAATCACAAACAGGGTTTAAGAATGCACATATTCATCTTTGTCTGACATTGCAATCTTTCAGATTACCAGGCAGACTTTATGACTATTGTAGCAATTGTTTTCAAAGCTGGAATGCTTCAGTAGGACACCACATTACATACAGTAAAGGTACCTCACCTATATGTACCTATGAACTACCACGTAGAATTTTCTAGCCTTGGGAATTCTTCCTGCATTTACTTTTAAAAAGAACTACCTATATTAACCAAAACCCATAAATTGAGGAGGGTCATGGACTGAATTAAGACATACAGACCTTACATTTGGTGCCTTCTGAAATCTCTCTGTATGTGTCTTTTTGTTTCACATCAAGCTATTGCTGTAATTCCAGCTGAGCTTTGTTGTTGCCGTTTTATGCCTTCAAGTCATTTCTGACTTATGGCAACCCTAAGGTGAACTTATCATGAGGTTTTCTTGGCAAGATATGTTCAGAGAAAATTTGCCATTGCTTTTCCCTGAGGTTGAGAGCATGTCACTTGCCCAAGGTCACCCAGTGAGTTTCATGGCCAACTAAGCTATGCATTTGTGATTGCATTTGTGATGTAGGAGTCCTAGTAGACCAAAAGTTGAACATGAATCAACACTGTGATGTGGCAGTTAAAAAAGCCAATGCGATTTTAGACTGCATCAATAGAAGTATAGTGCCTAGATCAAGGGAAGTAATAGTACCACTCTATTCTGCTTTGGTCAGGCCTTACCTGGAATACTGTGTCCAGTTCTGGGCACCACAATTCAAAAAGCATGTTGACAAACTGGAGCATGTCCAGAAGAGGGTAACCAAAATGGCGAAGGTTCTGGAAGCCATGCCTTATGACGAAAGACTTAGGGAGCTGGGTATGTTTAGCCTGGAGAAGAGATGGTTAAGCGGTGATATGATAGCCCTGTTTAAGTATTTGGGGCAAGCTTGTTTTCTGCTGCTCCAGAGACTAGAACATGGAACAATGGGTGCAAGCTACAGGAAAAGAGATTCCACCTCAACATTAGGAGGAGCTTCTTGACAGTAAGAGTTCTTTGACAGTGGAACACACTCTCTCAGCGTGTGGTGGAGTCTCCTTCCTTGGATGTCTTTAAACAGAGGCTGGATGGTCAGGGTGCTTTGATTGTGAGCTCCTGTATCACGGGGGTGGACTGGATGGCCCTTGTGCTCTATTCCAGCTCTATGATTCTGTGATTCTGTTTCATATTCTGTGATTCTGTTTCATATTCATGATCCCTATGTATTCCCTAGTTTTGGGAAATGTTGGGCTGTACATGAAAGTTCCCCAATCCTTACTTACTAGACAGCTGTTGCTATCAATGGGAATCTTTTCCCCTTTCAGTCAGGAAGTAGCTGAGCGATGTTCTCAAACTCCCCTGCAAGAGTGAACTCTGATGTGAGGGTGAATTGCAACAGGGACTCTGCTTCTGCCTGTCACATTGGAGACTTCTGGCAGGCAGCAGGGGGTTGAAACATCAGCCAGCTGTTTCAGCCAGCTGTTTCCTGGTCAACAGGGGAACAGACCCCTGTCACTCACAGTAGCTGCTGTTCAGTAAGTGAAGATTGGAGGGGGTGGAATTGGACTGGGAGATACTTCATGGCTACATAGCTTAGATGGTTATGCATTCATAACTGCCTTAGTGTATTTTGGCCATAAATGTCTTACTCTTGCAGCTGCTAGACTGAAATCCTCACACCCAGTAAAATGTTGGGATGCACATTCCATCAGCTCCAGCCACCATAGTCAGTGCTGAGAGATGCTAGGAGTTGCTGACAGGGACCCTCATTCCAACCCATGTGAAACATCTTCATGGTTTGCTCTTCCTGTTTGGTACAGAAACATGCAGATAATACCAATACTGTATAATCAGGATGATGCAATGCTTAATAGTAACACAGCACTGTAGCTAAATTTTACCGCAGTATAGCAACACAGCTTGCCAGTACCCTTTGGCAGTTCAATCCTTACACAGTTTAATTAGGGATAATGGACCTGCTGCAGTCTGATAGTTTATGAAGGAACCTTCCTTACCTGGTATGTTTCTGAATAACAGAATTTATCTCTTAGAAAGAGCCAACTTTCACTGTACATTTTATCTTCTTTGCAAGATGACCTTCTGGGAAAATTTTTTTAAAGGTCTTTTCAGAGGCTTGATATGCAAAAATATATAGATATGTCTGATTTTCTGCACACTTTCCCATGAAGAAGCACTTCTGTTTGGAGGCTGGTCCAACTGGGATTATTCTTTTTGGGACAAACCAATAGCAACCAAATTATACTCTGGATGAGCTCACACAAGAGTCCTGTAGGTGGAACTCTACAATGCCTCCCTGTTCACCACTCCGAGCTGCGTGGCAGAGGACTGGCACTATCCCAGCCACAGACTGATGGCATCTTCCACTGAGATCTGCTGGTCTCTCAGTGGTCTGTATTTGGCTATGGGGCATAGCTGGATGCATCTCTGATCCCCTGCACTCTTCACTAGCAATGCAATGGCTGCCTGGGGGGGGGGGGGTCTATTGCAGATAAATCATGAGTCCTGGGTGGTGTTGAATAAGGAGCTGTGGTGGGTTGTGGTCATTGCCAAAGTGGTAGAGTATCAGCTTCCACAACAACTAGAAAACTATGGTATACTTACAGTTGCATATATCACTCACAGGATGCTGGCTTTTGCTCCAGCTGCTGGTGCTAGTACCAATTAGAATGCAGTTTTGTGGCATGGACACTAACTGAACTGCCTCTATGATATCACTAATAATTAATAAACACTCACAGCCCCTCCCCTGCTTCCACAGTGTGGACTCAGTGGGCAAAAAGGGGAAAAATTCTGTCTTATTGTATATGACAAGGTGTTTCTCTTGGCTTTGCCCTCAGTCATTCTTTCCATGCCCTACAAGCCTTCAATATAAGCTCATTATAGGTTCCTTGATCTATCAATTGGATATCTTGCTAATGAACAGGCCTATCCTGCAAAGAGTGAAATTTACTATGGGTACATGATGACCTGATAGTCTGCAAGAGTGCCAATGACTACTTGCCATCCCTTGCCCATGTACTGGATCTGTGAAGGAAGGAAGATGGACAGTGACATACAGTACCTTGTAGATGTATTCACATACACCTTTTCCACATTTTGTTGTGTTACAACTGGGAATTGGTTTAAACTGATGTTGAATTTAATTGGTCTTTTACTGCTTCAACTTTGTGAAGCTGCAAAATACATTTATTGTGTCACAAAAGTTTAGTAAACAAAAACAATTTGGGATTTGTTCATTGCATAAGAATTCACTCTTGCACACCAGATAAATAGTTGGTGGAAGAACCTTTGACAGCAATTGCAACTGTGAGTTTTCTTGGATAGGTCCATGTCAGACTTCTGCATCTGGATCCTGCAATTCTTTGTGACAAAATTGCTCCAGCTCTGACAGGTTGTATGAAGAATAACAAGTCTTGGTCAAGTCTTGCCATAGTTTCTAAAATGGATTAAGGTCTAGATGCCTTTGACTGGCACATTCTAAGACACTCAGCTTCTTTTTAATCCACATCAGTGTTCCTTTGTGTGTTTAGAGTCATTGTCTTGCTATAGGTAACCTTCTACCACCTTTCCAGAATCCTTGCAAACAGGTCTCCCTCTATAATAGTCTTATATTTAGTTTTATCCATATTGCTGTCACAATCCTGACCAGTCCCTGCTGAGGAAAAGCATTCCCATAATACAGTGTTGCTATTGCCATGTTTAGTTATGGGGATGCTGTTCTCAGGACAGTTAGCATGGTTAGCTTTGCACCACACACAGCATTTTGTGGCAAGGCTAAAAAGTTCAGTTTTGGAGAGCCTTTTTGCACATTTGCTGTGTCTCCCACATGCCTTTTTGTAAATCCCAAATGGGCCTTAATATGTGTTTGCTTCCTCAATGGCTTTCTTCTTGACACTCTTTCACAAAACTGGCATCCTGGTGAAAGTTGTTCCATGAACAGTTTTTCTCATCTCAGCTGCAGCTTTTTTTAGCTCCTTCAGAGTTTCCATTGGTCTGTTGGTTGCTTCTCTAATGCCTTTCTTACACAAGTACAGTTTGGTGGGTGGCCTTTCCTAGGAAGTGTCATGGTTGAACCATGTTCTTTTCATTTTGTAATCATTGATTTAATGGTGGTCCAGGGTGGTTCATAATTCAGTAATTGCTTTTTTCTGCACAACTTGAACCATGAATTGTTTTGATAGTTCCTTGGTCTCCATTATGTTGTTTAGATAAGCACTTCAGCAAACTCTGGGACCTTCCAGAAACAGGTGTCTTTAACCTGAGACCATGTGGCACTAGAATTATACAAAGGTGGAGTCAGCTTCTTATGTGACTTCTGTAGGGAGGTGTTGCCCCAGAGTTTATTCAGGCATATCAAAGTATTTCAGGAGGTTAAAGCACAACAAAATATGGAACACTCAAAGGGCTGTGTGAATACAGTGCCATAGTATATGATATATGGTCCATGCAGTTTACCATTTTGTTTCCTACAGTAGCCAGCCATATGCCTTGAGGAAGACCCTGAGTGACCCTAGGTGAGCAGCTGGTATTCATTGCAAGCAGTTATGTTTGAAAATGAAGAGTGTGGCTAAAACAATAAAGGCTAGGTATAAACGCATCTGAAATAATTCACAGGAAATGTATTGGCACTCTTCTTTTGATTGAAATGGCACAAGACATATACTTCCTCCTCCCATTTCATGTAAGTTACCCAGGACCTTTATAGCCTTCCAGTCTTTTCTTCTTTTCTTTTTCTCTTTCCTTCTGCCACTTCTTCCTTCCCAATTTCTGGCATCCCTTTCTGTCTTTCTCTGTCCCTGACTAGTGGGGCCGAGATGATCACAAACAAGAGATTTTTGAATGAAGACCACACAGTAAATAAAAACAGCCTGACATCCATGTGGAATCTGAGGTCTCCAGCTTGCCTTATAGCTGGCAGTAGAAATGCACAGTAAAAGCAGGGGTGAGTATAGAAGAGTGCACCTTATATACCTCATGCAGTTTGTATAAAGGATAAATGACATAAGACTATCCTGTAACAAAGATTGTAGGGACGCAGCGGTGGGAGCAAAAAATTAAAGCGTTCTCTTTAAAACTTTTTGTTTGGGGTCAGTCAAGATCTCTTTTAAGTTTAGATAGAAGCTCATTGATCAAAAATGATCACAGATTCTTCCTCCCCACCCCCACTTGGGCTGATCTAAAGAAGGGATCTGATAATCTCGACTCTGCAGAAATGCACAGGATCCCAACATGGCTTGCCTAGAGTTTATTTGTTCAGGCCAAAAGGTCTTTGAAGGAGCCCTTATTTCCAAGTCTCCTATCTGACAAACTGTCCTCTTGTTTAAGCTTCATATCATGAGTACTGAAGAAATAAGTCTTCTAGGGACATGTTGTTGAAAATGATTGCCAATAACAATTCTGTCAGGCTTGTAATAGCTTTTTTCGAGTCTGATGTTGTTGGCTCAAGGTAAAGTCTATTATTATTATTTCAAAACAAGGAAGAGAACTGAAGATGAAAATATTTAATGTTATTGTTTGTGACTTGAAAACAGATTAAGAAGGGGAAGACCAGCTCTATTTTAAAATATTTTAACTTGGAACACATTTCTTCGATTGCATCAGGAAATAATCAAGAGACAAACAGTCTGAACTTTTGCTCCATTTGAAACCATCAAAAAACTAGGAACTATTTACTTTTGTGTTTAACCCCTTCGTAATTCTGCCTTCTGTTTTCATAGAATAAGTGTAAACTTGTCAGACAGTGTTGATATATGATATCAGCCATTTTAAAGCTTGGAAGTTATGTTTTGTGATTGCAACCCCTCAGTCACTGCAGGAGACCTATAATTTTTCAAGTTCTTTTCAGAATTTAAGGGATGGACTTTTGACATCTGTCTAGCAACATTAATGCAAATTATCTTTCACCAAAGAGATTTAATCCGTGTCAAAAACAGAATACAGTAGATCTAGACTGAAAGCAAGGAGATCTTTCTTTGTTCAGCTCTGTTTGTTGGGTAATCTTGGACCATCTCTCAGAATTATGGTGAGACTAAAACAGGGTAACTGTCAGATACACAAATGAAGAAAAGCCTGATAAACAAAACATTTTGCAAACACTTTTTGTTAGGCCAGCATAGTTTGTAGGCCACCTTCCTCCATATATGTAATGTGATAAAGCTTCTCATGGTGGCAAGAGAAGTGCCTTACTGTTTATTCTTTTAGCTTGTACCCACCTCTCTCGGAATAATATCTGTTGAACTCATTGGGGCTCATTTATAATTTAGGCATGTATTTTATTGCACTATTGGAAATAATTGTTGCCTCATTTTCTCTGTCACTAATGATGGCGTCCATATTATGATTGTTTATTTACTTGTTTTGAAAATATATAAACTTATGGTATCATTTTTTTAAGTGACACATTCTCAACTGAAAGCAAACAGCAGTTCACCTAAATTAGTACATACCATTAAAAGCTACTTGGCTAAGACAGAATCTAGTGGCCCCTTGAAAGCTGGTTTATTTTCATCAGCTTTACCAGTTAAAGGTGGCAGTAGATTTTTCCTCCCTCTCCCACTTTCCTGTGTTGCATAGGATCCATCTTCTGCAGGACTGTGTGATAGGGGCTTCACAGACCACCCAAAAAGGGCAGTCTGGTGCCACCTCTTTTTCATCTGCACCGTCGCCACAGCAACCAAACAGAGCAGCAAAGGTGCGGATGAAAAAAGGAGCCCAAAAATGTGGCTCCTTTTTGTGTCACACCTGTGATGCAAAAAGCGCTGTAGGGTGCATCTGTGGTCGCAGGTGCACAACTCAATTTGGTTGCTGCACACCTGCGACGTCATCACTTCATGCGCTGTATGGCGCTATGGAGCAAGGACATCCTTGTCACATGCTAGGATTGCAGAGCGTCTCTTGGCTCCACTCCCTGGCAACCCTAGCACGTCATCACGATGCCCAAAAGGGCACATCTGTATCAGGCCATTATTAATCTGTATCATGGTTAACGCTTCTTTGATTATTATTCCATGAGTGTCTGATGACTGATAGTTTCCCCAAATGGGTCTGTTATTTACAAACAATCCCAGTTCTGGGCTTATGTCAGGTTATAGATGGGAGACTTGTGACTAAGTGTGACTCCATGTGTGTGTGTATTGCCCGTCAAGTCACCTGTTGATTTACTTTTAATTTTAATTCATGTGACCCATGAATTTAACAGAGGTGGTTGTCCTAGTTCCTTCCTCTGAAATATAGGCTACAGCACCTCCATACCAAAACCAAATATCACTACACAGTAAATAAGTGTAGATGTTAGTTTTCTGTGTGAAGGAATGTTTTTATTTTTGTGATTGGACAGTAAATCCCATTGTCTAACAGACTCCCTAACTGAGCTGACACAGCTGGTCCCAGAGTTGCTGTTGGATCACCCAGACTTCTAGTTTTGGGTGACTTTAATATTCCACTTGTTAAATCTTATAGGTGTGGCTCTGGAGTTCATGGAGCCCATGACAAACATGGGCCTATCCCAATTGGTTGGGCCTACTCATTGTGCGGGTCATACCCTAGATGCAGTCTTTAGTATGGAACAGGAATATCCGTGGCAGAGGTAATTAAAACCTCTGCATTGTCATCGACGGATCATTTCCTGATGAAGGCTGAACTAAGAACCACTGTCCGTCCCATCAGGGGTGGGGGGCCCATTAGAATGGTCCTCCCTTGAAGGCTAATGGAACCAATTGGATTCCAGAAAGCCTTAGAGGGTTTAATGGTTGGTAACACCAGTGATTCTGTCAAAGCATTGGTTAATACCTGAAACACCGATCTCACCAAGGCTATCGACATGGATCCCAAGCATCCTTTCTAACTTACTTCAAATCACTAACCGTGGTATTCTGAAGAGCTTAGGAAGATGAAGCAGGTTGGACAACGGGTGCAGTGCGTCTGGCGGAAAACTCAACTCTTATCTGATAGGACTCATCATAGAAAATTTATTTGTTCCTATAGAGAGGCAATATGTGCAGCAAGGAAATGGTTCTCCTCTGCACGTATTGTGTCTGCAGAGGCCCATCCAGCAGAGCTGTTTGGGGTGGTAAAGGAACTGACACAGGCTCTGCCTGTGCAGAACCCATTACTTAACCCAACAACAGCCTGTTGTGATGTATTTAACAACTTCTTTGCAGATAAAAATCTCTCAGATAAGAGCCAACCTGGATGCCGGGGTTGTAGCAGAATCAGTTGATGAGGTGTCCAGCAACTCTGTCGTTTGTGGACAAGCTTCTTGGTAGTGTGAAGAAGACAATATGCCCTCTTGATCCTTCCCTTTGTGGCTGGCCGTCCAGGGGGAGATGCCTTGAGGGTGTTCCTGAGAGATATCCCTTAGGAAGTTCATGTTCCATCTTGCTTGAAGAAAGTGGCGGTTAGTCTGCTTCTGAAAAGACCTTCCCTGGAGCCCCCTGGACATGAACAGCTATAGGCCAATTTCTTTACAACCTTTTTTGAGCAAAGGGGTCAAGAGGGCTGTTGCCCTTCAGCTCCAAGCTGTCTTGGAGGAAATCGATTATCTAGATCCATTTCAAACTGGCTTCAGGACAGGATATAGAGTTGAGACTGCCATGGTTGCCTTAGCTGATGACCTTCATCTGGGCATCAACAGGTAGTGTGATCCTGTTGGTGGTATTGGAACTCACAGCGGCTTTTGATACAATTGATCATGACATCCCCTGGAACGCTTGAGAGAGTTAGGAATCAGAGGCATTGCACTGCAATGGTTCCGTTCCTTTCTCTCAGCATATTTCAAAGGGTGATGATCGGGGACAGTTGCACAGCAAAAAAGAGCTTAATTGTGGCATACCTCAAGGTGCCATCCTGTCCCCAATGCTATTTAATATATATATGAAGCCTCTGGAAGAAATCATTCGGAGGCATGGGGTGAGGTATTATCAGTACACTGATGACACCCAGATATATTTCTTCATGTCTCGGTCTACAACTTTGACTTTAGATGGTGTCTCTCCTCTCAATGATTGTCTTAAAGCAGTAATGGACTGGATGGAAGAAGAACAGATTAAAACTGAATCCAAAGAAAACAGAGGTACTTAGAGTAGCGGCCCTGTACCCACGTATTGGGATACAACTTCCAGTCTTAGATGGGGTCACACTCTCCTCAAACAACTGTGTACGCAGTCTGGGAGTGCTTCTTGTTCCATTGCTCCAAATGACGAATCAGGTAAATGCGACAGTCAGAAGTGCTTGCTATTAGCTTCGGCTGATACGGCAGCTGCGCCCTTTCCTGGAAGTCAGGGACCTTGAAACTGTAGTGCATGTGCTGGTAACCTCTTGCCTTGATTTTTGTAATACACTCTACAATGGGCTACCCTTGTGCTTAGTTTGGAAACTTCAATTAATACAGAACTGGCAGCCAGCCTGGTCTCAAGTAAAACTAGGAGACCCATATTACACTGATTTTAAGATTGCTCCACTGGCTGCCCATTAGTTTCTGGACGTAGTACCTTTAAAGCCCTAAATGGCTTGGGTCCAACCTGTCTTTGGGACCATCTCCTTCCATATAATCCACCTCACACACTCAGGTCCTCACACACTCAGGTCCTCCGTTGCAACCCATAAAAACTAGATTGTCTGCAACCGCCCAGAGAACCCTTTTGGCAACCACTCCCAGATTATGAAATGGCCTGCTGGATGAGATCTGTCACATTACCACCTTAAACAGCTTCAAAAAAGCTGTTGAGATGGCTCTCTTTCAGCAGGCCTTTTCTGAATAGATAACCGGCTTGTTATTCTCTCATTTCTTCTACAGCCATTGTTGAGTTGTTATTATTTTGAGGAATGTTTTAATCTGTAAACTGTTTAATTGTATTCTAAGGGTGGGTGGGCTATTGGGATACGGGATTGTGTATTTTAACATGTGAACCACTCCAGTTGTGTTGCACAGAGAGGTGAGATATTATTATTATTATTATAAAACAATCCCAATTAAATGTATCAATTTAAAATTTATAATTTAAAATTGACTGGGTAAGCCTGCCAGAAGAGATGGGTAATCTTTTAAATTCAGAGAGGATATTTAGCTGTCAAATATCTCCTAATAGATCATTCTGTAGTCTAGGGGCCATACATGGAAAAGGCCTCTGGGTGACTGTTACCAGTCTAGTTCTAGCCAGCTGAAGTAAATGTCCCCCAGAAAACCTGACTGTATGGGCTGGATAATACAATATGATGCAATCCCATAGGTAACCTGGACCCAAATCTTGTAGGGCTTTAAATCTAATAACCAACCCTTCATACTTTGTCCAGAAATTTAACTGGCAGCCAGTGGAGTGATTTTAATATTGGAGTAATATGCTTGATGATGATGATGATGATGATGATGACGATGATGACGACAATGATTTCTTACCTACCTCTCCCCATAGATTGAGGTGGGGAACAACAAGAGACCAACGTCAGTTAAAAACACACATCAGTTTAAATGAACAAACAAGATACATATGTATTAACAATCCATATTTAAAAATCAACTGGAGAGGCCTTCCAGAAGGGACTGGTCTTTAATGCTGTGTTAAATTTGGACAGCATATTCAGCAATTGACTGTCTTACAGCAGGTTGCTCCACAGCCTGGCTGCCATATTTTGAATTAACTGAAGTTTCCAAACTTGGTACAAAGGTAGGCCAATGTAGAACACATTACCAAAGTCTAGCCTTGAGGTTACCAGCATGTGCACTACCATCTTTAGGTCTTCCAGTTCTTGGAAGGGGTACAGCTGGTGTATCATCTGGAACTGATAATAAACACTCCTGAATGTTCAATCTATCTAGGCTGACATTTGGACAGATGGACCCAGGTGCACTCCCAAGCTGCACACATAGTCTTTCAGAAAGGGTGTAACAGAACACACCTCCAACCCTAGATTAGAACCCTTAATAGTAAACAGCTCTGTCTTGTCTGGATTCATTTTCTTTTCTTTTTGATTTGGAGCTGCCTTTTGGGCCCTTAAATTCATGGTCAGTGCAAATAAATTGTTGTTCTTGTTTAAACTGTCTTTAGGTCATGGAGAATGCCACTGTGGCGAATGCAAGTGCCACCGTGGTTATGTCGGGGACAACTGTAACTGCTCAACAGAGACAGACAGATGTCTTTCCAATGATGGCCAAATGTGCAGTGGCAGAGGCAATTGCATCTGTGGGAAATGTCAGTGCACAGAACCTGGTGCCTTTGGGGAGACTTGTGAGAAATGTCCCACCTGCCCCGGCGTCTGCAGCACAAAAAGGTATTGTGCCAGCAAGCTAAAACACAGTGTTTTGAAATGGCAAGTAGATGACAGGATCTCATTTGGGGTACTTGAGGCATGTTAGTGTCCATTCATCACTATACATGAAGATGCAGGAATGATATGTCATAGCTTATTGTAGAAAAGAATATACCACAGGCTTTGCATGTATTAATTCTCAAGCTCATGATTTTGCTGGCTAAAGACTCTCTGGCAATAGAACTGGGAAAGATCTATGCTTAAGATGCTTACCAGAACCACTTGTCAGAGGTCGACAATCTTGGGCTCACAGTCTTTTTCCAATGTAACCTGTGGGACTCCCAGCAATTATCTATAAAGTAATTTCGTCTCTTCACCCTTTTATAAGGATGCCTACAGAGAGGCTCAAGTTCAGATAACTCTCACTACAAGATCTAATAGTTCAAATGAGTTACTTCAAGCAGACTTAGGAAGAAAACAACCAAAGAGCCTTCTCTGAGGATAGTTTTAAGTTATGTTGGCCTCAGAGTTCCTGTTAAGAAGGCTGTAGGCCAATGCATTAGTAATCTTTAACCAAAAGGTGCCAGATACATGGACAGCATGAATGTCACTGGCCACTGATAATGAATATGTTGATTATGAAACTGGAAAAAGCACTGGATCCTAGAAGTAATATACTTATTTTTGGGTGAGGAGCCATTGCTGTTTTAAAGTTAATGCTAAAATTAAAGAAGAACTGATGCTGAATATAATTTTGGCAACTGAGTTATGCTCTATCTCCACATCCTATTTGCTGAGCTGAAGAGGAAATTAATTGAGTCTTTGCAATAGATTCACTAAGAGTGACACACTTTCTTGAGCTAGAAGAGCTTCTCCTTACATATTGGTGGGGTGGTAATGGTTTATTTGTCAAAATGATCCACATTGCTTTGTAATTGCTACAGAAGAAAAAGGTTTAATTCTGAAGAGAAGCCTGGTCCTCATATTTGAAATGCAAGTGAGTTGGGAAGCTACACTGATTGCTCTCCTCTGGTTCCTCTTTCATAGGGATTGCATTGAGTGTATGCTGTTTAACTCAGGAAGACTGGCCGACAACCAAACCTGCCAAAAACACTGCAAGGATGAGATCATTACACGGGTGGATATTCTCAGTAAGTACGGTCAAGGCAGAGCCTACAGCTCAAGCACATATTGCTAATCATCACTACATGTCTAAGGTCCAATTATAAAAACAACTTGCTTACTATAAAGGGGAACTCAAAATGTTTCTTTAAAATTTAGAAATTTTTGGATGTATTGTGTTCAGTGTTTCTGGCAGAGACAGAGGATTATTGGTATTCTAACACAAGATCCTAGTCGGGTCACTATAAAATAGGACTAACTCAAAACAGAACAAGTGCAAAAATGCACAGCAAAAAGGATTATAGGAATGAAATAATTTCTTTTCTAAACAAAAATAAAAAAACCTTAAAGGAAGCTGAACAAGGATATGATACCACAAAACCAACACAACTGGCACAGGCAGATGTGAGGCCCGCAAATCTACCTTGTTTTTTACTATATGGTGAGATCAGTTGAAGCAGATTCCAAATGGTGACTTAAGGAAGGAGCCAATTAATTGCTGCTTCTTCCTATCAGCCATATACTGAGATGATCTGCGTAAAGCTAAAGATCTGTGCTGGGCAAGCAGCTTGGTTGAAAGAAGATGGCAGGTATGGATGACCACTGGAGAGAGAGGGAGTAGTAAGGAAGAGGTCACAGGAAGAGAGGGGAAGATATAAATGCAGAGGACAGAAAGAGAGCTGAGAAGACTGAAATAAGTGTCAGAAAAAGGGGTGACTCTGTTAATGTATGACTTCGACTACACTTGCTACACTGAGTGATTTTTCCCATGGCTAACAGCACTTTTTGCAGAGAAGATTCATCATTCCATGCTAGACTATTCTCCAGGGGTGTAAGCAAAGGACCCACTGGCTTCAACTCAGATAGCAGGAGTTAATGAGAACATCTGATGAACTTCCCACATCCCTCAGCTCATATGCATCAATTATTTTGAGCTGCTTACTCCCTTCTCCTTTCCAGCGTTCTGTTCTTTAAAAAATTGTATTAAACATTTATGTACATATAACAACACACATCTTACAAAAAGGAAACAGAAACTTATAAATACAAACACACATATTTACATTCTGATACTGATATTTCATCAGGCTTTAAACCAATACATCCACTCCTGTACATTCATTCATCTTGAATGCTTCCTTTCCAATTCCTTCTTATAATTCCCATTCTTGAATATTCCTTTTGTTGTTCTTTTTATTCTTCTCATACAGTACCTCCAATTCTCACTACACAACCATCTTTCATATGAAGAATAACAATCCTTGTTTGCCTCCTCCTCTATTCCTTCTCTCTTACTCTAACCTTCATCCTTACCAACTTAAAACATTCTTAAAAACACATTCTTCTCCACACTTCCTTCCTATCAGTACCAGCTCAATTTTTTGTTAAATTGTGCTCATTCAGTGTGATGCTTATAAGATACTTTGTTAGCTTTAAATGCTGGCCTTTCCGGGTCATGAATATCAGGTGACAAAGCAAAGAGATTCTGTGGAGAGATACTGTGCTGTGGAGAGCCAGATACTTGTCTAGATGGAAACAGTGACCTGACTTAGTATATGACATCTTGTGTTCAGGCACATATTCACCAGCTCTTGGATTGTGTAGATTTGTTTTTGTTGGATAGAACTATGTGCAGCTGCAGTATGGATGGCCCTGCTTTATACAGTTCCTGGATGACCTTTGTGTCCATTCCAATAGTGTGCTTCTAAGTACTTTAGCTTCTAAGCTATAGCTCCTGTAATGCAACTCAGTTGTGTTAAAGGTATTGCCACATTCCATTTCCTCCTCCCTCCCACCCTGCATATCTGTATAGAGGAAGCTATCCCAGCTGTTGATTGTTCAGCCATACTTGTGGCATCTGCTGCTTTGGCTCACATTGTCCTCCCCTTCACAGTTTAGGAGTATCAGTCCAAATATTGCAACACAACCTCATCTCATCTGTCTGTGATCAACTTGTTGGTATCTGCTGTATTTGACATTTCTTTTTGCTATTTACATGTGCTACTCTGCTATCAGCTCTCCTTTCTTTTCTTCAAAAAAAAATTAGCTTTTTTCAAGAGTGGCATTAAAAATGTCAATGGGGGTTTTGCAGCAACATACTTTAACAGTGATTTAGACTTGAAACTGCCACTTGCAACATTTCTGACTTCTTAAATACAGATGCCTACTAACCACAAAAAGCTAATTTCAGATAACTACATACATACAGATAACCCTAAAATGCAGTTTTAGATTGAAACTTCTTTCCAAACTCACATGTTTAAGCTCTGCAGAGATATCTTAGTCAAATATTGTGCTGAATTGCATGCAAGGCTCTTCTTGGGCAAAAAGAACAATTACAAATTGTGCGAGAACTATGTTTGGGAAGTGATTTGCCTGTATGCATAGTGTTACAAAGTTCAGTTGAAGCCTTGGTTCCTTAGCAGGTCTGCTGTGGAGACAGATTCTATAGCTTCTCTGGACACATTTTAGACAAAACATAGAACCTAGTTTCCTGATAGTTATGGGAAAATGGCAAAGAATAAGCAGCCATATGAAATATGTGACATAGTCAAAGGAGCAAACAGGAAGTTTAATTATACAGCACAAGTGAGGGATTAAATTTTGCACGGTATCTGTGTGTGGCACCATAAGAGAATTTTTACAGAGTAATCCTGTGCATGCTTGCAAGGATCCAAGTCCCACTTGATTCGGAGGTTCTCACTCTTAAGTAGGCTCATCTAGGACTGCAGCCCCAAACTTCCATAGTGTTTTTCTTATGAAGTATGGATTAATTTTTTATTTGTCTGTGCACAACATAAATTAAAAAAATATGGTTAAGAATATGATTGTTCTCCACTTTTTAAAAAAAGAATATGATTGTTTTTCTTCTAGATGAACCTCTGCATTCTCATGAAGGTGGCTTGTCCTTATACAGTCCACTAGAAGAATGCTGAAAACTAATGATACATGGCAGAATATACTTTAGTAACCACCATCTCCTTCACATTTCTCTTCCATAGCTTTCCTCCCATTCCTCCTACAACATTCACCTTGCTTTTGAAAATGACCCTTCCAACAATTTCTGGAGATAAAACCATTCAGCACATTTTTGGAATGCTAACACTGTAGATGGATTGCAGTTTTGACAACATCTCCACTTTGTCAGCATTCTGCAACTGTATTCTTGCAGTCAGAATGAGACTGTTGGCTGTGGAGTGTTCAGAGATGAAAGTTGAAGAAAAAATGAATGCACAAAGCATGCAGTCCATTGACATTCTCACCATCATAGTTTGTGTCTTCATTTTCTCATGGTAGTAATTTATGTTTTGTTTTTCCTAGATCTTCTTTTGTAACTTTAAATAAGAGGTGTAGTTCTTTAAAAGCAAACACACATTACAATTAAGTTTAAAATGAACCATTGCAAATTGTTTAGAGGAAATGCATTTGTGCCTCAGCTGCTGTAGTGATTCAGCAGGAGTGGTGCAACAAGAGTGGTGTGAGATCAAAGCATCTCCCTCCCTCCCATCCCACAATAAAGCTTTATTTGTGAACCCAATCACATTTTCCTAATGCTCAGTGTTGTTACTAGGAAAAAAATAATTATGTCCTCCAATTTCCTTCAGTTGCAAATGTGAGCACTGTATGACTCATGGCAGCAAAACATACAAGGTTTGTCAGAACCTAGTGGATCTTTGCCCAATTGTTACAAGATATTGTAAAAATAAGTGGCCTATACTGTTATCCAATTACGATATTCAGCAGGGAAGGTATCCCTTGATTTCATTTTTAGTCTAATATAAGAGAATACCTACATACATGTATACCTGTTATTTCTATTGATTGCAGGTGGTTTAATTTGAAATTGTACATACACAAGGAAGAGAGTTCACTGAGGGACAAAAGTTAATTGAAGTGATAGACCTCTGTCTGCCAAGAAATCAAATGTTTAACTAGTATGGACAAGAAGGGAAATCTTGGGTTCTTAGAAACACACAGAAACAGAGACACAGGAACAGTCTGAAAGCAACCTGCTGAAGACTATCCCAAGGACTTCTTTCTCCCATTAAGTCCTGCCTGTCCATTTAGATGTGCCAACAAAACTGTGGCTGGAAGTTAAATTGGATAGACCTTTTTATGCCACTGCTTACTGATATTTCAGATATTTAAATACAGCCTGGCTGTATTACATTTTTTTACTGATTCTTTTGGTAACCATAACCATTATTTGCAATGGAAAGATATACAGTCCTCCCTCCATTCTCACAGTCTTTGGACTCACGTCCCTCTCTTATGCGTGAGGGACGAACGGAGGGAGAATAAACGGGGTATGTGCCTGTGGTGTGCGCTTGCACACCCTCACACGCCAGTAGGGCTTGAATATTTTAAAACTCAATTTTCGCGAGAGTGTCTAGAACAGATCTTCCAAGAAAAAGGAGGGGTGACTGTATACATATTTTGAATACTAATAATAAGATTGTGCAGTATCTTGTCAGTGCTAGAATTAGAAATGAGATGTTCTCTTCTGACAAGGAGCTAAGTAGAGTTTTTTTTTTTTGAGGATCCAAACCTGGATGAGAAAAACTGAAACCAATCTAAAAATATTAAACTACTTGCTCATCTCCAGCTTCTCGCATTTCTCTTAACACTTTAGTAAGCCATTACGCTGCTGCCTGCTGACCTCCATCAGTTTGTCTGTCGCAGCACATATTTCTATAATACATATCAGCAGTCTTTTCAATGCTGAATGTTTAATCCTGCTTTTCCTACTTCTTAAAATGAATGGCAACACTAAGCTTATTTCTAGACAGTTGTTTCCTCAGTACAGATCAGTAGAAGGAAATGAAACTTCCTCTTTCAAAGAAATGTTTCCAAGTTTCAGTTTTGCTTGGCCTTTTTTCAGAGACATACTGTATAATTCCTCTTTCAGTAGAGATATACCAACATTTATTTTGCAATCTGCAAGTTGAACATGTATCAACAGTGTGATGCGACAGCTCAAAAAGGCCAATACAATTCTAGGCAGGCTGCATCATTAGAAGTATAGGGTCTAAATTGAGGGAGGTAATAGTACCATGTATTCTGTTTTGGCCAGGCCTCACCTGGAATACTGTGTCCACTTCTGGGCACCACAGCTGAAGAAGAATATGGACAAGCTGGAGTGTGTCCAGAGGAGGGGGACCAAAATGATGAAAGGTCTGAAAACAATGCCCAGTGAGGAATGGCTTAGGGAGCAGGGTATGTTTAGCCTGGACAAGAGAAGGTTAAGAGGTGACATGATAGACATGTTTAAATATATGAAGGGATGCCATGTTAAGGATGGAACAAGCTTGATTTATGCTGCTTCTGAGATTATGACATGGAGCAATGCATTCAAATGACAGGAAAAGAGATTCCAGCTAAACATTAGGAAGAACTTCCTGACAGCAAGACCTGTTTGACAGTGGAAATGGACTCCCTCAGAGAGAGTGGAGTCTTCTTCTTTGGAGGTTTTTAAACAGAGGTTGGATGGTCATCTGTTGGTGGTGCTTTGATTGTGAGTTCCTGCATGTCGGGGGGTTGAACTTGATGGCCCTTGGGATCTTTTCCAACTCTATGATTCTATGAATCTTGGGAGTTGTATTTATCTGTAGATTTCTATTCAACATGAAGTTAAGCAACAGGGTTGGACAATTCTTCCACCCACTTTGTGTTAACATTTTTTAAAATGTAATTTTAGATGTTTGAATTGTTCTGTAATATGCCCCATATGTTCCAACACAGGGAGCCTCTCATACTGAAAGGGATCCAGAATACCACAAGAACAAGAATCCTAACATAGTCTTCCATGTCTGGGGCCAAAATAATGGGTATTTTAAACACATATTGTAGTAGACTGAACAAATGCCCGACAAAACAAACATGGAACAGCAAATTATCTGGAGCCATTATAGTTTGAAATACTATTCAAAGTATGTTGAAATGTACTAAAGTTTTTATGTCTTTATGTTGCAAAAAGGCCTACTGAATTTTCTTAACTTTGTTCTAGAAACTGACGATCCACACTCAGTGCTGTGTGCCTACCCAGTGAAGGACTGTGTAATGAAGTTCACATATTCAGAACTTACCAGTGGAAAAACCAATATCACAGTTCTCAAGGAACCAGGTGGTTGTTCTGTGTTTTGTTGTTGTTGCAAGCCCATTTAGACAAGACAAGAAGAATCAATACGGTGAAGTTGGCTGGGGGCAGGGAAAAATTTAGGCATTTAGATAACTCTCACTGGGATTAAAAAATGTTAGTTCAGAGAAACAGGGATGACCCATAGGCTTTTGAAAAGGTGAATGACTTTTGAGCAGCACAAAGGACATCTGCAGATAACCAGAAGGGGATTAACATGATGAACTTTCCTCAGTTTTCACACATTGTTGCCAGAAGATAAAAAGTAAAACAATTGGAGCTTATAGACTCCACCAGAATCCACACCCATCCCATATGCCAGTTAGGCTTACACATAGCTATGACCAGAGTGAAAAGGAATTTAGTTAATTCAAAATACAGAATAGCAATCCAAAAACTTTTGTAGTTGCACATTCATTTCTTGATGCTTACACTGACCAGACTGGAGTTCAAACCAAAGATCAGAAAGATCCATTTCCACTCCTGAAAGGATTTCATGTTCTTAAAAGAAGAAATCACAGAGAAATAAATATGTAAGAATGCCAAATGCACAGCCTGGAAAGCTTTCCTTCTAATTCCAGGCCAAAACAGTCCTCCCCATGTTGCTGTAACTTCCAACACAACGCAGTGTAATCCTGGAATTACTGTGAGATGAACAGAAAATGGCTGGTGCTCTAGAAACAATGCACATTGTGGTTTTGATTCAATGGCTATTTAAAAATAAGTCACACAAAGCAGTCCAGTTAGTAGTCGCTTCTTCCCCATTATTCCTAGTTGGGTTGGAATTCAGATGTAATGGGGTGTGACAAGCATAATTTCCCAACCCAGTTCACAAGCAGCAGAAGCTGCATATATACATGGGTGTTGTTTTTTTTTAAAGCCAGAAATCTTAATGATCCGACTTTTCTGTTGTGGAGAGGAGTGGAGGAGCTAGACCCAAACCCTCTCCCCCTCCTCCCTCCTGAACACTTCCTAAAAGAACTGCATTTATGCAAACCATGGTTGTTTGAACTGCCAATGCAAGCCTCATTTCTATGTGTAATTCCATGCATCTAACAGTGCATACGACATATTAATTCTACTTCTATAGTTGGAAGTATGCACATGAATTTACAAGACTAATAATCTATTAATAGTTAAATTATCCAAAATTATATCATATCTGGGGAATGTAGGCCTCCGTCATGTCATTGGACTCCACCTCCCATCTGCCAAACCAGTGCTACTCAAAAGTTGTGCATCTCTGGAAAGAGAAAACTGTAGCCAATGGAATAAAAATACAGTTCCAGTCCCTGAAGCATGGGAGGGGCATGATGATTCCCTCACATCAGAAAGCTTAAGAAGCACTGAGCTTAAAGGGGTGATGAAAACTGCACTCCAACATCTTGAGTACCACTTGTTCCCCATCTCTGGAATGGATAGTTTTCAGGCACAGTAACAATTACAATTTGAATCTGTAAAATTCTAATATTTTCACATTATTGTAGATGTAGTTGTGCAAACTTCGTGGATTAATTTGCACCATTAGTTCTGTTTTCTTTTGATTTTGAATGTTTTGTAGGTCTATACTGCTAATAACTAGTGCCCTGTTTATCTTCTTCACCAGAATGTAGTACAGCCCCTGATGCCATGATAATCTTACTAGCTGTGGTAGGCAGCATTGTTCTCCTGGGCATTATCCTATTGGCAGTTTGGAAACTACTGGTCACTATTCATGACAGGCGGGAATTTGCCAGATTCCAAAATGAGCGTTCCCGAGCAAGATATGAAATGGTAAGAATGGCTTACAAGGTAACCAGAAAACACCCTGAAAAGGTGTAAATAGTCACAATATGTAATATGTAAAATAATAGAGCTGCAATATGTAAATACAATGGGCCCTTCATATCCGCCAGGGTTTGGTTCCACAATCCTCCATGGATAGTAAAATTTATGGATGCTCGAATCCTATTAAATACAGTGGCATAATAAAATGGTGTCCTTACATAAAATACCAAAATCAAGGCTTACCTTTTGGAATTTATATATTTTTGAATATTTTTAAACTATAGGTACTTGACGTGCAGTTGGCCCTCCTTATACATGGATTTTTTATCCACAGATTTGAGCATACACGGCTTGAAAATATTCCCAAAAAGTATAAATTCCAAATAGCAAACCTTGATTTCCCATTTTATATATGGGACACCATTTTATTGTGCCATTATATTTAATGGGACTTGAGCATCCACAGATTTTGTTATCCATGGAGGGTCCAGGAACCAAACCCCAGTGGATGACAAGGGCCCACTGTATATTGAAATAAAAATTGGGGGGGGGGGCTTTTTGACAATAGACAAATTCAAATTTAGAAGTGATCAAAAATAGCCAGTCACACCCTGAGTATTGTGTTACTGGCCAGTCTTACCTTCCAATGGGGGAGGAGGTGTGGGGGACCAAAAATGACAAGTATAAGGTAAGTATGATTTTTAGAGGTCCTGGGAAAAAGTGCTTCCCTGACCCCTAGAAGCTGCCAGGGCTGGTATGACACAGGATACTGTTGTCAGAGACCAAACAAAAAACTCATTGGAAATAAATGGGGTCCCTTTAGTGTAATTTTAATGGCCTTTATTAGCAGTTACGGTAGCTGTGCAGGTTTCAACATGTAAAGTTGAATATCACTTTGTTTACATGATTTTCCTTTTTCTAGGCTTCAAACCCTCTTTACCGCAAGCCCATTTCTACACACAGCTTAGATTTCACATTCAACAAGCTTAACAGGACCTACAATGGAACAGTTGACTGATCAGAATACTAGAAGGTGGATGAGAGAATGGAGTGCTTGGCAATTGCTTGGCTTCCTCAGCGCTTCCCCTGATGGACGGGCAGAATGCTGTGAAGGGGGACAATATCTTAAAGGGAGACTTGGCCATCAGGCATGGGCTTCTGTTTGCACATTAAGGACAAAGAGCCAGTGCTCCATCTGCTCTTCATATCTCTAACCCAAAGCCACCCTGATACTGTATACCCAAAATCCATTCTGACTGACCTGGATTCCTTTTGTTGCCTTGGAAGTGCCAGAAGATTGTGCCATATAGCAGTGTCAGCCATCTGTCAGTATTACAAGGTACGCAGGTCGAATTGATAGGGACAGTATATTGCTGACAGTGTTTAGGGGAAAACTAGCATTGGACAAGGTGGTGCAAGCATTTTTTTTAAAAAAACAGCCTGATGTTAAAGTTTTTAGAATCATTTTTTATAAAAATAAAAAATAAAGCAACTGCATATATATATGTTGTGGATATCATTTGTTTGTTTTTCCTTTCACAAATACAACTTCATAGAATTACTCTCCCTGGATCTGAATGGCTGCATCTAAATTTAATATTTAGGAATAACTATAACCCCCAAGACCAGTGAAAAGATGTGAACAAAATCTCCAGCACTGATAAACATTAAATAACATGTCCAGTTATATCTAATGCCACACTGTATCCAAAGTAGATCTTAAGTGAATGAAGCTGTAATATATTTTTGTAAAACAAAAACAAAAAGATAGGTCTTAAGTGAATACAGTTGCAACATAAAAAAAGGTCAGACTCCTGTTGGGAATTTACATAGGTATAAAAACTATAGTTATGGTGCCATGCAGTCAATATCATACCTTCTCCAATCGCCACTACTTATCGGAAAGCAGCCACTGCAACTGACGGGGAATGATTGTCTGTTGCTTGGGAAGTAGCCGATTGTCCTACTCCCCACCATAAATGAACTGGTGTGACAGGCCAGAGTGGAGTCACAATGCCTGTCACAATGTTCCCTCGTGCTGGAGACTGCTTGCATGAAAAGGGATTACAACCTTCAGCCAGCTGCTTCCCAAATAGGGAAATGGACCCCCTTGTCAATCGTAGTAGATGCTTCCTGGTAAACAGGGAGTGGGGGGACTTTCACAGTCCCTACATAGCTCCTAAACTATGGTTACATAAGGACGGTGAATATGAGAGAGTCACAAGTGTATAACTACCCAACAGTATTCCAGACATTAAAAAATAAATAAGGTGAGAATAATTTTTAGAAGAAGGTTCTAGAATGTGTGGGAATTGTGTGGACATCCAGTTGGACTGCCGCTCCCCTCCACCCTAGCCAGCAGAGCCAATGATCAGCAAGGCTGGGGATTCAGTCCAACATCACCTGGAGGGCTGCGTGATTCCTACCCTCTGTTCTAAATGGAGAATGTAAAATCCCACTCAAACTGGAAAATTCAAAGACTGGAAACTAGGAGGAATGGAAATGCCACTCAAAAACTATTTGATTCCACACAGCTAAACTATAGCACATAGCAGGACACCATAAGATCAGACTGCAAGGCACTTGAATAACTATGTGACCTACTTACTAGGTAACAGGCACAGAAATATCATCATGATAGCAACCCAGGATGAACTGTTCTAAACCATATGGGTGAAGAGAAGCCTGGAAGGCTGTTACACATCTGAATGTGAAGTCAGACATGCTCCTTTAAACTGTTGCTAAAAAGGGTATGTGCACACAACATTTCCATAAACAAAAACAGTTTAAATTTGATGATTGGAATTAAGTGGAATTAAGGCCTCAGACATCCTCAGAAAATACTCTTCAATGCATTTTTAGTGCAGATGTGGCCTTATAGTCATATTGGGCTCAAATTCAACCCTGTAATGTAATCCAATTTCCTTGCCATCTGCCCCAGGATGCCTCCTTATAACTATGTATTAAGAAGCCATGCCCTCCCTCCAGTCCATCTGCCTTGGTCCTGGCCCTAGAGGGAGAGAAGAACGACTGGACCTCATCCCCTTCCCACCACCTTCCCCTTCTCCTTTTGTGTTGTCTCTTTTTAGATTGTAAGCCTGAGGGCAGGAATCCGTCTAATTTACGATTGTATGTACAGCACTGTGTAAATTTACAGTGTTATATAAATATTATTATTATTGATGATGATGATGATGATGATGATGATGATGTTACAGTTTAAAAACAGCAAGCTGATATTCCCAAGCCTTAATGCCCAAGCACTTCAGGTGCAGAAATATAGTATGGTAACTTAATCTTTATAAATTTACTATTTCTTGCGGTCATCAAGCTAGGATTTTTTAATATTACCATTGTATGTTAGGCTCTGTACAGAAGAAAGCCTGAAACAAACTGAGTCCCACTAAGGTGCAAACAATCACATAGTAGTGTGCCAGTGTTTTTTGTCTTGGAATACTTGCTCTATAGCAGTGCTAGGCTACTTCAAGCTTGCTTTACAGACTTTATGGGTTTCCCGTTTGCTGTTCAGCTGTTTAACATTTTTGTACTCCCACTTTTCCATTTAGGCTCAAGCTTTTATATGTCTTAAGCAAAACAGATGCATATAAAAATAGAGCAAATTATATCCAGGCTTTGTTTACAAAGGAAGGTGGGATGGAATTTGTGAAAACTGCATCTAAACCACATCAACCCACTTACTTTACCAATAAAATAAAATAAAATAAAACCAACAAAAAATGCCCAGCCACTATGGAATATATGACACATTGTAGGAAAGCCCCATTTGGCTAGCAAAGGAACTTGATTATAAATTATTTCAGTGGAAAATGTATAAATTACAAAAGTTTGTGTTCTCCCAGTTCCACAAATAATCTGATTTCAACTTCATATCAAAATCAAAGTAGAGCAAAAAAATAAAAAAGGAGGAGGAATTCTAAAAAGAAGAAAAGAAAAGTAAGGCAACCATAACTGAATGCCTTTTAGTGATTGTCACTTGTATAACTAAGGGATACAAAAGGGCAAAAACCATTCTTTGGATGTTGTGCAAGGAAGTACTGGGTAACTGCTTGTACAATATTTCCTTATCCATCTGCAGCACTGGATGGCGCTTGACTACAGCTCTGCCTCCACACCTGAACAGCCACTGATTTGTTGGGAGCAGGCAGCTATAAAATGAAAACTCTACCATACTTATTCCAATTGCTTTGACATGCAACTTTTATTAGACTCAGCCAGCATGGCTAATGGCCAAGGATGACAGGTACTGTAGTCCAAAATATAGTTGTCAAGCAGGGGAAGAAAAGTAGGTAGGCTTATTGAAATAACCATCCTAGCAGCAAATACCTTTTGATCACAATAACAAAGATTCTGCAGCTAGAGATGTATATTGTCTGGCCACCTATTTAGAATTAATATTTTTTGTTTTACTAAAAAACAGCATTAACATAAAAAAAACATTTAAGCATTAGTATAAGAAATTCAAGTTGTAGTTACCTCAAGAGTAGTTTGTTTTCATTGCAATTCATTTGTTCTCTCCTACATTATTATGCAAATAAGTTCTTATAAATTCTGACCTAGTTCCCATGCTCCTAATAGTCTAGAATAGATGAACAGCTGGAAGCAGACAACAAACAATGTAAACAATCAGAGTGTATTAGTGACTGATTCTAAACTCACAATTCTTCACAGTCACCTGAATGAAAAAAATAAAATAAATAAATTGTACTTCCCTAACAGAGTATCACTGCCTAAAACTGTGCTGATTAGGAATGTTGAAGGACAAAATGTAATGGTTCGCATGACTTTTCATTTTAATAGTGGTAAGTCCTGGAATATGAACAGAGATCTACAAATACACAGGAAAAATAATCTCTTGCTTTGTTAAAAGAGAACATCCCAATTCTTAACCGTATTTATGTAACTGAGTACAGTAATTTTCTGTCTAAAATATCCTTAGAATCATAGAATCATAGAGTTGGAAGAGACCACAAGGGCCATCCAGTCCAGCCCCTGCCATGCAGGAACTCCCAGTCAAAGCATCCCTGACAGATAGCCATCCAGCCTCTGCTTAAAGGCCTCAAAGGGAGACTCCACCACACTCCGAGGGAGTGTGTTCCACTGTTAAACAGCCCTTACTGTCAGGAGGTTCCTCCTAATGTTGAGGTGGAATCTCTTTTCCTGGAGCTTGCATCCATTGTTCCGGGTCCTGTTCTCTGGAGCAGCAGAAAACAAACTTGCTCCCTCCTCAATATTACATCCCTTCAAATATTTAAACAGGGCTATCATATCATCTCTTAACCCTCTCTTCTCCAGGCTAAACATCCCCAGCTCCCTAAGTCACTCCTCATAGGGCATGGTTTCCAGACCCTTCACCATTTTAGTTGCCCTCCTTTGGACATGCTCCAGTTTCTCCATATCTTTTTTGAATTGTGGTGTCCAAAACTGGACACAGTATTCCAGCTGGGGCCTGACCAAAGTAGAATAGAGTGGCACTATTACTTCCCTTGATCTAGACACTATACTTCTATTGATACAGTCTAAAATAGCATTGGCCTTTTTAGCTGCCGCATCGCACTATTGACTCATATTCAATTTATGGTCTACTTGGACTCCTAGATCCCTTTCACACACAATGATAATTGTTGTGATCCTCTTTTTTCCCCTTTTTGAAGATGGGGACAGTGTTTGCCCTCCTCCAGTCTGCAGGGACTTCTCCTGTTCTCCAGGAGTTCTCAAAGATTATTGCCAATGGTTCCGATATTACATTTGTGAGTTCTTTTATCTCATTCAACAATACTAGGCACAGATTTGGAACCTTCTCAAATTATTCCCTACTGCCTCTTTTCAATTGAATCTGTTTTCTTTTCCTGCACATTACTCACTCACTCAGGCCTCACATTAGCATCTGGCATCCTTGGGTAATTGATAAGGCACAGGTAAAATATATTGCTAAAGCGTGTTATATATAATGGCTGGTGCCCTATGCAGTGCCAGGCAGATGGTTCTGGCTACTGTTTCATTTTTCAACAATGACAGGAGGCATTACTTACTTACTTACTGCCTTTTCCTCAGCCCTCAGACAAGGCAACTTTCAAAAAATCAAATCAGAGGCTAGATTCACTCACTACAGCCTACTGATACAGGACAGGGGGTACAGGAACACACTCAGTCCAGGATGTCCTCAAAACTAGCAGTGGTCTTTATGCTGATTTGTGGTCCCTACCCAGAATCTCTGAAACTGCTACTTCTTCACTCCCTTGATGAGGAGACCAATCACCAGGCAATACACTCCCCTCCTCACTGTAATTTGTAGCAAATTATGGCAGGTTAAGTTGTGACTTTTTTTCTCCAGGGTCCTTCACCCTCTACATTTCTTCCTCTTCCTCCTCAACCTCATCATAACTCTGTCTGGCCTTGTTCTTCCCCTTGTCCAATGCATGGTCAGCTGCCTGTCTGGGCAAGGTTCATTCTCATGGCTTCTCCTAGATGATGGATACAACAAACCATGGAAAGGAATGGGAAGTGGTTTATAGGACATGAACTCATAGCAGACTCTCAGTCTCCAAACCATTTGAAGAGAGCATTACATCTGTGCCGTGTAATTTAGTTACCATCAACCATGCTAAATCAACAGAAGGCTAAAATCTTTCATACAGCACAACTAGGTCATCATTCCAGACAGGCTAGTTGTTGGTTAAGTATCAAGGAAAGCCAAACAGGAAATAGTCTGTGAAGGTCCACAGTACCCTCTGGTGGACAAAGCCTCATACAACATTGTGAAGCTGAAGGCTTTCGTGACTGGCATCCATAGTTTTTTGTGGATTTGTTGGGCTATGTGGCCATGTTATAGGAGAGTTTATTCCTGACATTTCACCAGTATCTGTGGCTGGCATCTTCAGGGATAAGTAGGTTCAGAGGTTTTTGTTGTTTGCACCTTTAACAACTGCTTTTTTTTTTTTTGCCAAAAAGCAAATACACTTTCAAAAAGCATTTACACTAATGCCTATTCATTTTATCCTTGTTCCAAGAGCAGGTACACCTTCTCAGAATCCTTACAGCACCTGAAAAATTTACAGGTGAAGCACTATAGAAGAGTCAATTGAAGAACAAAACACTGGAAGTCTCCAGGACCAGATGAACTACATCCTAGGGTATTGAAAGAACTGGCAAATGTAATATCAGAACCAATGGCAATCATCTTTGAGAACTCCTGGAGAACAGGAGAAGTCCCTGCAGACTGGAGGAGGGCAAATGTTGTCCCAATCTTCAAAAAGGGGAAAAAAGAGGATCCCAACAATTATCGTCCGGTTAGTCTGACATCAATACCAGGAAAAATTCTGGAGAAGATCATTAAGCAGAGAGTCTGTGAATATCTGGAAGGTAATTCCATAATCACAAAAAGCCAACATGGGTTTCAGAGAAACAAGTCATGCCAGACAAATCTGATCTCTTTTTTTGATAAAATTACTAGCTTGGTAGAGGAAGGGAATGCTGTGGATATAGTATATCTGGACTTCAGTAAGGCATTTGACAAGGTTCCCCATGACATCCTTGCAAACAAGCTTGTAAAATGTGGACTAGACAAGGTAACCGTTACATGGATTTGTAACTGGTTGACTGACCGAACCCAAAGGGTGCTCAACAATGGTTCCTTTTCATCCTGGAAAGAAGTGACCAGTGGGGTCCCACAGGGTTCTGTCCTGGGCCCAGTGCTATTCAACATCTTTATTAATGACTTGGATGACAGTATTGAGAGCCTAGTTATCAAATTTGCAGATGACACCAAATTGGGAGGAGTAGCTAATACCCCAAAGGACAGGATCAAAATTCAAAATGACCTGAATAGACTAGAAAGCTGGGCCAAAGCTAACAAAATGAAATTTAACACAGAGAAATGTAAGGTCCTACACGTAGGGCGGAAAAATGAAATGCACAGATATAGACAACATGTGAAAAGGATCTAGGTGTCCAAGTAGACCACAAGTTGAACATGAGTCAACAGTGTGATGCAGCTGCTAAAAAGGCCAATGCAATTTTAGGTTGCATCAATAGAAGTATAGTGTCTAGATCAAGGGAAGTAATAGTGCCACTCTATTCTGCTTTGGTCAGGCCTCACCTGGAATACTGTGTCCAATTCTGGGCACCACAATTCAAAAAGGATGTGGAGAAACTGGAGCATGTCCAAAGGAGGGCGACTAAAATGGTGAAGGGTCTGGAAACCATGCCCTATGAGGAACGCCTTAGGGAGCTGGGGATGTTTAGCCTGGAGAAGAGAAGGTTAAGAGGTGATATGATAGCTCTGTTTAAATATTTGAAAGGATGTCACATTGAGGAGGGAGCAAGCTTGTTTTCTGCTGCTCCAGAGAACAGGACTCGGAACAACGGATGCAAACTGCAGGAAAAAAGATTCCACCTCAACATTAGGAGGAACTTCCTGACAGTAAGAGCTGTTCGACAGTGGAATACACTCCCTCGGAGGGTGGTGGAGTCTCCTTCCTTGGAGGTTTTTAAGCAGAGGCTGGATGGCCATCTGTCAGGTATGCTTTGATTGGGAGTTCCTGCACGGCAGGGGGTTGGACTGGATGGCCCTTGTGGTCTCTTCCAACTCTAAATTTCTATGATTCTATGACAGCATGGGGGACAACAGGCAAGCTAAGAGACAAATCAGTGGTTGGTATGGGTGGGTTTGAAGCAAGCAACTATGAAACAGTGGTTGGTATGGGTGGGTTTGAAGCGAGCAGCAGGGGGCTCCAGCAAGTTTAACTAGAACACCCTACTAGGCTGACACTTGTCTCTCCCATTTTAGAAACACCATTCTAGATCCCTAAGATCATCCCCATATTTCACAGTCGGCATACAACACAGAACAGTACTGCAAGGATCATCTAATACCTTAGTGAGACTGTTATCTCAAAACACCCAACTCATCAATCCATCTTTCTTATCTCCTCCATGGTTGCCTACCTACTGGTATAGGAAAGGTGAGGCAGAGCTGTTACCATGGGACCCAGCGCTCTGTCCTAGAGATCTTGGTCCTTTTCTTGGGGCTGCCTCTAACTTGAGCAAGACAACTTGGTGCTGACCTAACTGCTCAAACAGACTGCTGCCACTGAGATTCTCTGCCAATTTACTCATGGTCACAGGTTGCCTAGAGTTGAGGCGGACAGGAATCCTCTCCCACCTCTAAGTGGTTCCAACCAAAGGCTGGCTTCCATCGAACACTGTGATCCTCAGGCTTGAACAGCCGGAGGAAGCAGGATTTCACCCATCACCAAAAACACCAGCAGCAGCCCTTACTCATCCTCCCTCAAAGTTGTGTGCTTAACTGGGGTCGAAGGCAAATTAGGCTGCCTCCCTTTAGCCTTGGGAGTCACATGGGAGCTGAGATGCATGATTAAATTAATGATTAAATGTAATATTAATAACAGCAACTGAAACATCAAATGTTATGCAATTGATTCCTCTACTGATAAGACAGATCCCAGCACTACCTGCTCTCTTTTCCAGATGGTCCCCTCAACCATTCAGAGCTGACTTACAGAGGTTACATTAGGGGAGAGAGACAGTGGTGTAGTGGTATGAGTGTGGGACTATGACTCTGGAGATCAGGGTTCCATTCCTTGCTTGGCCATGGAAACCCACCAGGTGACCTTGGTCTAGCAACACAATCTCAGCCCCAAAAACCTCTATGACAGATTCACTTTAGGATTGGCATAAACTGGAAACAAGCTGAAGGCACACAACAGCAACAACAAGGGAGAGGAGAATTCACAGATTCCTATTTCCCCACTCCCAAGCCCACTTTCAGATCAAATGCTCCTGCTGACAGAAGGAGCGCCTGTATCCATGGCAAGTTTTCACTATATCCATTTCAAAAATCTGTGCCTGTTGTTTTACATAATGTAGTATACAGTGTCCTGACGTTTAAATACTTAAGAGCTATTATAATCTGAAAAATAATAGTAAACACTGCAATTATAATTACTGATTTGCAAGGTAAGGTCTCAAACTGAACACTTGCTAAGATCAAAATTATTTTAAAGATATTTCAATTTGTTTCAATTTGTTTTAAAGAATCAATTCTCAGCTGGATACAATGCCGCTGCACTCACAAAAACTAAGGTGACCAACATCGCAGAAAGTGGCATTTATAACTGTAGATGTGATTTCTGTCATTGTTTTAATCTGTTTGTTTTAATATGTATTGATTTAATGTTTTTTAAGGGGGGGGGAATAGGGATTGGATGTAATTGTATTTTAATATTGTTAGCTGCCCCGATTGGTCTCAGAGGGACAGGATATAAATATATTATTATTATTATTATTATTATTATTATTATTATTATAATATTCATCCTCCCTCAAAGTTGTGTGCATTTCTGCCCAGTCAGGCTAAGATCCCTTTCTTCTCATTGTATATGAAATTTTAAGGAAAACGACATCAGAATGGGGAAGCAGAGTTTTAAACAATACAATGTAAAGGGTTCCCAACCCAATCCCCAATTTCACATAAAGCTAATAATTGATATTTTTTCCAAATTTTATTTTTTAACAACAAGCAGCATGTTTTACATTCAAGAAAAGTATAATCAAGGGAATCAGTTTCCCAAGTAAGACATGAGGTAGGGGGTTACCGAACAAGATGGAATGTATACATGAAGGCATCCTTTAAACTATTGCCAAAGGCACTGTTTAACTACCTAAGGCACAAAGCTCCTTCATCTGCACATTTTCAGATATATTATCTGAAGCATGTCAAGGCTGGATAGAGAAACTGCTCTAAGGCAGAGAGCTCAGCTCTATTATATTTAGTTCTTACATTCTAACTCAGCTGAGAAGATAAAGCTAACCATTCTGGGTGTAAATTTGTCATCAGTTCTCACAATCTTTACTTGTTCCCTAAGTCAATGAGGCAAAAAGAAGAAAATTTTCCTTTGGAGTGCTTTCATTTTCTTTAAAAAAGATAGAAGCAGCTGAATAGGAAAACTGCTTGTTTTAATTAATTATCAACAAGTGTCATACTTACAGTTCACATATTGGTGCATTTCAACAAACATTCATTGGGGAAAACAAGTTACTTTCTCAATTGTTCGAGGTTCTAGGATTGCCTTGTTTATTGGAACACGATACTTGGCTTACATTTCCACGCCAACAGCAATCCTCTGCAAGTAGCTTTCCCATGCTAGCTTCCTATATGCCTCTGCTTCATCTAAAGGATTGGGTGCTGACAAGATGCCACGTCCAACAATGATGATATCTGAATGCCTTTTACTGATAACTTCTTGAGGACTCAGGTACTTCTGCCCAAGGTTGTCACCTGGAAGGTAAAATGAACATGCCACACAACATTAACTGTCAGCACTTTCCTTTTGGTAGATGCGTCTGAAGAATTGTGATAAACTGTTCTCTATGAAAATAGTGGGTACAAATCTCTTATTGCTGAAGTGTTAAGGACACATACATACACATTCCGTACTGAGTAAACAGGTAACAAAATTAATTCATTTAGATAATTATGAAGTGATGTTTGTGGAGGGAATTACTTTTTCCAATGTCTTGCTCTTTAGGCTGTTCTAATAACACATACATGTGGTCCGCTCTTTCAACCACACGTTGAATTAATGGTTCTGGCTATACAGTAATTTAAAAGGGTTGAAACAGCACTGGTTTGTTCTTTGGTTCAAATGTGTGGGGAAGGGTGAATTTTTATTTTTGTTTGACTGAGGCGATTATGAATTGGGCAGGGGAGCGGGAGCCATTACAAATCCTTTGACTGGCTGGCTAGAGAAAAAGAAGCACCAAGTATCTCACTGCCATCACCAAGGAGTGGTGGAGAGCAGAGTCCAGTCAAGAGGTGCTGGCATCACCACCCAGGCTCGCTATAGGCTCTCCTATATCACCTATGGACAGCTGCCTACCCAAAATGTTCCCTTGCATAGAAAGAAAATAAATATACTTAAAATAATATCCCTACCATGTTCAATTCAGGCACTGCCCCCCCCCCCTTTTATTTACAGGTTTGGGATCAGATAACTATATCAATAATTTCCACTTTTTTACGGTGCCCTGGTCCCGAATTTGTCAAATAATAAGCAGGGGACTCCTGTAGTCAGATCTAGTCACAGTGTGGCAGAAAAATTATACACCAGAGACTGAAAACAGAAGAGCCAAAATTGTTCAGCTTCTGGGGTGGTGTCTCCAAATATGCTGAAAATGTCTTTTACACATCCCTAGAGCAATTGGCTTTTAACCCTGGGAGGGTGTCATAAAAATGGCCCTGGGGCTAGATGAAAATGAGCAGGGTGCTTATGAGGTAAAGTACAACCAAAAGGCTCCCACAACCTGCAACAGACAGCACTCCTAAGGAGACACCATTTAAAAACCTCTCCACTGTCCCATTATAGTTTTAGCATGCATATTACAGTTACTGCATAAAAGAAAAGGTTCTAAACACTTAAACTGAAAGACAAAGGTGACATACATAGTATAAGGATTTTTAAAATATTTTCTTTTAAATTTTTTCCCCCAGAGATCATCAGAAAGGCTTGATAGCTGTTATTCTTACACTTGTACCTCATTAAAAGTGCTAACTTCCATGTAGAAGATTTTCAAAATGTTTATTTTCAGCTTTCAGTGAATGAAGTAGCAAAATACTTGAATGAATACTATCAACCTCTAGGGAAAATATTTCCAATACTGCCCTCATTTGGCTGTTTCTAACATTGTACAATTAAAGTGTTTTATCTTCTGCATTACTGCTCTGTAACCATCCTGCAGATCTAAATATCCTAAAGGCACCAGCCCCCATCTGATTTTGGAAGTGAACTGGGTAAGCCCTAGTTAGTACTTGGATGGGAGACCCCCAGTGAATACCAGGTGCTGTAAGCTATATTGCAGAGGAAGGAACTCACAAATCCACTTCTGAGTATTCCTTGCCTAAGAAAAATTCATGGGTCACAGTTAAATCAACAGATAACTTGAAGGCACATATGCACACAACCACCTTGCACACCCTAAGTTACTATCACTGTCCACAGAAATAAACACCTAATGTGGAAGCTTCTACAGCCTTTTGGACGGGGCTCTCTCACTCACCACTGGGATAGTGATAAAAAGCATATGCAGAACAAAGGCTGAGCTCTCCTAGGAGACTCCTGAGCTGAAATATGCAGAGGACCATCTCAATAGGAATTCACAGGGGATTTTCATTGCTGTCAATACAGTGGACCCCCAGGGTTACGAATCCCCCGGGATCCGTAATCCCCGGGATCCGAAGGAGCTGGGGCCGGAAAAACGGCCACGGTTTCTGGAAAAAAAAGCAACCCGGGCCCTTTAAAACAGCGGCTCCGGCGCGCTGTGCAGCAAAAAAAGCAGTCCCCCGGATTGCGAAACACTTCCGGGTTACGAAAGTGATCCCGGAACGGATTACTTTCGCAACCCGGGGGACCACTGTATATGAAAATGTAGAGCTACTTCTCAGTTTAGCTCTCAGTATCAACTATTCTGAGTATTGTGTGCTAACAAATGAAGTGTTCTAGCTGAGTTGTGAATAGGTCACTTGCTTAGGGTACTCACCTCCTGCCTGCATCTTAACACCTGGAGTCAAGTAAAGAAATTCTGGTTTTTCAGCTATCCGGGAGCCAGAAATAAATCCCACAACAAAATCTGCATGTTCTTCAGCCATTTTAACCTACACGAAAATAATACATATAAGAAGAGCCAAATGATCCAGAACATTGGCTCCCAAACTTTGGTCTTCCAAGTTTTCTGGACTTCCAGCTCCCAGATGCTCCAGACAGCTTGGCCAAATGTCAGGAATTCTGAGAGCTGAAGTCCAAACATCTGAAGGAGCAAAGTTTGGGAATCACTACTTCAGAAGGACAAAGCTTTACATTCCCCTAGAATACAGAAATACTAAAGAGTGCATTATACAAGCAGAGATTTTCCTTGCCACTTTGAGAAATCTGAGGTGCTGTTAATATTTTTCAGTTTCATTCAAATAACGGCTCCAACTTACTACAGCTTCAGTATAGTCACCAATGGCCAGTGTTCCATCGGAGCTCATCTCTCCGATCAAGAGACAGCCTCGTTGTAAAGGATTCCCTACTTCTTTCAGTCCCCTAACAATTCCAGGGCCAGGAACAGCATGGGCATTGACTATATCTGACCAAGATGATATTTTGAAAATGCCCCCTGAAAGAGAGAATAGGCAAGTTAGATAAGTTACCAACTGAACAGTTTCTTTTCAATGTTGGTCTTGAAACTCTTTTCACATCTTGATTCACATGATAAAAGTACTGCCTTGAATCAAGAACATCCCACACCCAACATGGACAAAACTACAAGAGTACAACAGTTTTACAATCATTAGTGCATGTCAGTTTCAGTTTCCCCACTGTTATTTCTTTCCGTCTTAAAAAAGTACTGCCTTGAGTCAAGAATATCCCACACCTAACGCGGACAAAACTACAAGAGGACAACAGTTTTACAATCATTAGTGCATGCCAGTTTCCCGACTGTTATTTCTTTCTGTCTTAAAATTTGTTTCATCCCACATTCTTATCAGTCCTTTTAAATCTGGACAAAAAGTGTACATTTTTATTCAGACATTTAATATATAACACATGTTTGACACCAGTACATTTCCCCAAAGTTACACATTTTAACACATTTTACAAACTATAATTATATATTATATATAAAATGTTAGTGCAAATTATAGTAGATATTTAAATCAATGAGAACTTGGTAAATCAATACTTACATAAGTCTCACTGATTCATTGTAACTACACTAGTCAAATTTAACAGCTGGATTTGGGCCTTGAGTGAACCTCAACATTTGGAATGAAGAGTAACCAAGACTTTATACAAACTTGAATGGAAAATGGATCAACCAATCATAGGTTGGGAAGGGAAGGGGCTGGTAGGTGGGAAATAAAATTCACCTTCATACTGATGTTTCACCGTATTTCCAATGTCTGCAAACTTGCGGTCTTCAAATATCAAGAACTCATGCTGGTCTGCAAGTTTTCTCAACTCTTTTACTACTTCTTGGGAAAAATCATCCAGAATATCAATATGTGTTTTCAAGATACAGATGGAAGGGCCCAGAGTATTAGCCAGGTGGATTAATTCTTTGGATGTTGTCACATCAGCAGAAAGGCACAAGTTAGACTGCTTTTTCTCCATGAGCTTGAGAAGTTGGGCAGCAAGGGGATGAATACCCGGTAGCTCTGCCCGAGCAGCAAAACTCATTTCTTTGCATATTCTTTTGGTAGGAGCCATGCCATTTTGCTCAGAAGGCTTAATAATATTCTCCTGAATGAATTTTTCAACCCTTGCCAACATCTCAGGAGGAACTTTTTTCTGCTGCTCAAGGATCTTGAGAATTTGAGACAAGGTACATACTGAGTGCAGCCGAATCCTATGCTTTTCCAATATGGCTTTCCCTCCTTGCTCTCTATCCAGGAGCACTATGGCATCAGTAACTTTCAACCCTTCTTTCCGAAGGACTTCTGCTGTTTCTAAGACACTTGAACCGCTAGTAACTACATCTTCAATGATCAGACAAGTTTCCCCAGAATTTATTGTGCCTTCCACAAGACGCTTTGTACCTTTAAAAGTAACAAAATAGGCATTTTTCATTAAATCATCCATACAAGAAACTGTTATTACTATTACTATTACTGTTAAAAATAAATGCTACAAACAGCATTTGTTAACAAGTAATCCCAGGCTGAAATACTTTAATATATATGTTCTTCAATTATGCATGTATTGCTTGTATCAAAAGACTGCTTTTCCAGATCCACTAAAAGAAATAAACTAAAATACTGTACTATATATGTCTAATATACTACATTATTCTGGAAAACCAAGACTTAGAATTTTCAACATCTTTTTTTATCTTGAACATGCACTGTCTATACAGAAATATTTGTAATCTAGCAACATTTTTATACTTTTTACCATGATCTTTAGCTTCCTTTCGCCGTATAAGCATCGGGATCTGTTTGGTTGAGCAGATGATTGTAGCCAATGGCAAAGCTGTGTATGGAACACCACACACAGATTCATACTTGAGTTTAGCATCCTCTGCAGTTTGAAAAAGGAGATCTGCTACCTGAAATAAATCAGTGACATTTGACTTGAATTTAGAAAAATAATCCATGCAGTGTTTAATACAGGCAAAAACAACTGCCAGTAAATGAATATACTCTCTATAAAAGAGAGTAGAAATAGCTATACTGAACATTCAAAAAAATCCAAAGTACACAATGTGGTGATAACTTTACAATAGGCCCTTGGTATCTGCTGCAGTTTGGTTCTAGGTCTCTCCCCCCCCCCCCCCCGATACCACAATCCGTAGGTGTTCAAATCCCATTTAATACAATGGCATAGCGAAATGGTGTCCCTCATACAAAACAGCAAAATCAAGGTTTGCTTTCGGAATATATATCATGTTTTCAAGGCGTGGATGGTTAAACTGTAGATTAAAACAAGTGTGTGTGTATGGAGGGCCAACTGTATTAAAGGTAAAGGTTTTCCCTTGGCATGAATGTCTAGTTGTAACCGCCTGTTCATCTCTGTTTCTAAGTTGAAGAGCCAGCATTGTCAGAGGCTACTCTATGATCATGTGTCCAGCATGACTACACAGAACACTGTTTATGAGAAGTGGTACCTATTTATCTACTTGCATTTGCATGCTTTCGAACTGCTACCCTGTTTCCCCGAAAATAAGACATCCCCATAAAATAAGACCTTGTAGAGGTTTTGCTGAATTGCTAAATATAAGGTCTCCCCTGAAAGTAAGACCTAGCAAAGTTTTTGTATATAAATATATATACAGAATATAATAAATGTTCTCTTCTTCTTCTTCTTCTTCTTCTTCTTCTTCTTCTTCTTCTTTTTTTTTTTTTTTTGGGATCAACAATACATGTGAATTCTTCTTCATGGAAAAAAATACAACATTCCCTGAAAATAAGACCTAGCCCTCACCTGCTCATGCAGCACTTGGGCCAACTGTATTGGGACAAGCAAAAGTGCCAAATTCATCATGCCGACTTTCATGAATTCCTCAGAGAGGAAGGCAAAGATGGGGGGGGAGGGGATGACAGTGTTGAGGAAGACAGGCCTGCATCTTCCTTGAGGCATTTGCTTTAAAGTGTTATTGAGGGTCGATGCATAGAGAAAGGTCAAAGGCCGACCCCCCCACAGACAGCAATGATGTGGCCAGGAACAAAAATAGTAACAGAGGGTCTATCTGCACTGCAGACATAACCCACGCTGACACCACTTTAACTGCAATGGCTCACTGCTATGGAACCCTGGGATCTGTCAGAGCTGACAAAAAAGGTGAGATATCTCACAAAACTACAAACCCCGGGATTAAAAGCATTGAGCCAGGGCAGTTAAAGCAGGGTGACCATGCGTCCTCCTTTTCCAGGACGCATCCTCATTTTCAACCTTCTGCTGAGGAGGAATGCCCAAAATGTCCTCCATTTTGAGCAGGAGAAGGAAAAGCATGCATTGACAGTTCTGAGTCTTTTAGGGGGTTTTTTGGGAGGGGGGGGTGTAATGCCCCACATTTTTCTTGAGGGTCCTACATTTTAACAGTGCCTCGCCCTCCTTTGCGGTGAGGATATTTGGGCTTCATCGACACTGGAGAAATAACCCAGTTTGGCACTGCTTTAATGTTTTTCTGGCTCAATCGCTATGGAATTCTGGGAGTTGGGAGTTTGTTGTGGGGCCCAGAGCGGAGCTGGTAACCCTGAATTAAACTGGCGTCAAACTGGATTATCTCCTCAATGTTGATGCAGCCAGAAATGTATTTTTAAAAAATCTTTTCTTTCTCCACTGGCGACAGAAGTACCAATGCACTTTTTTTTTTTTTTTTGGATAACACTTTTATTAATTTGTTTTGTGTCACACACGTAAAAGTACTGCTGGATATGAATGAATTATATTGTCGGACATGGATTTATTACAATGAATTCACTATACTGCTGAACAGAATTTATTATACTGCTTTACTATTATTACTATTTACTATATAATATTTATTATTATTTATTACTGTAATATTTACATAAATTTATAACATATATTATTATTTTATTTATTCTATATATTTATAATATATATTATTATAATATTATGTATATTTATAATATATATCATTTATTTATTATAATAGCTACATATATTTATATTATTATTATTTTATTTATTTTATAATATTATTTATTATATATTATTTATTATAAATATTTATGATATATATTATTATTTTATTTATTATATATTTATAATATATAACATTATTTATTATTAATTATATATAATATTATATTATTAAATATATATATATATGTTATTTATTTTTATTAATTTTATAAATATAATATATAATATTATTTATTATAAATATATTATTATTTTTATTTATTTTATAATATTATTTATTATTATTTTGATATGTATTATTTATATATATTTATTTATTACATATATATTTATAATATATATTATTTGTTATTATTTATATATAATATTATATATTATCTATTATATATATATTTATAATATATGTTATTTATTATTATTAATTTTATATATAATATTATTTATTATACATATTTATAATATATAATATTTATTTTTATTATTATTACTGTATTATTATTATGCTCTCCAATGGCTCAGTCAGGACGGCAGGGCGCACCCTTCCTGTCCATCTCCCTCCTCTCCACCTATCAGGAGACACCGCCCTTTTCCAAAGCCCGCCCCTGGCCCTGCGTCGCTCTCGGTTCCAATTGGCTACTAGGCTCCTCGCCGTAGCTCCGCCCCCTCCTCTCTCCTCCTTCCTTCGTTCTAACCGTCCGTCATTATTCCAAAAGCCCCGCCCCCTTCCCTCCGCGAGGAGGCCAGGCGCGCGCACCCCTCTCTGAGTCGCGCGCCCACCTTGTTCATCAGCTTCGGGTCCGAGACGATGACGCGGAGGTCGACGTAGACCGGGGAGACCAGGCCGCTCTTCAGCACGAACTCCCCGAAGCGGAGAGCCTTCGCGGCGAACAAGTCCGAAGCCAACGGCTCCATCTCTCTCTAATCTCTATTAGTCTCGAGTCTGTCCTCCCAACCAATCAACACGCGCCGAGCGATGACGTATCGGAAACGTTTTGATGACGTCACCGGGAAGTGCGGCCGGGCAGGAGAGGAGGGAAGGGCAAAAAAAAAAAAAAAACCCACCAGGGCGGCGACTGCGCATGTCCGTTCTAGTGGACGCTCTAGGCGTGCGACTTTGTATCCTAGCCCTTTCTGTGCTCTTTAAGGGATTGTGGACTTCAACTCCCAGAATCCCAGCTTATTGGTCAACATGGCTGAGGCTTGTGGGAGCTGAAGTCCAAAATCTCTTGAAGGGCAGAGTTTGGTTACTAAGGTGGTTGCTTATAATGAATTAGGGTAACAGGTGAAGGCTGGAGAAGGACTCCTGTACCTTTAATGGTTGTGTAGAAGCTCTGCCCTGGAAGCCCACTGGGTGACCTTGGACAAGTCACACTGTCTCAGCCTCAGAGGAAGGCAATGGCAAACCCCCTCTGAACAAATCTTGCCAAGGAAATCCAGTGATAGGTTTGCCCTAGGGTTGCCATAAATCAGAAACAACTTGGAAGGCACACAACAACAAATATCTGTATCTGGGGTGCTTTGATTGTGAGTTCCTGCATGGCACAATGGGATTGGATGGCCCTTGGAGTCTCTTCCAACACTGATTCTATTATCTATATCTATCTATCTATTTGAGTGTGAAATATGAGAATATTAATAATATCAAAACGAGAAGAAGAGAAAGGAAAACATTATACAGTTGGCCCTTGGTATCCCCTGGGGTTTGGTTTCATGGATATCAAAATCTGTGGATGCTTAAGTCCCATTAAGTACAATGACATAGTAGAATGGTGTCCCTTACATAAAACATCAAAAACAAAGGTTTGTTTTTGGGAAATGTACACACATTTTTAAAATATTTTCAAGCTGTGGATGCTTGAATCTGGGGATAAAACAAACAAACAAAAGTGTCCAAAAATAATAATAAAAAGAACTAAATAATAAAGTACAGATGCAATGAGGTGGTGGTGGAAGAGATACTGCTGTGCTTGGGTCCAGAAGATCCAGGTCCATGACCTCCCTGACTATCTATCCATCCGGTTTGTGGCCTTCCTCTCTTCCTACTACTACCCCTCTACCTTTCCCAACATTATTGTTTTCTAATGAGCCATGCCTTCTCATGATGACATACGACAGCCTCAGTTTGATCATCTTGGCATCTTGGTGGTAGAGGGCAGGAAGTAATTCTACTGACTTATTCATTCATTCTCTGAAGGTGCCAGCCACAGATGCTGGCGAAACGTCAGAAAGGAACTCTTCTAGAACATGGCCACACAGCCTGAACACCCCCCCCCCCCCAAAAAAACCTATTACTGAATTATGTTAAATACACAGCAATGGCAATAGCATGTATGTTTCTATACCACTTAATAGTAAGCTCAGCACTCTCTAAGCAGTTTATAATGTGTAAGCCAATTGCTCCCTACAAGCTGGATATTCATTTTACCAACCTACTAAAGGATGGACGGCTGAGTCAACTTTGGAGCTCTAGGACTTGACTCACAATGTTGTGGCTGCAGTACCAGTGCTACCAGGGCTCCTAATACATGTGCGTCTGGCTTTTATGTTGGTGTGTATAAGTATGTATATATGTTTTTAAAGAAAACCAAAAAAGATACAATTTAAAAAGAAAATGTCAAGAAGCAGGATTGTCAGTTGTGGTTGCTTGTCACACAACCAGGGAACAAGCAACGCCTGCTGATATTCCCTCGTGTTCTTGTTGTGTGCCTTCCGATTTATGGTGACACTAAGGCAAACCTATCAGGGGGTTTCCTTGGCACAATTACTTCAGACATTTTCTATTGCCTTCCTCTGAGGCTGAGAGCATGTAACTTGCCCAAGGTCACCCACTTCAACAATGGCTCCAGTTGTGAGAATGGCAACTTTTTGTATATTGTGTATTCTACAATTGTATATTGTACAGTTTAAAAGTTTACTGTACAATTTGAAAGCATCCTCCAGTTCCTGATTTTGCAACCCCATATCCTGCTATTACTTTAAAAAATACAAGAGAATGCTGTAGATAAGGTCACTGTAGAGTTGCCATAAGTCAGAAACAACTTGATGGCAAACAATAACAACAACTTTTCAGTTCTTGAATTGTTCCTCTGCACATTGAAACCTTGCATTAGTTTAGCCTCTGATGTCTTAATTTTCTCCATCGCTGGATTTTTTTTTTTTTTACAGAAGCAAACCTGCATCTGCTATATGAAGAGGTGATAGTCCATTGAGTTTTCTTCTTCAATGAGAGCTAAGGCATTGTTCTCAGCAAGAACTTCCACTGTTGTAGAAACTTTTGCCTATATCATAAACTCTGGGGTCACACAAGGCATTTTTTTTAAAGAAGTTGTCTAAATAGACCCAAGTTTTTGGCTATCATAGTTCATAGTTCAGCTGTCATGATTCACTGGAACCAGTGAGTGGTTTTTGTCACGTCTCAAAATGTAGATTTTTTATAAAATAACTAAACAATTTTATTTACCCAAATATGGTTCCTCAAGAAACTCCTCACATTGCAAAGGTTATATTACTATCTTGAAGTATGTGCCCAAGAAATGGGAAGAAATTTAGCCTTTTCCAACATGGGGAATAATATAGATGCTTGGCACTTATGTTTTAATGTTAGTATGTTTGTAGTGTCTAAAAGTGTAGCAGCTAGTTTTAAAAGTTATTCTGTTATTCATATTAACTGTAAAAATATTTTGAGACCGGTCATAGCAGCAGGCATCACTCCTGTGTAGGCCAAACCAAAGACTCTGCTTGTTGAGTCTATTATATCTGGCTTAATCAAAATAATTGCTTTTACATCTTAAAACAATAAACATCCATTGTTCATTTTTTGTATACTGTATTTATAAGGAAGGCAGTAGCCTAAAATGTAGATTTTGTCATCTGTACATAACATATATTGCCAAAAAATAAGAACAGATAAGAACATGTGAGCGCAGATAATCACTTTACAACATCACACATGAAGAATCAGAAGTATAAATAAAATATTTACAAAATGTCTGTAGAAAACACATGTGCATACAAAATGAAATCAGTAAAATAATGAGATAACACTTAAGGCAGACTAGCGAAAGACTGAAAATATTAAGGCTGTAGAATTAGTTTGCACCTTGGAGAAGTATAAGCTCTTAGAATTTTAGAGTTGGAAGAGACCGTGGAGGTCTTGGATCCAACCCTCTGCTCAGTGCAGGAATGCCAACAGATGGCTGTCCAGCCTCAAATAGCTCCAGGAAATGAGAGCCCAGACTCTCAACAATGCAGTCCCCATCACCACTATTTGCACATTAGCTGAAAAGGTTTGAACAGAGTAATAATCTAAACACAAGTTCAGTGAGACTCACTCCCAGGTCAGGTAGGATTGAACACACTTGTACAAGGTTGGCAAACTCTGCAATCATTTTTACTTAAGCCCAGTGGGACTTACGCCAGGTATGTGTGCATAGGATTGCAACCTAAAAGATGCATGTTTAGTTGTCTGCTGTGCCTTTTGCATGTCAGACCTCATTTTCAGTGGAAGACCTACATTGTGGAGTGACATGTGAGGAAAAGCAGACAGAACAGTTCAATAGAGAACTGAAAGCACCAGCATTGAAAAGCTGAGCATGAAAATAAGATGGGCCCACGTTGAACAGAAGATTGTTTTAGAATGTAAGGCCATAAATTGCAAAAGTCACTAGTATAACAATTCCAGAACAAGTATTTGGTATTTTATGGCAGTTATATAACCAATCATGCTGGAGAGAGGGGAAGAATATTCTCTCAGGAAAGCACCATTGTCTGGTGGGTCATAAAAGATCAGTATGGTGATAAATCAGAGCCCATTGTCTACAACTGAAAGCAAGCTGAGTTATCCATGGAATGGCACTGAAATTCTCTCGTGAACAAGCTTGTGTATGGCAATTCCTGGTTATAAAACAATGGCTGCAAACAGTTTCTAGTTTCATTTTGTTACATACAACTTGAGAACCCAGGTGGAGACATGCATCAGAGGCACATTATATGAGGGTCACAGGAACCCTGAGAGAAGCAGTCTTCAGTTCTTTCATTAGAAACACCTAAAACAGAATTCTGAGCCTCTTTCACCTTAGGTATGTCACCACCTGATTGCTCTTAATGCATCAGAGAGATATTGTAATTTAAGAGAATATTCTGGACCTTGTAAATTTTACATTGCTATTACAAAGCCCCAAGAAAAAAAGAACTGTTTTATGCTAGAGGAAGTACTCAGGATTTCTTTCAGACATCACATTTATTCCATAGTAAAACCACAGTGATATACCCAGTGGTTGTCTCAAGTTCTGTCCATTTGCTTGCAAGAAACATCCTGTTACTTACTTCCATTCATCTCTTTTTTGTGATTTTTGGTGTACTAAGGCCTCATTCCCACTTACAGATAAATTGGCGCGTGATCTGAATAGATGGATCGATTCAACATCGGATCGTAGTTTGCACTACGCTTGCCCTGACCACATTTTCTGTTATCAAAACAACCCACTTGTAATTCCCATTCACCAGTGAATCGATGCAAAATGAATATGTTCCAGCCGGCCGAAGGGGAAATTTGAATCGATTCTGATTCATTTGTGGTTCACACTTGCACAGAATTGATTTATTGAAAAAGAAGTAGAAAAAAAATCAGCATCAAAAAGACATGTGTTAAATGGGTCTGGAGCATGGCCCCCCTCTTGGAATCGCTTCAGAGATTCGGATTAAGTGGGAACCAGGGTCATTTGAACCGGTTCAAAATGAATTGTGATCCGGTTTAAAAGGTAGTGGGAATGAGGCCTAAATGAGTTTATTATGTAAGAATGTTTAACATACAGTGGTCCCCCGGTTTACGAAATTAATTCGTTCCAGTACCCCTTTCGTAAACCGAAAAAGTTCGCAAACCGGGGGACCACTGTAAGTATAGGAATAAACTTTGCACCATTTGAATTTCCCGCCGCTTTTTTTTTCGCAACCCGGGTTTTTTTCCGTAAACCGGGGCCGTTTTTCCGGCCCCGGCTCTTTCGGATCCCGGGGTTTTCATACCCCTGGGGATTCGTAACCCGGGGGACCACTGTATAGGATATGTTTTCCATTCCTTCAAGATTGAAAATAAAGGTGCACACAAGGTTAATTAATTCTTCCCTATATACAGAGAGGAACAGAACTAGAAATCTAGGAAGCTAATGGCCAGAAAAACCATAGGATTTCTATTTCCATCTATTTTTTTGTTGTTGTTGTTACTATAAATTAAAAATTGTGGGGCCCCCCTCACACTGATTCCTGATTTTCCAGCTGGATTCAGCCCCAAGAACCTACTTTAGCTGGATATTGGCCATTGTTTAACCTGAACACACACGGCCTACCTCTGGATGATTGTCAGTACTTTGAGGAAACAGTGATAGCTAAAAGGAACCCAAGAGTCGTTCCTATCCCACTTTCCTTTATGTGACAGCAGTGGATTTTAAAATGGCAGCATTTATGTTTTAAAAAATCATGGTATAGCAACTGTTTTCAGAAAAATGATTCCTCACAGGGGAGAAAAACATTTGATTGATCATTTAAAGGGAAAGAATTTTTTTCCCTGTGGAAAGGCACTGTTTTGTTTATCCATATTTGCTATTCAGTAAACCTTAAACCAATGCTCTTTCCTTTCATTTCTTTTTTGTTTTATTTGTTGTCTTGGAGGGAAGATTCACTCCCCCTCCCCCAACAATGTATTCGGTATTCTTGCTTCTCCCATAATTGTAAAAATCACATTTACAATACAAGGTAAATTGTAAAGGGGAGACTTTTTTTCTTTTTTTAAATAAAAACCCTCTATAAAAGGAAATACATACTCACTGACAGGCTTAGCATCATTCAAAATGAGATGAACCTTAGGAGAGAGGCAGCAAGTCAGAAAGTAAAGAGGAACAGGAAAATGTTAGCTTTTGCCACAAAGAATACAGAACGCTGTCCTGGAAAACTCCCAGTTCGATGTAACAATCCCAGTCCAATAAATCATGAACAATCCATTTGTCAATGTGTCCATCACCAATTCCCTTCCAATGAAGATCCCCTGCTTGCTTAAAGCCCACAAACTTATGACATCCAAACTGAAAAAAACTTTGATTTGCAGCTTCCTACAAACCAGGGTATCAAACATGGAAGCATGCCCAACAGGCCATGGCTTATTGGACCAAAATTGTGACAAATTAGCTGAGCTTCACACATTTCATTTATTAGGCTTCATTTATTAGCCATACTATCTCAATTTGTTCAGTTTATTATACTTAATTGAACCTTATAAACTGTATTTCTCCTCACTTTTTTGTTCTTATCTCACTTTTTGTTATTGTTCTGTCTCACAAACCACCCAACCACTTAAATAGATTAGACTGTAGATGCTGAGATATCCTCAAGAAGGTATCCCTATATCCTTCTCTCTCAGCATTTGTCAGACAACTAATATAGCAGAAAGAATACAACTTCCCTAACTTTGAATGTGCAGTGTTAATCAATCAGAACTTGGAAAAGTTACATTTCTAGAGTATAATTCCTGGAATCCTCCAGCCATCACTGTCAGTAGGGGAGAGAGGTTCTGGAAATCCTAGTCCCCAAACTATCCTCTATATTTCAAGATCAGAAGAAGAGCCTTGATTATTGATGGTTTGAATGCAGACAACCAAGTGCTAATTTATCAAGGTAACCAATTGGCAGCCCAGTAATAATTTATTGTTCTGCCAAGCTATACAAAACAAATTGTTACCACTTCTATGTTGCTCCTATGTTTGAAAAGTATAGAAGTGTAAAGTTTTTCTTGATAATTTGGCAGGACAATGCAATCAGGTGGTTTGTAATGTGATATTATATGGCCATACATCACTAGACAAATGGTCATCTATTTTCACTCCAGTGTTGTTGCTTAATTTTAACTATGTGGTAGACCATGGTAGATGTTCATGGTGCAAGTGGCTGAAGAATGGGCCACAACTATTGACATCTTGCACCCAAGTAAATGGTTTCCATCTGACTAGTCAAGGTAGGAGATCTCACTATCTCAATACTGAGGAGGAACAGATCACCCTGCCATTGCTAGTTACTTGTTCTATCATCATAAATTACAGCTTATAGGACAGAAAAGAGAAAAAAATCAGACATAAAATTTTGGCTAATTAAATTTCTAAAGGATTAACATGGCAATTTTGATGCTAAATACCATTGGTATTAAAGAGTTGGACTAATTTCTACAATGGTAATACAAGGTTATTTATAGTCTGGAACTACTATTCTGAACCCACTTAGTTTAAAAACAGTGCAATTGTGATGACCTTTAATACTATTAATAATTTTCTGTTATGTCATACCAAACTTGTGGACTGAATGAAAATATCAGGATAGATGCTGGGATGATAGGGATAAGAGATGATATGTACTGTACAAATATAATAAACTATCTGTTATGAAGCCTTAAACATAAGAATGGACCCACTATAGTTACCACACTTTGGCCACTTCTAGATTGATTTTACAACTTATAAACTGAAAAAGTAATGAGTTTCTTCTCTGTGTTATAGACTATATGAGACTTCAAGAAATATCCTGCAATAGAAAAAGTCTTTCACATCTACTTTACAGATACCAGCAATTATTTTACATAGTTTTTTTCTTCTCAATGCACAGGTTTTGCAAAAAGGTTTTCTGTACAAGAGCTATAAAATGTATTAAAAATTGTCTCATTGTGCTTCATCTAAATATGTTGTTGTTTCAGTGAAGTGATCGTCTCTGCAGTGGTATTTTATAATAGGTTATTATTATTTTTAACAAGAGAATGTTGTAAAATCCAGAGAGGGATTATTCACAAAGGTATACTCTGGTCTTGATCAACACAACTTATCTCAGTCATACTACTGGCAAAGCCAGCATTACGGGGGCTGAGAGGCCACAAAACAGCAATTCTGACACAAGACTAATTCTTATTTAAGATGAGTGTCCTGAAGGACAGATCTGATCTTTCATTAGGATTTGAAGAATAACAGTTTCTATAAAATCTGAAACCTGTTTGGTCCAGTTTGCTTTTCAGGAAATTCTGACTGTAGAGAGTCAGCCTAGTCTTGGTTTCTAAAATCTTTCAAATACATCATTTCAATAGTATTAAAATCAGCAAATCTGTCTGGGTCTTTTATAAGACTGCCTTTCAAAACTAAGGCAACTGTGTTTTGGTTCCCATTCTCCACTGACATCTTGTAACATTCATCTGGATGTAAAATAGCCACATCATTACAAGAATAAGCCACCCAGGAAGTTGCATGTGCAACATCTGAAATGATCTAATTCTACCTATTTAGATAATGGAGCTGCTGGAACAGTTCATGTACTCTCTTGGACATCACATCAAATATAGTACTTTATACAGACTGTAAAAGAGAAAGAGAGATTCTGCTTCCTCTTGTCCCTTCATGTCCTATCACTCCTCAATGCCAAGTCAATGTACTTCTGTTACATTATGTTCCTGAATTCATCCTGCTCATTATGAAACTCTTAACATTGGGAATGGGACGCACATCAAACTGGTGCTTGCGGCGTTCAATGAAACTGGCTAGGCGTGAGGTATCTAGGGGGATTTTGGAATAGCTGCCATTGTGAAACTGCAACCAAGGATGCTGCAAGCAAGTGGCAGCTGTTGGCCTCCTCCTGAAGTCTTCCTGAAGGATTACAGTGATGAAATCTCTGGCAGCATGGCTTACGTCGCAGAAATACTCATTAGGGAAGCTGAAATCTACCCGGCACACGTTGATGCAAGTCTCCTCCCTGCTTTCATCCAGAAAGGGAGAGACCCCACTCAGCATAACATAGGTGAGGACTCCCAGGCTCCATATATCAGTGCCAAGGGAAACTGGAGCACCTTGGAGAACTTCAGGAGCAGCAAACTCAGGGTTTCCCAGGAGATGATGAATGTGGTAATGCCCTGTGATTTGAACAGCATCTTCAAGGTCTATTAATTTAACACGAGGCACTGGGATCCGCAAGTCAATGAGTAGATTTTCTGGCTGTTGAGAATAAAATAAAACAGCTCCATGGTCTATTATTTTTGTAATAAAATAAGCCAACATTAGTTCATTACTACTTTCCAGTTAAGAAAACAACAAATACTGACACCTCAAAGAAAATGAAGGATGCATATGAACTCTAAAATGAAGGATCATAAATATCTGTGTAGGTTGTTGGGGGCTTACAGAGCCAACCTCTATGCAAGTTGTTCACTTGGAAATCAACTTTTATATAATTGCAGTCTGTATTATATGATATATTTTCCATGAGGGATAAAAATACATAGAATTGGCAAAGCAACATGTGAAATAGAAATGTTTTGAGCGTGCAGATTTAGCTATTGAGAGGGATGCATCTGAAGGATATTGAGGCAGTTAAGAGCTTGTCTATGACAGATATATTGCAAGATTCATGTCTATGAGACACACCCTCATCCATCTCTGTGTAAAATGTGTGTGACTGATAGGCAGCAAATACCCATCAAGTGGAGGTGGATAAATAGTCACCATCAAGCATAAATTTTGTATGCAATATGGCACAGAATGCCTTATCATTAATATATTACATTAAGTTGTTATTTGATAGCAGTTAGAAGATCCATAAAGTTAATCATTAAACAGAAAGAGGATGAAAAAAAAAGTTGTGGTCCAAAACAGGACATTTTGAGTTGCAGGGCAGACAATGAGCAGGCCAGATCAATCATTTCACAAGAAGCACCAATGAGCCAAGTGTGAATGTTGTTGATGTAGCATTGAGCAATCTTTCAGTCAAAGGCTCCAACCAATGTAAGTTTTATCTTTCCAATAAGATGGATTTAAGTCTTATGCTAAAAACCTTGATGTTTAATTTGGGTTTAAATTTACTACTGTTGCAAGAGTAAAAATTTAGCAGCTATTTATGGCAATTTGACCAAAATCATTCCTTGCAATTCAATAAAAACAATCTTCAAAGAAAAAAAATCACAATTCAAAGTACTGTACTTGTGATTATACCTAGTCAAGTTATCTGAAGGAACTTCCAGTATGAGCCTTCTCAAACTGTAAGATTTTCAGGGGAGACATTTCTCTTAATCCTGCCACCTTCAGAGATGTATTTGGTGAGAACACAGGAGACAGCCTTCTCTGTGACCGCTCCTGAAATCTAGAATTTCCTTCCTAGGGAGGCTAGGGATAGCTCTTTCTTTGTTGTCATTTTGTCAGACTTTTTTCTTTATTCCAGCACACTTTTGGAATCTGATTGGTTTACAAGAATGAGGCTTTTTAGTGTGCTGTGCTGCTTTATTCTCTTTTTACAAATTAAGATTTCAAATGGTTTTACTTTTGTTCTCAGTTTAATACTGTTTTAATCAAAACTTTTTGTATGTTTTTAACCATGTGTATTTTTATTTGCAAGTCTTTCTGTTTCTAAACTATCTTCAGTCCCACTTTGGGAAGCAGGTGGGTTATAAATAAAGTGAGAAGATAACATGAACCAAAGGAAAAGCAAACTCTTCACTCTTTTTTTTATCTCCACTCCTACCAAAATTATTTCCTGCCTGAACAGTGTTGTGTGAAAAGACAAATGGAATAAGATTTGATAGGGGTTATTTGTAGAAATTTATACCAGGTATTTGTGAATTTATGCTACAATAAAAGTATAAGTCAGAAGAAATATCGTCATGCACTTGAATTTCCAAAAGTGCTTGGGGATTATTAAAAAAGAATCTCCTTCCAACTCTATTTATGACTGATAAATATTGGTATGACTGAGTTATGCTTAAGCTATAGAATTGGTAATTTTCAAAGTGGAAAAAATAATATAATAAATTGGATACCTTTTTCAGTTATACATATACAGAAATCCAGGTATGAACTTCCTGTTTGAATATTCAACATGTATACTATCACACAAATTAAGTATTTTTTTAAAAAAATCTCTTTTCCTACCTTTATATCCAAATGAGCAACTCGGCAATTGTGAAGGTATTGTAAGGCTTCCATTGTGTCTCTTATGTAAAAGGCTACTTTTTCCTCCATCAGTTCATCATGATTCATAAGATAGTCCAAGAGACGGCCATCATCCATTCTAAAATCCAACAGTTACCGTTTATTAAATCTAGTGCAATAACAAGAATGGCTGCTGATCAAAACATTAGAAATTAGTTTAAATCTTTTTTTAAAAAATCCACACCCTCAGCTCTTCATTAAAAAAAAAAAGACTCTGAGTGGTTTATAGATTATGCTCAATATGAACAAGAGACTCTCCACCAACACACTTACGATCATGTAAATATTTCAGGATATATGAAGCATTTTTTAAAGGAAGAATTAAATATTTTATAGTATACTCCAGTCTACTAAGAGTATGAAAAGGGATCTTGTAGCACGTTGGAGGCTAACTGTGCAAAGAAGTTGTAGTGTAAGTTTTTGTAGACTTGATTTACTTTCTCAAATGCATAGAGTAAATTGGTACCCAAGAAGGACCTTTATAATCAGACTAAATGAAAAGCCATCAAAATGCAAACCTCTAAGAGCTCATTCATGAATTACAATTTAATAAATAAATGTTAACTTTAAAATTTAATTTAGATGCATACTCTTTTCCACGGATTTATAATGCCACCCAACATGCACTGTGCTCTTGGAGCCCCTAAGATGGAATATTGATAGAGCAGCCACATTATTTTTGTTTTTATAGCAAAATTATATGCTTTTATCAAATTCATAACATGCATGATGGAAAAGATGAACGAATCCTCACAATAATGATTAAGAAACTGAGCTTCAATTCAAGACTTACAGTTCTAAAACTAAGATATAGGAAGAGGGTGATTCATAAGTATCATGAATAGTGATATACTGAGGATGTTGTAAATGCTGCAACATGGCTGCCTCATGTGCTGCCTGCTCCTTCTTCTTCATTTTTTTATTGATAAACTTCACTGCAACATCCTTCCTAGTGGCTTTGTGAATACATTTCTTTACAACAGCAAATCGGCCCCTATAGAGGAAAAAAAATGACAAATGAAGACTAAATAAAGACATTTTCTAACATCCTTTTAATCGTTCTTAATTTTGCTTGAGCGATCAAAGCAAATGAACTGTAATTCATAATTTTATTTTGCAAAGTATGTGTCATTTCCACTTTACATACTGGATACTTTTGATTTTGGCTAGGGTGCAGAATTAGTTGTACAGAGTATTCATTTGTACAATGATGTCTAGCTGTAGACTGTCTTGCATTTCTTGCACCTGTTTCTATTTTTAAATTAGACCCTGCTCCTAAAATATGGCAGTTCCCACTGAAAGCTAGCAATTATCAAAATAATTTGTTGTTGTTAACTGCCTTCAGGTTGACCTCAACTCATGGCAACCTCGTTGTTGCTTAGCACTGACCCTGTGGATGAGACATCTCCAAGACACTCTGTCCTCAACAGCTCTGCATACTTAAATCTATCCATCTGGTCTGTCCATCTCTTTCTACTACCTTCTACCTTTCCAAGCATTATTGCTTTTTCTAGTAATTCGTGCCTTCTCATGATGTGGCCAAAGTATGACAGCCTCAATTTAATCATCTTGACTTCTAGGCAGAGTTTAGGCTTGATTTGTTCTAGGAACCATTTGTTTGTCTTTTTAGCTGTCCACAGTGTCCACAGAACACAGCTCTGGATACACATCTCAAAAGAGTTGATTTTCTTTCTGTCGGCTATCTTTGCCATACATCTCTCACACATATACATCATGATGGGAAATATATGGCATGGGTGATCCTCACTTTAGTGTTCAGTTGTATATCTTTGCACTTCAGAATCTTGTCTATTTCTTTCATAGCTGCCCTTCCCATCTCTAGTCTTCTTCTGATTTTTTGACCACAACCTCCATTCTGATTAATGATCCAAGGTATGGGAAATCTTTAACTACTTCAGTGTCCTCACTGTCAGAAGACAGAATACTATATAGAGAATATTAGAAGGAAGTATTCTTCTGACAATGAGGACATTGAAGTAGTTAAAGATTTAGACACTGAAGTGAACACTAAAGTGACGATTATCCATGCCATATATTTTCTATCACACACTGGGTTTTCATTTTTGGGAATGGCACATGAGGTTGAGGACCAGTCAAGGAGGCTAAGGGAGAATCCTCTTCCATTTGCCTCACTTCAACTGAGTCATTAAGTGGTGAGTAAACAAGCAATGGGAATCCAAGGAATACACACCAACACACAGCATTTGTACATCTCTCAGCCACAGCACTTCTGAAAAGCATCAGACCTCAAGATAATGTGCCTTAATGTGTTTCTAACATACTAGAACCAAGTATTTTAAAAAGTTATCTAAAGCTTTCCTAAAAGAGAAAATTTGTTATGCTTGGCTTGTATTTTAATGAAATAATTAATTTAAATGTTACCTTCCAATCTCATTCAGCTCTGTATAGGCAAAATCAAAGTTCTCTTTCCAGGTAATGGTGGCTCCATCTGCTGCAGCATCTTTGTGAAACCAAAAAGGGTGATTTGTAATTGTAATATAAACTATGGAAATCATTACTTAATGTATTAAAAGGGGGAGGCGTTAGAACAAATGAGAGACTTGATGAGTATAACCACTAAGGAGAGGGTCTCTAGTAGATCATATTCTCTGTCTACAATTTGAACCATCTCCTTCACATTCTTTGAGTTATCAGCATCAGCACAGTGACTTGTGTCAATTCCCCCCCCCCCCCCCCCCCCGTTCTGATAACTACAAATTGCTGTATCAGGCAAAATACCTTATGATGTTGTTAAAATATGGGATACTATGACAGGGCATCTGGTTAGGAAAATAATACTGTTTCATGCAGAGCTAACCTTACAATTAGGGTGAGGTGGTTGGAGTTGTGGGTTTATTTCCAGGCTCTACTCAGCAGAAATGGAAACTCAGTAGTTCTGATGTGCTACAATGAGCTTTTCACTTTTTGAAAATGAATATCTTCCCCAGTGTTGACAGTGGTGTCACTAGGATTGGTGTCACATGGTGCTGTAACTCATACCGTTACCCCCTCTATTAACTTCCTCCTATACTACACCATATAGAATCCTTAGTCACATTTTTTGTACTCAGGTTCATCATTAACTGTAATTTCTGCACATCATAGCCAAATTAAAACTATACCTTTAATAATAATCATCATCAACAACAAGAACAACAACTTTATTTTTGTATTCCGCCTTTCTGCCTGGGCAATCAAGGCGGCTTACATGACATAAAATGGATTTAGATAAAACATTACCTGGATAAAAAGATAGAACCCTCCCCCCCTTAAAAGAGAATTAAATATAATACTATTTAAAAAAGAAAAAACACAACAGTTAAAAACAACAACATAATATTAAAACAGCGATTTTCTGGTATGTAATGTTGGATGGAGTGGGGAGAGCTCAGCTCAGAGTGCGTTGGATGCTCTATTCGGGGAAGGCCTGCTGGAAGAGATCTTTCTTGACAGCTTTTAAAAAGCTGTTTAAGCTCGTTCTTTGATGGATCTCTTCTGGCAAGGCATTCCATAGCCTGGGAGTGGCAGTGAAAAACGCCCTCTGGGAGGTTGCTGTTAATCTGGGTTTCATAGGCTTCAGTACATTCCTCCCAGAGGACCTGAGAGTGGGAGGAGGATTATATGGAAGGAGGCAATCCCTTAGATAGGTTGGGCCCCCAAGCCATGTAGGGCTTTAAAGGTAATCACCAACACCTTATACTGTGCCTAGAAACCAATAGGCAGACAGTGAAGAGATTTCAAAATCGGTGTAATATGATCAAACCTGGATTTACCTGTGATCAACCTGGCTGCCATATTTTGTACTAATTGTAGTTTCTGAACTAGGTATAAGGGTAGTCCCATGTAGAGAGCATTGCAGAAATAGAGTTGTGAGGTTACCAGTGCATGTACTACATGTTTCTAGGTCCCTTACTTCCAGGAAAGGGCGCAGCTGGCGTATCAGTTGAAGATTATAACAGGCTCTTCTGACTGTCTCATTCACTTGATCTCTCATGTGAAGCAACAGGTCTAGGAGCACCCCCAGACTGCGAACACAGTCCCTAGAGGAGAGTGTGACCCCATTCAGGACTGGGAGTTGCAACCCAATACCTGGTTTGGGGGCCCCAACTGTAAGTACCTTCGTTTTGTCTGGATTCAGCTTGAGTCGGTTTTTCCTCATCCAGTCCACTACCGCCTCAAGACACTGACTGAGGGAAGAAATGCCATCTGTCGTCATGGCTGCTGACCGAGACATGGAGAAGTATATTTGGGTGTCATCAGCATACTGATAACACCCCGCCCCATGTCTACAGATGATTTCCCCCAGCGGCTTCATGTAAATATTGAATAGCATTGGGGACAGGATAGCACCATGAGGGACACCACAATTAAGCTCTGTTTTTGAGGAACAACTGTCCCTGGCATCTGGAATCTACCCGAGAGAGAGGAACGGAACCACTGCAATGCAGTGCCTCTGATTCCTAGCTCTCTCAGGCGTTCCAAGAGGATGTCATGATCTATTGTGTGAAATGCTGCTGAGAGGTCTAGAAGCACCCACTGGGTCATGCTTCCCCTGTTGATGCCTAGACGAAGGTCATCAGCCAGAGCAACCACGGCAGTCTCCACACCACATCCTGTCCTGAAGCTGGTTTGAATTGGATCTAGATAACTGGTTTCCTCCAAGATCACTTGGGGTTGAAAGGCAATGGCCTGCTCAATCACCTTGCTCAAAAATGGCAGGTGTGATACAGGCCTATAATTTTTCAGATCCAGGGGGTCCAGGGAAGGCTTCTTCAGGAGCAGTCTAACTACCGCTTCCTTTAGATAAATTGGAACATGGCCTTCCATGAGGGATGCATTGATGACACTTTTAAGAAATGCCATCAAGGCATCACCCCCCTGGATGGCCAGCCATGATGGGCAGGGATCGAGAGGACATGTCGTGTTTTTCACTTTCCCAAGGATCTTGTCCATGTCATCGGTACTCATTGACTCATACCGATCCAGTTTAATCTCAAAAACAGGTTTACTGGACACCTCATCCGTTGATTCTGCTGTAATCTCGGCGTCCAAGTTGGCTCTTATCTGAGAGATTTTATCTGCAAAGTAGTTGTTAAAAGCGTCACAGCAGGCTGTTGTCGGGTTAAGTAAAGGGTTCTGCACAGGTGGAACCTGTGTCAGTTCCCCTACCACCCTAAACAGTACTGCTGGATGGGACTCTGCAGATGCAATACGTGCAGAGAAGGCTCTCTGTGCTGCACGTATTGCCTCTCTATAGGAACGAAGGAAGTTCCTATGATGAGTCCTGTCAGATAAGAGTCGACTTTTTCGCCAGACGCGCTCTAGTCATTGTCCAACCCGCTTCATCTTCCTGAGTTCTTCCGTATACCACGGTTGGCTATTTGAAGCAGGTTGGAAAGGACGCTTAGGGGCAATTGTGTCGATAGCTCTGAAAAGATTGGTGTTCCAGGTATTAACCAGAGCTTCGAGAGAATCACCAGCATTACCAAACAAGGAACCCTCCAAGGCTTTCTGGAATCCCATTGGCTTCATTAGCCTCTGAGGAGGGACCATTCTAATGGGTCCTCCACCCCCGGTGGGGCTGACAGTGACTCTCAGTCCCACCCTGACCAAGAAATGATCCGTCCATGACAAGGTGGTGGTGTTTATTACCTCCGCCCACAGATATGTCTGTTCCATACTGAAGACTGCATCGAGACCTGCACAATGTGTTGGCTCAGAGACCAATTGGGATAGGCCCATGTCTGTCATGGAATCCATGATCTGCTGAGCCGCACCTGTTAGACTGGTTTCGAGAGGAATGTTGAAGTCGCCCAGAACTAAAAGTCTAGGCGACTCCAGCAGCAACTCCGAGACCAGCTGTGTCAGCTCGGATAGAGAGTCTGTTAGGCAACGGGGTGGACGGTATACCAACAGAATCCCTATGCTATCCCTGGTCTTCAGGCTAAGATACATACACTCGAAGTGGTCTGTTTTCCAGATAGGTATCCTAGTCAAGGTGAGGTGATTAACAATATCTTATGTATGTCCTCATTGCATTTACACATATATAGTTTCATGTGGATGAAGTGAAATTTCATAAAAGGTGATATTTTTAGAGAGAATTTTAAAAGAATAAAAATTTTAAAAATAAATAAAAAATAAAAATTATTTACAATTATATAAAATAATAAAAAATTAAAAATTAAAAAAATAATATTTTAAAAAATAATTTAAAATGTATTTTTCATAAAAACAACAACCCTGGGGCTTCTCTTTTCTTCTCCCACTGAGTCTCACCCCACTCACACCATTTCTTTAGCATTTTAATGGGACACAGGTGAACAACACAGCCCGTTTCTGCCAAAAGGCAGATGTTTGAGAAACTGTGGCATCATCTCACCTGAGAGTCTCAGCTGGTGTGGTCTGTGTTCCCCCCCACCCCCCACCGTACCCCCTAGTAATGCCACTGATTATTGATAAGGTGCTCACCATATTCTGGAAGTTTCACAAACTCAGAGGCCTCACTAGGTAAGCTAATTCCCCAGGGATTGCTGGCACTGACTCGAAACTGATACTGACAGCCAGGCGTGAGGTCTTCAATGACGAGGTAGGTGTCCAAAGTGGAGGCAACAGACTGCTGCCAGACCTGTGAGCCTGTTTTATTGGAGTGTGTGTGGAAGAGATAAAATGTGGTTATAGACATCAGAGGAAAGAAGAACTGCATGCCCTATTGACTGACCACCACACAAGGGGGCTGGCTCTTAATCTGCCTCTGAATGTGTGTTTTTAAAAGGGGGCATTTCCAAATCCTCCAAGTAATCATTTCTAGTAAGAAAGAGTAGCTAACCCGGTACTTTGTTGTTTAGGCTGAACTAAGAATGTATTAAAATGAAGTTGGAGGTTGGATTGTGCTGTATCTGACTGCAAGTAGTAGCAGATGTATTTTAAAAATAATGATCTACATAAGAAACTTCTAAATTTAAATAATTAGCGTAGCAGGGAGAGGACAAAGGATGGAATCCTGCTGAGGTGCTACACTAGTAGAGTAATAATACTGTACAAGAAACTGGTTACTCAGAGATTGCAGTCCCCAGTAGTTTCACTACTTCAAACACACACAGTCCTGCCTCTTAGTGAAAATATATAGAAATTGGTGGATGGAGAGCTAACTGATAATTGCACAAATTACAAGACAATGCTTGTGGCACAATAGGTTATACTACTGTTGAATCCTGAGTATACTGGGGTATATGTGGTGTAGCAGTTTGAGTGTTGGACTAGCACTCTTGGATACCAGGGTTCAAATCCCTGCTCAGCCATTGAAATCCATTGGGTGACCTTGAGCAAGTCACTTTCTCACAGTCTCAGAGAAAAGCAATGCCATACCTCCCCTGAACAAATCCTGCCAAGGAAACCCCATGATAGGTTCAGTTTAGGGTCACCATAAGTAAGAAATGACTTGAAGACACACAATATAACAACAAATTTGTACAACAATAGAAATGCATAAGAACTTACCCTCAAAGTTATTATCTACCTATAGACTTGCCTTTTTGTCATGTTGTATTTTGTTTTGCACAGAGAAATGTTTTTAAAAAGAGTCTTCATCAACACTTGGTGTCCATTCCACCATCTATTTTGCTGCATAAAGACCCATCTGTAACAACCTTTAAATTACTACTGTATATACTGATTTCTCTAAATTGCACTGGAATCATTCAAATAATCAGAAGTCAGATAAGCATAACAATAGTGTCTTTGGGAAGAATTGGGAAGATATTTTAAAGTAGTTGTTTCACATATTTCTGAGTTGTAGCTGAAATTTACTCTGGCTTTTAATCAAACATCTCACAAACTTTATGAGATTTCATTGTTTTGTTATTGTATTTGTAACCCTCTCGAAGGGTTACAATATGGCATCATAAATACCTTAGAAATGTAAATGAGTAAGTAAAACCCAACCAACATATAGAATTAGAGCTTGAATGAAGAGTAGTTGAACTTAATAGTTAGATTTAATTCCCAGTTAAGCAAATGGGAAAAAAGTTATAATTAAATTGTCAGAGGTGCTGTGGTTGGGAGATGTTCACTGGCCAGAGGAGGATGGAGTGGGGGCAACCAGGTGCTGTCTGGAATTCTGCAGCTGAGGAGAAAGATATGAGGTTGCTTTCCCTGTATGGGCATTCCTGGCCACTTGCACCCACAAGGCTTGACAGTTGTAGAGCCTGTGTACAGTATTTGGATGTTGCATGAGGAGCTACTAAGTAGGTCCATGCAGACATATGCATGTATAAACCCAGGTTATGCTATGTATTTCACTAAAAAGATTCCACCTACTCTCATAATCTGCAAGATAGCACCAAACAGTTTAGCAGAAACAGAATAGGTGAGCCCTGCAACTAAAAGCATCAGAATCTGCCTATGATCTCAACTCAACAGCTCTGTATTAAATCTTTGTATCACCACAGACAAGAGCCTAAGATGCCCAATGAGTTGTTGTTGTTGTTGTTGTTGGTCACCCTAAGGCAAACCTATCACGGGGTTTTCCTGGCAAGACTTGTTCAGAGGAGATTTGTCATTGCCTTTCCCCAAGGATGAGAGCATGTGACTTGCTCCAGGCCACCCAATGGGTTTCATGGCTGAGCAGGGAATCAAACTCCGGTCTCCAGAGTCACTGTCTAACATCAAACTACTACGCCATACCCAATGGGTATGGCATATAAAGTAAATGCTGACACAAGTGCTTTCATACAAAAAGCCAAGTAATGCTCATACCTTCTTCTCTGTACTCCACTGTGTAACCTGAAATAGTGCAATTCCCTGTACTGGATGGAGGCAGCCAACGAAGAATGACAGAGGTGCAGCTTCTTTCCTGAGCAAGAGGGCGATTTGGGGCTGCAGGGACACCTGGAAGGTGGGAGTGGTGGGGAAAAGACAAAGATTGTGAAGACATCATTGCTACTGGTGTTTCAACATAATGCATGTGACATATAGGCTGGTTATAAACTAGGTGTTCTAGAAGAATCAAATGCCTAACAGAAGGACCAGACGTGTATTAAGATGCTACTAGCAGAGACTGTGGGAGACTATGATCAGATCCTTTACCTCTGTGTTTTGCCTTGCAGGCAAACAGCAGAAGGGAGTCCAGGTAATTTCAGTAGTGGAAATGAGATATAGGAAAAGGCAGATTGCTCTCCTCTTGAACCACAGGTTTAATCCAATCGATTTTAAAAGATGCAGGAAATTCATTCTAAGTCCCAGCAGCCAGCAGCCAGCAGCCAAGAGGAAGAAGCAGAAATACCCTCATACCTCCCCACTTCTGCCCTGTCCTCCTCTTTCTTATGTGGGTTAAGGTGCTCTTTAGCACTGGTTCCCCCACAAACACAAATACAGGCACACATACACACCTGCCTCTGACTGCACTTTCCCTGCTATGAAAGAAGGAAAGAGGAGAATGGGAAACATGGGAGGCAATTCTAGCATTCTACCAAGAGAGAGAGAGAGAGGGGGGGGAGAGAGAGAGAGAGGCAGAAGCAATGAGGAGCCTGACTATTCTTTCAGATGTCTGGCAGAGCCAAGCAACTGTGGAAAGGGAGACACTTCATTTTTGTGTTTCCTTTCTATAACAGTGATGGTAGAGCAAGGCAAGGAATGTAAATTTTGACAGCATGTATTTGCTGGTGGTCCATACGTTTTACCTGCCCCAGATTGCCATAGCACCATCCCTGGAGTCAAGTTAGACAAAATAATTTCCATTTAGTTTTACTTACTCCATTCATATTTTAAAGAATGTACCATGTAAGAGCTTATCTACAATCTGAGGGCAAAAATCAACCATCCTCATGAGACTGTATCACTTGGGAAGCTGTATGTTTCTGTATGTATCATCATTATTATTTTTATTTACTTATATCCCAACTTTCTCTCAATAGAGGGACTCAAGATGATTAACAAGCAAATTTAAGATTTACTATCCTATGTCTCTGTGTGTATGTGCCTTCAAGTCACCTGTCACTTTATGAAATTCAAAGGTTTTTCTTAGGCAAGGAATATTCAGAGGTGGTTTTGCCAGTTCCTTCCCCTGATACACCAGCTGGTATTTGCTGGCAATCTTCCATATAAATACTAAATAGAGCTGGCCCTGCTTAGTTTGCAAGATCAGATGGAATCTGGTATCTTTCAGGTATTTTGAAATTATGATCCCCTCATAATGTTGGAAAGGTGGAATCCTAGGACGTACTGGCAGATGGCAGTATTCCCCCTCTCTTCATTTTCCCATGCACTGAAAAAAGCAAACATTTGCCAGGAGGAAACCCAGCTTATAGCAAGACCCTCAGGGAAAAGGATTTTGCTCTCCTGAGACTCCTTATCTTGGTGTGGGTGGGGAGAAACCACAGATTCCCAACATGAGTAATTGTTCTTTTTGACTGAAAAGGTATGCTAATGCGGCCTCCTGTTCTACAAAGATAATGTGACAATTGCTTCATCCTGGCAGGATATCACAAAAGAGCAAGTAAAAACAAACCTGAGATGGCAAACAACTTATTTCCTGATACCTGAAATGACTTTTTACTCCCCACTACAGAGGAAGGATCTGGCAGAACCAACTCTGAGTATTCTTGCCTGAGAAAAACCCTATGAAATTCATGGGATTGCCATAAGTAGACATGGGCATGTGCACACACAGAGAACATAAGATATAACAGTGGTAAAAGAGGCAGTGTTCAGAACTAGCAGAATACTTCCCACACACATATTGTGGACCCACCTGCACTGCAGAAATAATCCAGTTTGACACCACTTTAATTGCCATGGCTCAGTGCTATGGAATTCTGGGAAAGCTCTGGTGCCACAACAAACTACAGTTTCCAGAATTCCATAGCACTCACATGAGGCAGTTAAGGTGGTGTCAAACCGGATAATTTCTGCAGTGTGGATGCTGCCTGAAACTACCTTAGGCAAAGCTAAACAACTGGTTGGTCCCTTACAAGGCAAAAAGGCACAGAATTTATTTTGCTGGCTTTCAACGCTTCCAGTGTGATTAATTTTTTGCCTTTTTAGTGGCCTAGTAAAGAAACAATGTTTTTCATGGTCAATACAGCTGTATTTGTGGGTCCCTTATGAAGGGAGGAAAGATAGCAAACCAATCTATCAATATCCAAATTTCTTCAAGGAGATTGTAGAAGAAAGGAGTTTCAGAAGACAAAGGAGAGTATCAGAAAGGAAGTACTCAGCCATTCCTTGTCTTAAACATGAGAATGGAATTTATTGCTTTACCTCACCCAGATGAGCTAAGAGTCACTTGCAAGCAATCTGAGTGATCAGATACTTATGGAAGGGATAACTACAAATGATTTATCTGTAATCCTTTTCTGAACTATGAAGCGATTTAGGAGGGAGAATTATCTCTGTGTATAAAGAGGCTGCCTTCTTTACTGATGTAATTTCTTTTCTTTCTCTTTTCATTTCCTTTCTCCTTCTTACTCTTACCCTCCACTCCTTCCTTCCATCTCCTAGCAGTAGACATAATCTTCAAGATGGAAAACAAAACATTCTTTCTTGTTTGCACCATAAAGTAGGATGAAAGCCTATACTGGACAGCCCTAACAGGAGACTTGTTCCAAACTCTTCACTTAAAACATCATACAAAAGATAAATGACAAATGACCATAACCAGTCATTCCTACTTGATCTCTGTAGCAACTTCACCTAGTGCATTATTTTTTATTGTTTTAAATTGTTTTCAACTGCTTGAATCAGCCTGAATCAGGGTCATAAATACTTTCTTAAATAAAATAAATCATTAGTGAAATTTGGTGAAATTATATCACGCAGGTGGGCCATGACTGGACATGCTTTCTAAACTGGCTGCATGAAGACATTACTACCTCAATGTTTATCTCAGTCCCTGTTTTCACAATCTTGTAAACATATGCCTTGGAAGCATGTACCACAGTTGACATGCCTTACTACTTTTGGAACTGAAATCCTCCACATAATTCCTTTTATGATGCTCGTTGTAGCCCACATCTTTTCAGCTGAACTGCTCACTCTTGGAAAAGAAAGGGAGGTTATTTTATTGTCTATGGTTTCGACCCAGTACAGATTATGTGGATTTATTCTATGACATATACAATTGTACAGTTTGATATAATCTGAATAGAGAATTTCAACATAATCATAAACTCTCTGCTGCACAAAAGTATTGCAGCCTAGGTCCAACAATCAAAACTTTAGGCTGAACTGCAGTGGATCTGGGGACTTCTAAAGGGGGGGGGGGGGGAAGCAAGTGACCAAGTCTACTAGATTTGAAAAGGGGATTTTGAACAGTGCAACCTATTTTTAAACACAAGTCGCTGCTTCTGGTGGTTTCGAGGAAAGGAACTCCCCTTTATCGAAATATCAATACAAAATCATAATATGGCTCACTTCTCATGTAATAATTATGTGAAGTTTGGTTTATTAACTTGCTTACTTACTGTAACGTCTTACTGGCCATGCCTGCTGGGAAATTCTGGGGGTTGTGAAAACTAACATATAATTCCCCCCCCCCCATGGTGTTGCTTTGAGGATGTAACCAATGTGAAATTGTTGTACTCTGGAAATGAGTCAGGGCAGGACATTATTGCTACAGATAGATGAATACCCTACAGCTTGTAGACTGCAAAATATGCACAGGGCAGTACCAGTTACAAGAAGAACCAGTCATTTGTACATTCTGCAAAATGCATTTTGTGCCACATAAACAAAATCAAAGTCTCAGGTGGAAATCCTGACTTACCGAGCTCATAGATGGAGCAAATTTATGAGACATGGATATCCCAAAACTCATGTCTCTAATATTGATTATAAGTCATCATGACTTAAATCAGCAGCTTTCCACTGAAGCAAACATTCAAAAGGTTCTACAAAGCATGCAATGTGACATGTAAATAAAATATAACCATGGGGAGAATCCATTACCTTGCACTTTGATTGTAGCTGAGGTGGATGCTGATCCAAGTTCATTTGTTGCCACACAGGTGTAAATACCACTGTCTTGAGGCATCACATTACAGATCTTCAGGGTGATTTCACCTGACTCACTGTATTGGGGAAATGGCTTCATTTTAATCTGCAATTTTGCTAAAAATTATGCTGGATTCTTTTGCAGTAATTAGCAGAATGGTTTAAATGGACACAGAAGTGTTAAAGAAGAATCAATGGAAAGGCAGAAGCATTGCCCTTTTAATCATACAACGTTGTAGATGGAATTAACACAGATAGGTACTGAACTTATGATTTTGATAACCATGAGAATTAAACTGTGATGCATCTGCCTAATATGCATATGATCTAGGCATGTTTGAATAGTCTGTATGGAAGTGAATCAACAAGATTCACAGTCACATCTCCTTAATAAATATGCTATCAGAACCTAGCACATTCACACTTCTCTGACCTGAAATGCAGGAGATTTTTGGATTTTTTTTACATATGCATATCCAGATGTATATTTTTTTTGTTTAGAAATTTATTTCATAGTACAAAAGCACAGAAAATTTCTAATCAAACAAACCCACATAGACAAAACCAAGGAACCATTTTCTCTGTCACATACCTTAAGTCACTGGTGCTTTACAGCCATGTATCTTAATGTAAATTGGAATGTGACTATTATCACACTAGAGGGCCCTCAGGAGTTAAACAAGAGTTAAACGAGAGTTAAACAGGAAATGCCCTATTTTTATCATAGGACATTTCCTGTTTAACTCTTGTTTAACTCTCGTTTAAACCCTGTTTCCCCCCTAGTGTGATAATAGAAACAATGCTATGGAGATTGTAACCTAGGTGATTTGTGGATACAATTATTCATACCCACACACCATCCAACATTTCACAGATGAAAACTGGGACATGTGTAGCCAAGGAATATTCAACAGTGGTCAAGATGGCAAAACTTGTTGATGAGGAAGAAGGCAGGCTGGGAGAGGCTGAAACAGTTTGCTTTTTCCTGAGTCTACAAGGCAAGATTCTGCCCTCTCCTCTCTTCTCCCCTCTGCTGAGCTAATTGAATGCAAAATATTTTTGTACTTTGAGCAATGGGAGTAAGCTGATGACAAAGGGGGAAGTGGGAGGAGGAGAGAGAAACCAGGATATTTCAAAAGGGGGATGGCCTAGGATTAAGTGAGACTATGGCTACCAATCTGGGGAATATGACTCCATTCTGACATGGAACCTCTTGCTGTATCAAAAGTGTTCTTGGATCCATTTTGTCTGATGGATCCACTCGCTGGGGGGAACTTCAGGGTTTCCTTCCTCCTGAGCAATCCAAAGAGCAGACCAGCTTCTTTTGGTCTGCCACATGTATGCCTGAGCCTTTTTTCTTGTGGTTTATTCCATCCAGTTATGTAGTAATCTGATATCTGATCAGGAAGGCAATGTATCCTCCTTCTATGAAGGAAACACTGTTGTTTCCTCTGCTGGAGAAACACTACTTTGATCTCAATTATTTGAGAAACTATAGTTTCCACTTTTCATTTGTCTCAAAGGGGCAGCAAATGAAAAGGTGTCTGCATATTGCAGTGCCTTCTCATCTTTAGGAGCTCTTGGCTTCATTGAATGAACTTGACTCATGGTCACTTGGCTGCATGTGTGGTTTGAAGCCTGAAACCCTGAAACTCTTGTGACAAAGTAAGATTGTGGTGAGCAATACCAGCAATTCTTTCCCATCTTAGTGATTTTTTATATCATTTTTAAAAACTGACTGGCTAAGCTTAGAGTTGGGAGCCTCATATTAGAGCACATTTGCTCTTATTTGGAGTGGGGAGGTTTTAAAAATGGACTTTTAAAAGCCTATGGGAATTGGTGGGAATTGACCTTTAAAAGCCCATGGACCATGGAGCCTTAAAAGCACCGTAAATATTTCCATTTTCTTTAAAATATATCCAAGATCTCTGGCTGAAAAGATATCCAATCTTGGGAGATAACATTGGTTACCAAATGAGAAGCTATTTGTGGTGGTTGCTTCCCTTGATAGAGTGGCCCACCAACATGTTACTAAAAAAATGACTTTTTAAGCAGGCTTGTTGTTATGTTCCTTCAGGTCATTCCTCCTGTGTGATAACATCCAAAGAGAACATCCTCAATAAATGAACTTAGTAATTTACAATGCAATTACATTTTGTAGGGGTTAAACTGCAACCTTGGTACCCTCAGAACTGCTGAATGTAAAAGAGGAACATACCAGGAAGTAACTGTATATGCAGCTGTACTGTTGTTGTTGTCAAGAAGATTTTGATCAGGTCCTTTCCAGGTTATGGTTGGTTTTGGTCGTCCACAGACTTTGCACTGCAACATGACTGTGTCTCCAAGCAAGCAAGTGATATCCACTAAAGGCATGAGAAACTCTGGAGCAACTGAAGCAAAAGCCACACATACATAGACATGATGATCCCCAAAGAGATCAAATGTCATGTTATTGACACAACATCGTCTCCATGGATGCCTTTGTTGGCCCAAATTTTATTTGAAAGAAGAGGTAGAAAAATAATGGCTCAAACTAGCTGGCCAGCAATGCAAGAAACCACTTTTCCTGAATAACAAATCTTCTATCATGTGGAATTTAGGACCTTGAATCTCTCAGCAATGATTTATGCATATATGGAAGTTTAATGCTTGTAATAGTGTTTGGAAACACCCCTATATCTTTCTCCTTCTTCCATTCTCTTCTAACATCCCTTTGTGTTAAAACAGCATTCAGGCTACTCTGAATTAAAGCTAAGTGTATAGTTACAAATATATTTAATTTGCATTATGCGATCTGATGATAGAATCTGATGATAGCATTCTGGCTACTCTGAATTAAAGCTAAGTGTATAGCTACAAATATATTTCATTTGCATTATAGAATCTGATGACAGAATACAAATTTCTTTCTTGTAGAATTGGGAGTCTTCCTCCCCACCCCCTCTGCCAGGCATTCTTTTGGCTAAAGAACCACAGATAGTAAATGATAACACTTTGTATCATATATTGAGAAACTCTTAAATTTAAGAGGAGCTGTGTTATAATTCTGCAGTGGCAAAACAGGAGTAAGACATCTCTTCATTGCATGGAAAAGAAATGGAAATAAGCCCCTCTTACTTCACACTTGTAAGGCAAGTTCTTAGAAAGGGGGGACAGAAGAAGATAGCAAAATGTTTTGAGCACTGCAGCCTCTGGAGTGAGAATGAATTAGTGCCACAATAAATATGAAGACAAACAGAACAGATGTCATGAATTTCTATTATCTGCAGTTCTTTTTGTTATCACTCTGTTCTGTCCTCTGAGAGAGACTATAACATAAGTAGCACCACCTAATCCTTAAATATTAACAATTCTGAACACTATAAATAAGATTGTACGATATATACAGCCATGAAGCTGTCACTGAAAATGTCTATAACAAAGGATAGGATAACCTTGCATTGTATAAAAGATAAAATAGTGAACAGATTGAGTAAACAAGGAGCTGATAATTGAGAAATGGCTTCAGCCCTTGATCCTTCAGATGTTTTGGACTCCACCTCCCCAAATCCCTGATCATGGGCCATGCTGACGGAGGCTTCCGTGTGGAAAAGAGTTAAAGGTGGAGAACCACTGTAACAGAGCTAGAGTACTCTCTGTAGTAGTTATTATGAGAGTAGACTCAACTGTAGTCATTCCAGGAAGAAAGTACATCAAGACATATGTATGTGTGGGTGGGTTTTTTTGTTTGTGACACACAAACACATAAACAGATCCATGCCCAACATGGATCAAACTTCGGGAATTGTGTCCCATTTTCACTGTGTATTTCAATAACCATCATTCCTGCTGTGACCAAGGTGTAAAATCACAACACACTTATTTGGAATGAGTGAATTTGAACTTTAATATCCAAGAGTGCATATTTGGAATTTTATTCACAGTTTGGAAATGTAGGGGCTAAACAGACTGCCCTGTAAGGGGTGGCCTGAAGCAGCCCCTTTTAGTGCTGGATCAGGGCTGTAACAATTACATGACACTGCCCCAATCTGGCATTTCTGTGACACAAAAAGGAGCTGCAAAAAGTGGCTCCTTTTTGCGCCACGGAAAGGGCATCTTTGCTGCTGTAGCAGCACCTTCTAGCACTCCTTTTGGTGCTGCATTATCTGGATGCAGTGTCAAAGGACTGCCATGACACCGCCTGCTGTGTGGTTGGGTGCACTAAACGTCATCAGGGCAGCGTCAGGGTATGTGTCATGTGGATGCCACGCCCCCACTCTGCCCTGAGGCTGGTGTTTATTGACAGTCTGTTCAGGCCCTTAGTTTTTGATGTATGCAGATCCATTAATTGCAAATAACTATTTGAATGATTAACTCTTGTTCACCATATCAAGTCCCAGACATTCAAAACCCCCAGTGAGAAACTCATGTAAATGTGTTTCCTGCGTAATCCTTATACAGTATCTTCCACGGGCCCCTGGTTCATTGCTGAGTCTTACAGGGCAAATCCCAGAACAGGGATTTGGGAACTATTGCCTTCAAGATGTTGGACTACAGATTCCATAAGCCCCATGCTGTCTGGGACTAGTTCAACAACATTTAAAGGTCCATTAGCTAACCCCAACTCTTCTAGAGCAACCACACAATGAATGTGGAATCCTGGCAAGTCATATATGAGCTCAGTCACCCTAAGAGAACAGTATCTCTTAAAACCTAACTCAGCATCCCCTGCACTCATGGCTTTGCAGAGAAGATTGACAACAATGCTCAAACTGTGTTTCAGGAAAGATTATCTGTCACTTTTGAACTCCTAAATGTGTGTGTGGGGAGGACTTCACACATATGATAGAGGGTACAGGTGAGAAACAAACAAAAAAGAAGTCCCTGTAACAATAATTTATAAACTATAGGGCTAGAAAAACTAAAATTAAATTAATCTTACAAAAATGTTTTTGGAATAAACTAAATAAATCTAAATTGGAATTAATTTTAAAGCAGTTTTTCACTTTTTGTACTACTGCTGTAAAACAAAAATTTATCAAAGTTAACATCATCTTTAACTTTGGTGAGTACTAAAGATGTAATCTTCCTTTCCCCTACCTGTTTAATTTGATCACATTTAAATGTAGGTCCAAAGTGACAGGTTCACCACAAAATCAATTCCTCCCTAACTCTTGGAAAAAAGATGGTATATTTCTGTCTTTAACTCACCTTCCTGGATGAAGTTTGGGTTGATGATCTGAAAAATATATATATACACAAAAGAAATAGAAAAAATCTTTTTAACTGGACAATGAAATGAGGATTAAGCTCAATAAAGTATAAGGAAGTTGATGTAAATATTATTGAGAAGGTTCAGAGAGGACAGTGGATGCACCACTCCAACACTTGTGATCGCCACAGTCTGGATTTGCAGAGTACTTCAGCCTATGTTAGCAGGAGCAGGGAAATGATTTATGACAGAAAATGCAATCACTCTTTCACTTCCTCATAAACACGGGTGTGCCTGTGGAGGTACTTGTGTTCCAGTCTCACTCCCACGTCTTCTATTTTTGTCACCATGTTCCCTGTCTACAGCTTGCAAAGACCAGCCGGCTGTTCCTTCATCAATCAACATGACTGGCAAGAAACAGTATAGTTTATGTAGTTGTCTTGTTATATATAGCACTGAACAGTCCTGAGATGCATAGGATGTTGTCACGTGAGTTGCCCAGGCAAAGAACCATGTAGTTCTGTCTGCTGTAGCAGCAGCAGCAGCAAGCAACCAAGTTCCTCTGAGAAGACGATTAGAAACACAGCAATGAAGCAAAAGTCCATCCTCTGTTCTGTGGCCTCTGCAAGTGGTAATCTGAAATATGTTGTTTCTCAACATGGGAAAATTCTATTGTGGCTCAAAGTTAATGGCAGGGTTGGCTGGTTTAAACCAAATGAATTTAAAAACAAACAAACTACATTTTTCTTAAACAATTAAAAAAACCCTCTGGCTATTATTACTTACTAGAACAACAATGACTGTTTGAATTTAAACATTTTAACTTTAACAGTTTATTGGCAGTTGTTAATTGTTAGGTGAGTATCCAGTGTCAGTTGCTTCTTTTTGATCATAGTACAAGAAATGCCATTCAGAAACAACTCCTTCAATTAACGTAGCAACTTGCTTTAAAGGAGCACTTTTTATTATTTAGGGTAGTGGCCATACCATGTGAACTGCATTTTGATTCTCTTCTGATTTAGTCCCATGTTGGTGTATACAATAATTGCATATTAATACAACCCTGCCCTAAACGTCTGGTTTAAACCAACCCCCGTTTTTTTTGCTATTGCAATTGAGCCATTAGCCTGTAGCATTAGAAATAACTTGATGATAAAGGGCATTATAATTAACAAAGTTAAGCAAAAAATTAGTTTTTATGCTGATGATATTTTGGTTTTCCTGTCAGATCCAGATTCTTTACTTTCACCCTTAATAAGAACCTTAGAAACTTTTGATAGATTTACTGGAATACAAATTAATTTCCAGAAATCTAATATGTTATGTCTTAATACCTGTGTTCATTCCCAAGAAAAATGGCAAAGACTCTCTGGTTTTCAAGTACAGCCTTCAGGTATTAAGTATCATGGAATAGTTATTACAAGTGATGTCTCCCAACTGATCTCTAATAATTATGGGCCCATTAATACATGGATGAAAGAGAACCCGGAAACATGGAAAAGCCCGCAGCTATCCCTTTCAGGATGTATTCTCCTTATTAAACTACTTTTCCTTTTTCAGACACTTCCATTAACTCCCCCTCCCACTTACTTTAAATTCTGGCAAGTTTTTAATAATCTGAATTCTTGATTCACAATTTTTTTTAATTTATTGATTCTAAAAAGGGAGGGTTGACTATTCTTCATGTTGAATTTCATTTTGCTGCCTCCCAGTTATGTCAGCTTATTCAACTGATAAGACGGGATGGTTCTAATAAATGGACTCAACTGGAAATTGGGAATAATTTTTCTCCAGAATTAGATTTATTAATTTCTGGTTTCACAACAAAATCAGTTAAAGAAATCACAAAGCCTTTTCTTCATTCTTCTTTTGTGGTATGGAGAAAATGGAATTATTTGATAGCTCCCAGTCCCTCTCCAATTAGGCCTTTGCTTTTACACCCTACATTTAAAAGTCCTGACAACATTTCCCAGTTTGGAGTATGGAAAACTGGAGTGGATCCAGAGTTTTATTACAGTCATATGACAATCTCTGAGGAGAATTCTGTTGAGAAACATCTTGCCATTGGAATGCTGGGGAAAGGATTTTCACCAATTTCCCCATCTTTATTAATGACTTGGATGACAGAATTGGGGGCATACTTATCAAATTTGCAGATGACACCAAATTAGGAGGAGTAGCCAATACTCCAGAAGATGGGATCAAAATTCAAAATGACCTGAATACATTAGAAAACTGGGCCAACGCAAACAAAATGAAATTCAATGCGGAGAAATGCAAGGTACTGCACTTAGGGCGTAAAAATGAAATGCACAGATTTAGGATGGGGGACATCTGGCTGAATGAAACTATGTGTGAAAGGGATCTAGGAGTTCAAGTAGACCATAAGTTGAACATGAGTCAACAGTGCAATGCGGCAGCTAAAAAGGCCAATGCTATTCTAGGCTGCATCAATAGAAGTATAGCGTCTAGATCAAGGGAAGTAATAGTGCCACTCTATTCTGCTTTGGTCAGGCCCCACCTGGAATACTGTGTCCAGTTCTGGGCACAACAATTCAAAAAGGATGTGGAGAAACTGGAGCGGGTCCAAAGGAGGGCAACTAAGATGGTGAAGGGAAACCATGCCCTATGAGGAACGCCTTAGGGAGCTGGGGATGTTTAGCCTGGAGAAGAGAAAGTTAAGAGGTGATATGATAGCCCTGTTCAAATATTTGAAGGGATGTCATATTGAGGAGGGAGCAAGCTTGTTTTCTGCTGCTGCAGAGACTAGAACGCGGAACAATGGATGCAAACTGCAGGAAAAGAGATTCCACCTCAACATTAGGAGGAACTTCCTGACAGTAAGGGCTGTTTGACGGTGGAACACACTCTTTCGGAGTGTAGTGGAGTCTTCCTCCTTGGAGCTCTTTAAGCAGAGGCTGGATGGCCATCTGTTGGGGATGCTTTGATTGGGAGTTCCTGCATGGCAGGGGGTTGGACTGGATGGCCCTTGTGGTCTCTTCCAACTCTATGATTCTATGATTCTATGATATGATGTAATCCATGCAAAATGATTGTTCTTCTCAAACCAGTCACTTTGTCACAGGAGATTTGACTCTCCCATGCCCACCTTTCCACATTAAAGACTCCTGCCTAAATGGATAATTTGATTTTTGATCAAATACAGTGGGCTCCTACCTTACGCACAGGATCTGTTCCAGATATCCTTGCGTAAGGCAAAAAATGCATATGCTCGAGCCCTATTGAATACAGCATGGCAGGATGCATGCGCCATTCATTTTATTTCAGTGTGGTTTCAGCGTAAGCTGAAAGCCACATATGGTGCACCTGCGTATGGTGTGGGCGCACTGTACAATGATGAAGGCTGAATATTTTACAGTAATTTTTGATTTTTTTTCTGGAAGAAAGCACACCATTTAAGGAGCATTTAAATTTCACCTGTATGCAAGTTCTATGCACCTGCAGTAATTTCCCTGGCATCATGATTTAGTGTCATAAATGTCTTTTGCAGCATTGTCACGATATGCCAGGCCTAACAGCTTGCCATTAAAATGCTTAGGAACAAGTCTTACAATGCATACAGGTTTCATTGAAATATGTTAGCATGAATAAACTTTGTTTTCGAAACATTAGTATTACAACAACACTCATTAATTTTAAGTGCCTAAATGCTTCAAAAAGGAAATAGATTCCAAAGAATCTGAATGTATTATGCAACAAAATACAAACAGGTGGAACTAAGGCAGTTTTAAGGCAGCTATTGTGAAGATGACCACAAACCACAATTTTAAGACAGAGTTACTGAGAGCATTAATGGATTAGAAGTTATAGGACAAAACCAAATGTTGGCAAGGATGTAAGATTACTGGAAAAAAACACTGGAACCATTTATAAGTCAACAGGCAAGGCAGATGGTAGAAGTTCATAATTTCTCACAATAAGATCACCAGAAGGACAAACATTCACTCAGTCACAGAAACACAGGACTTCATTTCTTTTCATGAGGACAACACAATCAATATAGACACTTGAGACAGGGGTGGGGAACCCTTTTTGCTCAAGGTAGTTTAAACAATAAAACCTGTAATCCCTTACCATTGGTCATGGTAGTTGGGGCTATGGGAAATGCAGGTGAAAGTACCTGGGAAGCTAATGGTTCCCTACTTCTGACCGTACTGTACAGAACATACTGTTTCTGGAACATCAGAACATGATGCTTGTAGGCCTGCTCCCTGACCCCTTCACACACATACTATTGTGCATCTCATTTTTTACTAAGGCTCCCTTTTCCTTTGTCCATAGGTCTCACATTCATGTAAACAAAGCTCTGTGGCCAGCAACAATGAATATTCTATTAAAAGGATTTAAAAATAAACTGTAATTAAAAGGCACAGAGAGTACTGTGGTATCAGTATACCATTGTTTAGGCAAACGCAAACCCACTGAGGGAGGTAGGAATTAACCACTCTGTTACGTATCAAATTTACCTTTACATCTGAAGTCTGCAAGGATTATTTTTCTATAAGACATTTATTTTATTTTTAAAGTGGCTCCTTCTGTATTTACTATACATATCCCCAAACTGTAATCACACTGGCAAATGCACATCATGCCTACTGATTATGGTGAGTGGTTAATATTGGTAAAAACGTGGTAGTTTCACACAGATAATAATTAAGAAGATATTTACATAACTACCAAAGGATTACAAATCATTAAAGAGCATATCTACATAAACTGCTGAGCACACTCTTTCCTAAAATTGGCAGGATCTGTCTTAGCACAATCTAACAAATGCAGTAGTGATTTCTAAAAAATGCATAGATGGGCAGAAGAGGCATATCAGAACTGAGCAGAACACAGTCATGTAAGTGGAAAGCAGCACAATCCAAAGTTTATAATTGGCTACTTTATAGTTGATAGTAGTCTGCAAGGTCTGCAAAGCCAGACTGCACTAGTGTTGGAAAACTTGCACAGACCAGATGATGGTGCACTGATTCCAAATGCAAATGTCAGGGAATCATAGGGAGGCTTTGACACTGTGTACTTTTAAAAAACAGGAAGAGAAAAATATTGCAAAAATCCTAGAGGACTAATATTTGTCTAAAGAACCAACTGGGAAATGTAACATTTGTTAAACTTTAACAATGTTAATTGACAATCAATTAATTTTTAAGTAACTTAATTAATAACTTAATCCTGGAATTACAGTTTCCAAGAGGATTTTATAGTTATTTGCTTCTAGAGATTCATCTGTTTTGGAACTTGGATTTATTTTTATTTTTTTAAATAAAAAAGGCAATGTATATGCAATGTATTCAGGAAAAGTTCATGATCACTTGGCCTATTATGTGTAAAATACAAATGGCTGATAATGTGCTGGTGTAAGGGTGCCCAATGTGGCCACCACTATTCAGTCAGCCCTGAATGTATTCTAAATGCAGAGACAGAAGTTTAAGACACTATTTAAAAATAGGCATACAATTCTCTAGGGAAGGTAGTATTGGGTTGCAGGAAGGGGATGGTAGAAAGCGTCATGGTCTACCTCCATGCTAGTGTTGGGGTCAAGGTCATCACATTCTGACTCCTCTGAACTGTTTGTCTCCTTTTTGGCAGCATGGAGAAAAGAGAACAGAGTTACAATCAGTACAGAGATTAAAGACACAAGAACAACAGATCAACGGAGAGCAACATAGATATGTGTGCTGGTAACTAAAATGCTTTCCAACAGAAAAGCACTAGGAAGCAAGCAACAGACTCTGACAAAAACAAAAAGGGTAGCAGTCTTGAAATTATTTGGGAGGGGGGCAGAAAATTAAAATGCAGTAATGGAAGCAGCAGTATGAAATGTTACTTCTGCTACACTAATTCCCCAGTTTGCCAAAGCCCTCTAAGATGCCACAAGTCTTGGCGCAGCCAGTCGATGTAATACCTAACAAGTGCATTTTCAAACAGGGAGTTTTGAAGGAGTTCAATCTCCCAGGGGTACAACATTTTAGAATTTGAACTGTGTGACCTTTCAATGGATTTTTCAATCCTTTAAATTTTTATGTGGTTCATAAACTTCAAACAGCTTGAGCAGAAATGCAATTTGAAGTTTCCAAATGCAGAATTCTAAATGAACACCCACCTTAAAAATCCAAATTGTATTTTGTTTCTGTTTTGGCATTCCTTGTCACCAAATTAAAGAAACAGAACACAGCAGAAGGTAGCACACTTGCCATGACACTGAAATACACCCATCCTCCAGTCACTGAATTAATTCTTACGGTACGGAGAGTGCACTGTACTGGGTACTATGTGTGGTGATGGCAACAAGAATTAGTCCAGGAATCCTAAAATCCACCACATCCACCCACATATTACCATCCTTCCTGTTGCCAGAGCTGATTACCCATGCTGTCACTATGCACACAAACACAGCAGCACTTCAGACACACTTCTGGATTGGGGTTCCTTTTACAATAGTGAATGTTTATTCCATGTAAGATTAGTCCACATACAGATAGGTGTGAATCTCAGCAGAGCATGGTGAAATCACCTTCGGTAGTACATCTTCCAGAATCAGCTAGCCAGCATCCCTGGGGGGATATTCAGTAACTGTTCCAAAAATTCACTTTTTAAAGGTTCTGCATAGGCTTAACTGTACTATGAAGCTTGTGTAATAAAGGTAGGAGGAATCTAATGGGCTAAGATCTTGGGATGTGAATGAGTCTACTTCAGTGGTTCTCAAATGCCCCTAGGAAGCATGCAAGAGTTGTTCAAAACACAAGACTTGAAGGCCCTGATCCCTCCTCCTTTTCTTCCCAAATTTTTCTGTGTGTTAAATTTATACATGTGTTGAGTTAAATATTCAGTTTATTTAAATACAACTGTTCTAATCTGAACAATGTTATTTCCTTATAAAACATTAAAATATGAACATACATGAATGTGCAAATGAAAATATGCATAAGAAAATCCCAAAATATTTTTATTCATATACTACATCAAGTGGGGGGCAACATCCACAAAAGTGTATGTACTACATAGGAATGGGAACTGTACAATATTCATCAGCAGTAAACTTTCAACTTTTATCATAATGTTGATATATATTGGTATTTAGCATTAGTATTTATAATCCTAGAACTATATGTTTAATCTTATTTTCAGTTCCAGAAATGAATATATTTGCTGCAAAGGATCAGCAAGATGTTAACAATCAGGAGGAATAGCATTTATTTGGCATGTATATTTGTAATATTAAATGGTGAAGATATCATAACTCAGTTGCCATATTTGTACCACATCGTAACCATTTTATTTGAAATGTGGTTTAAGATTACACATTGTATGCAATGAAAAATATTACAATAAAGAATTTTAATGATGCACAATATTTATTTGTGAATAAGGATTCCTCTGTTCCATGGATTTTTTTATAATAAATATATTGGTTTCCCAGTAAAGAACTACTGGGGTTGAGGACTGAAAGCAACAGAGAATATTTTTTGTTGTTGTACCTTTTGCCTTCTCCATTCTCTTTTGATGTTAGGGTGCCAAGATTGCAAAGGAGAATGACGTTCCTTTACTTTCAATACAGATGAGGGCAAAGTGTAGCCCTGGGGCTACATTGTTGTGTCCCTTCAAGTTGTTTCTGACTTATGGTGACCCTACCATGGGGCTTTCTTGGCAAGATTTGTTCAGGTTTGCCATTGCCTTTCCTTGAGGCCGAGAGCATGTGATTTGCCCAAGGTCACCCAGTGGGTTTTATAGCTTGGTCTTGAGTTGTAATCCAACACTATGCCATGCTGGGTCTCGTGGTCAATGTTTTTGCTGTTTTTTTTCCAGTTTCTTGACTTTTTAAGTTACCTACACTAGTTTTAAAAAAGGAGTGAATTGCCTCTTCTGGAAACCTCCAAAAGTAGGAATTCACCTTTTATAGAGACTGCAGCTTCTCTTCACTATTTGCCAGCTATGTGGCTCTAAAGGCCAAAAAGTGGCTCCTTGATCTGCCATAGTTGCTTTAACAGTTCCACTTGAAGAGGAATTTTAGCAGATGTTGATGGCCAGACAGGAGAGGAAAGTAACATCTTTAATATGTATCCTCCTCTAGTTCTTGTTTTGTGCCTTCAAGTCATTTCCGCCTAATAGTTTTCTCAGTAAGATTTGTTCAAAATGGGTTTGCTATTGCCTTTCTCTGGGGCTGATAGAATGTAGCTTGCCCAAGACCACACATTAAGGAGATTATCACACAGGCAACAAAGATGGGAGCATGGCGATATGCTCCTGTCAATATTGTGTGATAATGAGAAGTTTATCATACAATGTCCCACTATGTCATGATTATTACTATTCCATGAATAAAGAGGAATTCTAGCATGGCTTTTTATTCATGGGAATTTTCAGTGAATTTTCAGTGCTGGAATTCTTTATTCATGGGATAATTGCGCTGTCATGCGAGACGTGTGATAATGTTACAAAATAAGTAGCGATTGATGTTTGGTATCTATCCCTTCTTCAGTTCACTCTGTTTCCCAGGATAATGTAGAGAGTGTACCAACCGTTCCACAATCCCTTAATCTGCTCCTTTGCAATGTCAGGTCGGCCAAAGCTAAGACCCATATCATTCACGATCTTCTCGTAGATGAACAGGTCGACCTGGCATGCTTCACTGAGACCTGGCTGGGAGATACCAGCGCTGCAACATGGGCGCGGGTCCTCCTAGCCGGATATACAGTTAGTGAGCAGATAAGGGAAAGTGGGCAGGGGGGCCGCGTGGCTATAGTCCATAAAACCAACTTGACCTTGATCAGGAAGCCTGTCCGGAAAATGACCCACATCGAGTGTGTGTACCTTAACCTGAAGACCAGGGATAGTTTGGGGATTCTGTTCGTATACCGGCCACCCCGTTGCCTAACAGACTCCCTAACCGAGCTGACTTTTGGTCCTGGGTGGGTGACTTCAACATTTCTCTTGAGACCAGCCTGTCTGATTTATCTGGAGCAGCTCGGGAGTTCATATAATCCATGACAGGCATGAACCTATCCCAATTGGTTAACGGGCCCACCCATTACATGGGTCACACACTCGATGGGATTTTTTGTATGGAACAGGAGTATCCGTGGGCGGAGGTAACTAAAACCTCGGCACTGTCATGGACAGATCACTTTCTGATCAAGATGGAACTAAAAGCCACTTTCCGCCCCCCTGAGGATGGTGGACCCATTAGAACGGTCCGCCCTTGAAGGCTAATGGAACGAATCGGTTTCCAGAAAGCCTTAGAGGGTTTGATGGTTGGCAGCAGCGGTGACTGTGTCGAAACCTTGGTGAATACCTGGAACACCGACCTTCCAAAGGCTCTCGACGCAATTGCTCCCGAGCGTCCTCTCCAGCCCGCTCCTAACCGTAAACCCTGGTTCACAGAGGAACTTAGGGAGATGAAGAGGCTTGGACAATGACTAGAGTGCAAATGGCGGAAGACTCAACTCTTATCCGACAGAACTCGCCATAGGCAGCACCTTCGCGCCTATCGGGAGGCTTTGTGTGCAGCGCGAAGATCCTTCTTCTCTGCACGCATTGCGTCTGCAGAGTCCTGTTCAGCAGAGCTGTTTAGGGTGGTGGGGGAGTTGATGTGGGTTCCTCCTGCGCCAAATCCCCTACTTGACCCAACAACAGCCTGCTGTGATGCGTTTAATACTTACTTTGCAGATAAAATCTCTTGGATAAGGGGCAACTTGGACGCCAATATTTTAGCAGAACCCACAGATGAGGTCTCCAACAACTCCGTTGCTGTCGTTTTACTGGATGAGTTTCAACCTGTTAGTACTGATGACATGGACAAGCTCCTTGGAAATATGAAGAAGACGACCTGCTCTCTCGATCCTTGTCCATCCTGGCTGGTCGTCCAGGGAGGAGACTCATTGAGACTATTCCTCTGGGATATAATCAATGCGTCCCTTAGGGAGGGTTCTTTACTATCTAGCCTGAAGGAGGTGGCTGTAAAACCCCTCCTGAAGAAACCCCCCCTTGACCCCCTGGACAGGAACAACTACAGACCAGTATCCTTGCTACCATTTATGAGCAAGGTGATCGAGAGAGCAGTCGCCTCCCAACTCCAAGCTGTCTTGGATGAAACTGATTATCTTGATCCATTTCAAATCGGCTTCAGGACATAATATGGAGTTGAGACTGCCATGGTTGCTCTGACCGATGACCTCCGCCTGAGCATTGACAGGAGTAGTGTGACCCTGCTGGTGCTCTTGGATCTCTCAGCGGCCTTTGATACTGTAGATCATTCCATCCTTTTGGACCGGCTAAAGGAGTTGGGGATCGGGGGCACCGCTCTCCGTTGGTTCTGGTCCTTTCTCTCCAGCAGATCCCAAAGGGTGAGGCTCGGGGACAGTTGCTCCTCTAAGATCGAGCTTAATTGTGGCATCCCCCAGGGCGCCATCCTGTCCCTGATGCTGTTTAACATCTATATGAAGCCGCTGGGTGAGATCATCCAGAGGCATGGAGCTCTGTACACTGTTCAGTACACTGATGACACTCAGATATATCTCTCCATGACAAGATCATTGGCCCAGACTTCAGATGGCGTCTCTCCTCTTAACGACTGTCTTGCAGCAGTAATGGATTGGATGAGGGAAAACAGACTGAAGCTAAATCCAGACAAAACGGAGGTACTAACAGTTACAGGACCGAAACCAGGTTTGAGAATACAACTCCCAGTCCTAGACGGAGTCACACTCTCCTTGAAGGACTCTGTTCACAGTCTAGGGGTACTCCTAGACTCGTCGCTCCACATGACTGGTCAGGTGAATGCAACGGTCAGGAGTGCCTGTTATCACCTTCGGCTGATTCGCCAGCTGCACTCTTTCCTGGACTCAAAGGACCTGGATTCTGTGGTACATGTTTTGGTAACCTCACAATTGGATTTCTGTAATGTGCTCTATTTGGGGCTACCCTTGTGCTTAACTCGGAAACTTCAATTAGTTCAAAACATGGCAGCTAGGCTTATTACTGGTACATTGAGGAGCGACCACATAACACCTGTGCTTAAGTCCCTCCACTAGCTGCTGATTAGTTTTCGGGTACAGTACAAGGTGTTGGTTTTAATCTTTAAAGCCCTACAGGGCTTGGGTCCATCTTATCTCTCCCCATACAATCCTCCCCGCACACTCCGGTCCTCTGGGAGATATCTGCTACAGCCTATGAAAACGAAGCTGTCGCGGACCTCCTGGGGCAATTTCTCTGTCGCCGCTCCCAGGCTGTGGAATGACCTGCCGGATGAGATGCATCTTATCACATCCCTTGATAGCATCTCTTCCGGCAGGCCTTCCCAGAAACACCCTAATTTCCGGCCCTCTAACTGGGTTATGCCTCCCTTTACCAGCTTTTAATACTTTAACCCATGAAGCTACAACTACATACATACAACTATTGTATGTTGTAATTGTTTTTTTGATTTTAACTTGATTTTGGTTTAATTTAATTTTAAGGGGTGGGAGGCTTGGGCTTTGGGCTACTGAAATTGTTTTATCTTGTTGCCTTTTTAATTATTGTAACCCACTCTGATTGATTGACAGAGGAGCGGGATAATAATAATAATAATAATAATAATAATAATAATTTTCACACTATAGCATGAAACTGACAGCAGCACATTGCTATGCTCCCATCTTTTTTGGCGGTGTGATAATCTCCTAAATTTCCAAGGCTGAGCAGGGATTTGGACTCTGGAAGTGGAGGAGCCCTGGTGGCACAGTGGATAAATGCCTGTACTGCAGCCACTCCCTAAAAACCATAAGGTTGTGAGTTCAATACCAGCAAAAGGGCTCAAGCTTGACTCAGGCTTGCATCCTTCCGAGGTTGCTAAAATGAATACCCAGATTGTTGGGGGCAAATTAGCTTACAGTTTTAAACCACTTAGACACTGCTGAGGCAGTAATAATAATAATAATAATAATAATAATAATAATAATTTATTTCTAGCCCGCTCCTGTGAATGAGCAATCGGGGTGGGGCACAGCAAAAAAGTTAAAACTAACACCTCACCCTTACAAAAAGATCAAATCAAATAACAAGTTAAAAACATGGTATATCAAAGTATCAACGTAAAAAGTCCTTGAGCTGTGGATGGGTAGAGGCTGGAGAACTCTATGGCCAAGATTTGGAGCCGGGAAGTGTTAAGCATTTTCTGGGAAGGCCTGCCGGAAGAGATACATCTTTAGGGCTTTCTTGAAGCCATCGATGGATGAAATAAGACGCATCTCATCCGGCAAATCATTCCACAGCTTAGGGGCAACTGCTGAAAAGACCCTCTGGGAGGTCTGCACCAGCCTAGTCTTCATAGCAGATTCCTCCCAGAGGATAGCAGTGTGCAGGGGGTCATAGGGGGAGAGGTGGTCCCTAAGATATGGAGTGGTATATAAATGAAGCTGTTTGTTGTTTGTTTTTGGTCTCTCAGAGTCCTGACATACAAACTGGTACACTACACTGGTTCTTTAGACTCTGCAGTAATTAAAATTAGCATAGGCAAACACTAACAGAAGAAGAACATTGGTACAAAGGAGTGGGCAAACACAAGTGAACTACAACTAAAGAAAACAGCCTCTATTATAAGCACGTGCTTGAATTGGCAGCATCTCTATTAATTCTATCTTGGTCCCAATTGAATCTCATTACTGGTATACCTAAAAAAAGAATGCGTTCGACTGGTATTAAATCATATATCCAAGGATCTATTACACTATGAGTCATTGAATTTAGACTTCTTCCATTTAAGAATACATAATTTAAAGGTGAAGAAATATACTGGTTGGATTCTAGATCCTGAGCATAACACTAGATGTTTGGTTCACTTAGAACTAATATTTTCATTAGGTATACCAGTGTCCTGTGGGTCTAGATGCAGTAGGTGCATTCATAATAATTGTAAGCCGCTCTGACAGCCTTTAGGGCTGAAGAGTGGGGTATAAATACCATAAATAAAAAATAAAATAAAAATAAAAAATAAATTCATGGCTTGAGGCTTAAAAATGACTAGTAGAATATCTCCACAAACATGCACTGTCTTTTGGAAGACAATCCACAGCAACTGATCACAACTGCAGCTTGAGCCTTTATTTCTACTCCAGTCTAACAAGAGAAAAAGTAGGGTCTGATCACTCTAATTTATTAGGTGTGTTATGGCAGGCAATTTCACAGCACTATTTTTTTGCCCCGCAACTCATGACCCCTCTTTACTATAGCTGATACAGACAGCCAAACCACTAACAGGCAACTTCCCTGTACTGCATGTTGTGTCTACTGCTAGTGAAATGTAATGTCAAAGTTCCTTAAAATATCTTCTGTGGATGTTTCAGAGTGACTCCTTATCATCTTATTTGGACAGGCATGAGTTTGCTCCATTAAAGAGATTTTTGCCCACCTCCTGATAGTTCTTTCAATGCACATACATTATTGATGCTTCGTAAACTTCTGAAGTGTCTCTCACACACATGCACTCTCACTCACTCACTCACTCACTCACTTTCTTACTTACAGTTTGTATGCCAGTGGTGAGGAGGAAAAGCTGTGTTGTATCTTGCATGCAAAATCCGGCAAAAATGGCTACTACTACCAAAAAGGAAAACAAAATAAAAATAAAAGCCAAAAGGGGGAAAAATACCAAAACAAAACAAAATGCCAGACATCACACCCTGTCCTTAGGAATGCTGTTGGGAGTGAGGATGAGAAGCAGGAAGCAGCGCATAGCTTCAAATGGCCTTACTCACTTTAACAGAGACTTTGTTGCCCAGAATATCCTTGGGTTTACGTAGGCCATTGGCTTCAGTTTTGCCACTGCTTTCCTTTTCCGCCCGCTTTCTCATGCGCAGGGTATGCCATGAACATGACTTCCTGTTGTACCAAAAAATGCACCAATCAAATGGCATGTCTTAGAAAGAAGAGAAAGGGATGTGGAAAGGCAATCAGCACACATGTTCTTGATACTTGCAGCTCTCCTAAGGAGATGGAAACCATTTGCAATATACCAATTTCAGTACAAATTTGCCATTCTAAAATTCAGACTTTCCTAGAATGACTGTTTTGGTATTCTTGCCATTTGGGGAAAAAACAATTTTCTTTAAAGGATGATGGACAATCTGCAGGTGAAACCATATGTTATGAATAAATTTTGCAACATGCAAGGGTTTAGGACTAGATTAAAAACACTTCTACTTCTAGTTAAAGCGAAGATAGTAATTTAAAATTATACAGGGGTTAAGTTCTTGGGCTAATTTGACAGAACAATACAAGGAATGTATACATATATATTTCGGAATTCAGTGGCAGGTCCCAAATTTACAGTAAACAATCACTTTTTAAAGAGATGAAACATTTCCTGATAAGTACTGATTCTTTTAAGTAGTGAAGCTCCTGTTTTAATCTGCCTATTTTTTTTCTCCAGCCCAGCTACAATAATCTGTAGCAGCAAATATCAATTTTCTGCTTTAAGAAAGAGATAATTAAATGCACTATTTCCACATTTGTCCAATCATGTCTTTTGCCACAAAACCTATTCTTTTGGATCAGGGGAATAGGAGCAAGAAAACAGTGTGAAAACCTAAGCTAAAAATCCAGAACCTGATTAAAGAAAGCAAATATTTAAAAGCAGTTAATAACAAACTGGACAGCTATGACTCTCCTTATGCAAGTCAATTTACTTTAACAGAAAGCTGAACCTTTTCCAGAATGCTAATATATTGTATTAACTGAATATGAAGACACTCCATGAAAACAGAAGCATAATGGTTTGGGCCACAGCGCAGTCGGTTGCTATACTTTGCCCATTTATTCTTCATTCTGCAAGTCTATGGTCAAATTCTGCTATCATTTATGGAGCCTTGACATACAACTGCTATTGCAATACAGTTCACCAATGGGAGTGGAAGTAAATGTCATGTGGGCATCAACACAAATATATTTCAACAGTCATGTGTGTGTTTGTGTGTATGCATATATATATATATATATATATGAGAGAATATATACACATGCATGCAACTGGTACTTCTAATTGGACTGGAAATCCCAGGCACATATGTTATATTCACCCTTTTTGCAGGTGGAGTTAGAAAAGAGTAAAGAGCTACCACAAATGGCGTATAATTGGGAGATATCTGGTAATGACAATAATGCAAACTATGGAACTGAACTTACCCCTAAAATTATTTTACTCCAGTAATGAAATGTCTTGTCTCATTCATCTGATTAGTAGTGTAATATTAAAAAGCAAGCTTTACTACAAGGAAATGACACCATCACAAGACTAAACTTGCTTATATTCATTTGTGGATAGTAGCAATCTAAGGACAGTGCATACAGATGCCACTCTGCTGCAAAAGTAATCTCAGAGGCTATAGTTCATAGGGTCATTTAGGAAAGCTACACTGTACTTGATGTTGAAGTCATTTAGCTCCTGTCCCACCTTCAGTATGTTCAGTGATAAAGAGGAGGAGAGGAGAAGAATCAGGCCTTTTGGTCTGGCCCCTGAGCATCAGCAAAAGGTGCCAAAGCAGCTTCCAAACCCACAAAGCAATGACTGTGATCTCACTCTAATATATTCAGTGGATATATGTATTAAAAGCATAAAGAGGGCTTTAGTAGGCAACATCTAAAGAAGCATGGTAAGAAAATGTGAAGAATATACTCATTATTAAAACAAAGCCACTGAAATAACAGGATCTGTACAGTTTCCTAGATAACTGAACAAAAAACTTTTTAATAGTGCTGAGGAAACATTTTCCATCTTCTTTAATACACTTAGGCTACTCCCTAATAATGCATTCTCCAATTTTGCCTCTATCTTTGATACAAACTGTATACAATCATCACTCTAGAGTAGTGTGAAACCTGGGAGACTAAATATAACAGTTCTAGGTATTATGAATTCATTCCAGTGACCATGCTTTTCTGTCTAGGAAAAATGTCTGTTGAAATTCTAAGATTTTCTTTGAATGAATATATTTAGGCAATCCTTTTGTTTATAGGACGGCAACTCACAGGAAACATACTTTTACCCCTATTTAATAAAATTATACCTACAAGGGGTTTCTTTTGCTCCCAATTTCTACTTCTGTTTCTTGAGTGTGCCTTCCTCCTCCATAGCTCTTATGATATTATGTTCCATGTCATTTTGCATCTATATATTATTTCCTATATACCTCCTTCCTAGGCCATGTTTCTTTCCAATGTCATGTTTTATATCTATTGGTGATCCTTTATCTTCTGATAGCACAATAGCATTGTGGTTGAAATGTCTGTTCTGTAAACATCCACATGGGCAAACCACTTACACACATTATGGGAACCAGAGAATGATACCACTGGGCAGAAAGTGTTCTTCAGCAACTGCTATACCACTGCCATAATGTATGGTGCAATCCTCTGCAGAAAAGATAGGGACTAATTGTGTCCATATCTCACCTCATTCAGTGACTATGCTTACTGGGCTGTTCCTAATGAGGTCACATGAAACGGCAAAAGCAGCATGAACTTCCATGAAGACAACCTTTATGTTATCCTATGAATGTATTGTTATCTTATGAATGCAGAGCCCAATACTCCAAAGCCATGACAATATTTTGGAGCTCTTGTGGGATGAGTGGTATCTAATTGCTTGTTGGCCTTAAATGAAGTTCAGTTATTATACTCACATCAGTGCTTACCATAGTTAACATAAGTTCTTTCTTAAATAAGACCTGTAAACTTGTTTCACATGCTTGTTAGGACAGAGACCCTGCTTAGGTTAAACATGATTGACAGCTGTCTAAATGAAACTATAAAATTATAGCATATGCTAATTAAATAAAAGATTTGTGTATGTGATTCAGATGGCCTGATATTACAGAAGGACAGCTTGCAGTTCTCTCCATTATCCCTTAATATTGCTTATAACAATTGGGTCTAACTTCTAGAAGGGTACAAACTGTGCACCCCAGTTTATACACTGGGAGCACTAGATCTACATTGGGCTCTTTATTCATTTGTTGCAATGCACAGGAAGTTTATCCCTCACTTCCAGTTAAAATTTGACAGAACATAGTTTTTCTGAAACAATTGTACTTCGAGGAATTTGTTCAAAAACCAACACTAATGTTTGAAAATAGAAAATTAAAAAATCCAACAGGTTTTGCAGGAAAGGATTGTACTTTCAGTATTTAATATCAAAAACACATTCTTGCATTATTTAGTCATTTCAAATTGACAAATTTAAAAAAAAAAAAAGGAAATCATATTCATACATTTGTTAAATAAACAACAAAAACTTGCAAGGAAAAGAAAGAACTAAAGAGGGTCAGAAACTGGTCCTTTTAACCTTGTCAAAACATGCTCATGGTGAAAATTTATTTTACATATTTAAAATAGTACATTTAAAATTATTAGTTACATTACAAGTACAATGATGAACATTGTGACTATCCATAATATTGCACAACCTGACTTCAAATATGGATTTCTTTAAATAGTGCAAAATACTTTTTACAGGAATGTATTCAAAAGGGGATTTTTCAAAGCAATTTTTTTTACAAAATATCATGTGAACAGAAAAAATAAAAATAAAAAATGTTACAAGCTGTACAAGAAATTGCCATAGACAACATAAAATCTCTCTTCCTTGAGAAGCAGGACACAATCCAATGCAGGGCCTGATGCATGTGGTTCGTGGGTTGTTGTTGTTTTTGCTCTGTATCATTATAACCTATATATATATTTATATATGTGTGTGTATATCTTTATCTATAAACAATTTAAACACAAGATAAATAGATGTCCAGTCCAAATCAGGTCCATTATTAGGAAAGGATGGGAAAAACACATCAAACATGTCTTTTAAACTGTCTATAGATGTTAATTCTTTACAAATTATAGGGGGGGAAGGGAGACCAAAAAAGTCAACAAAAACCTGGCTATCCCAACATGGATACCCCATGCTGTATGGTCAAGCAAAGTTTGTTCCAATGGCACTGTAGATATTTTTAAACGTAGGAAAATCCTACCATTTGGATTCTATTATTCCTCAAAAATCCATATACTGCTCCCAGGGAATCCAACACAGCACTTACTTTATGCTTCCGTCATTATTATCTGTAGCTGACTTAGTGAGGGGAGCCAGGATATTCCCTGGGATCCATCCTTCTGCTGCTGGTGAATGATCATTGGCAGGCTGGTACACAAGGAACATGTTTTGCTGGTTAATGGCAAGTACTTGGACCACTTCACCCTGGTTGACACAGATTTCATTCTCCTTCAGTGCATAGTAATCTTTGATGACCACCATAGAAGAGGTCCCATTGCACCCGCCCAAGTCATTCTGAGAAGAAGACATTGAAAGCAACAATGACAAGTTACCTCTGGCACAATGATACATTTCATTTTTTTAATCAGTACATTCTATATATCACATTCAGGTTTGCCAAGGACTTACTAGGCATCTGAATTGATAACAGAGATGGACAAACTCTTCATATAGCATGAATTTTTCTGGATCATCACATGAAGTGGATTTTAGTTGACAAAAGGCCATGGTATAATAAATATGCTAAATTTTATAATGCCACTGTATTCTTTTTTAAAGAAACAATTGTGCTGTGTTCTCTTTAGTCGCACAAAAATAAGTGATGTTGTACTTTGTGAATGGGACTGACAAATGAATGCTAATTAGCACAGTAAGCAATGTCATCTTTGATAAAATGGTCTGATCATGGACACTGCTGAAATAATGGTGTTTGGGGACAGAATAGACTATACTAATTTCAGATAATGTTTTTGAAAGGCTATTTTGTAATTTGGGGCAGAGGGAAAAAAAGAAGGTTAAGTATAAATGTATCAGGTTACAATGGTCCAAATGGAAAGAGGAAAATATCTGCATTTTATGTCATAGAGATGAATGTATTTGAAGAAAAGTGTATGAACAATGTGTCAGTTAAAAAAAAAAAGTCGGGGAGCTCCTCCTTCTCTGCTGCACTGCTGAAATTTTATTGGCGTGTTTGGTAAGGGAAGTGGAATGGGAGGAATCTCAAAAATTGATTGTGAAGGACTATTGTTTTGTTGTCCAAATGTGTATTTATTGGTTTAAAAAATGCCATACTTGCAGAAACAATTCAGTGCTCTATGTATTATTTTGTAAAGCAGGACTCAAAAAAGAAGAATGGTGCTGTAATTCACTATATATTAAAATAAAGAGGTGATCCACATTTAATTTGCATTTTAATGCCTAGAAATCTTTTTTTTAACTAGGATATGATCAAGAGTCATGAAGGGAAGGCACCAAGTGCTATAGGTACATAGAACTACACTGCTACTCTTCTTACACACTGGGAATGCTGTTGCTCAGACAATTCAAATGATTTTGTAAAGTCCAACCTGAAAGAAACCACATGTATTTATAATTTTGACCTGGAATTACTGAAAAGAAATTCTGAAGTTTTATGTGTCACGTATGCTTGTTTGCAATCTTTCAAACAGATTTAAGTATTAATCCACGTTTGCTCTAGCAACCTGAGGTAAACCACATGTTTCATGCAAATGCAAGTATCACAGCCCCAACAGTTAATGTGCATTTTGAACACTATGACTAAAAATGTAGTGAGGAGTGATTTTCAAGGGAAAATACCTATTGAATTCAATACTCCTTTCCTCATTTCTCCTTAGTTTTACAATATTACCTCGTCCTACCTATTTTTAAAAACTGTGAGGACTTCACTGGATGGCCCTTGTGATCTCTTTCAACTCTATGATTCTATGATTCATTACACACATATAATTTATGCCTGGCTTCTTTTAGACAAATGGAGGATAAAGAAAATCTGTGAATTTTGTCTACTAGCTTGATACCAGCTTTTGTTTATTAACTGCACTATGCATATCCTTCACATGAGAAATAAAGGCCACGACTTTTGGAATCAGCAATTACCACTTACATATTAATTCACCAGAACAGACACCTGATCCACTGTCCAGGTCAGTAGGTACGCAAATTTAAAATGATGATACTGATAGCAAAGTGTAATGAAAGATAGTCTAAAGGTCAAAACTGAAAACTACATACCTTGCTTTGTTCATATTTGTCCCCAGTCTGGTGCTGCTCATGCCCTGTGTTGCCATTAGAGGTAGATATCTTCAGAGGTGGAAGAGATGGGTTACGCATAGTCGCCTTCAAAGGTTTATCAGACCCAACGGGACCTGAGGAATAGGGTCTGGTGATGGGCTGGGGTACCCTGCTGGCTTGTGGTCTCATTACAGCTGAGCTGCTGCTTTCTTTGCGTTGATACTCTATGGGAGACTGTAGTGCTGGAGCAGAATATAACAATTAGTTCGGGCAACATTTAAATTTTGTATTTGTCCTCATGTGAGGGACACCAAACTGACCATGATTCAAACAAAACATATTATACAGGAGGGCATTTTTAAATACATTTTTTAAAAAAAGCTACAGAACAGGAATTCACTAAAAATTCTTGTGATGAAGAGAGAGGGAGGAAACGTTAGGAACTGTTATTTGAGCAAATACATCGACACAATGCAATTTGCAGCCTTAGACCTTTCAAGGGCTCAGTGTAACACTTGCCAACTCTCACACCAAGGCAATGACATAGTTTGGAATAGTAATGCTCCTCCAAACTTAATAAGTATTGCTTTGCTTCCACTTGAACTTGCACAAAAGCCTCTACTATTTTTCTTTATCTTAAAGAACTTGACCAAGTTCATATATGGTATATGGGACAGGCCAAAAAATATACATTTTTAACAAGAACAAAAGGAGAAGTATCACTTCCAAGAGTAGTGCCTTTGCATGCCCACCACCCACTTGCATGTATTTATAGGTTTATACTACAAGAAAAAAAATGGATGTTACAGTAAAACACTTCATACTTTCTACAGGATGCAAATATTGGCCAGGAAAGTGGAAAAATTGAACAGAATGTGGAGAGATTCTGTATTGTTCAGAAATTCTAATTTCTGTATACCATTGTAATCTCTACAGATAATTCAGTATCAGTTGAGGTTTAGCTAAATGAGGGGGAAAAGGGGAAGGGGGAGTATTTCAGTTCCTTTTTAAAAAAATCTGTTACATGGAATTTCTCTTCAATATACATAGTTTTTTCTTTTGTTACACACTATGTACATAGAAGAAGGCAACAGGTCAGAGTCCATAACAGATATGGAGAAACCCTACAAAAGCAATACCAGGTTGGAGTAAGAATGAGGTTTCATGCACAGTAGAGTTGCATTCATAGCTCCCCACAAAGACCTTGTGCCTTAGAGCAAGTTACACACATAAAGTACCTACCATTTAAAAAGTCCCTCTGTGTGTCCAGCACTTGATTGATATCCTGTATCCAAGCTTGCTGGATTTCAGGATTGGCAGCCTGTAAGACGAGTCTTTCTGATGTTTCCCGACTCATGACAGCAAACTTGCAAGGGTCATTGTCTACATTTTCTTCTAGGATTAGGTATGTCATCTGAAAGTATTCAGAAGAAAGTTTATGCCAGCTCACAGGAAACAAGGATAAAGGATCATTTTGAGGTCACTCATACAGCAGGGCAGCCGCATCGCAACAGTCCAGCAACATTATGTTTGCCTCTCCAGATAAGGAATTCTTTCAGAGCATCATCTCAGAAAATAATATTTGGCTTTCAGTTTTGTTCTTCAACTATTGTGCCAAGTATCTTCAATAACTGCTGAATTATCTTTGAATTACTGCTTTCTTTAAAAGGTAATGCTGTTACAGTGAGCTCTGTTACTAATTAGCAAAACATGAATTGCTGTACACCAAGGTCTTCCAGAAATTGCTTTTTTGGCATTTTGCCAGCTAATGTGAACATCACCAGAACACTGTGCTTCTCTAAGAGGGAAAATATAACATGATTTGCTCAAGCACTATGCTTATTGATAGTTTAATGTGGTAGAATTGTTAGCTTTTTTAGCTCTGTGTTCATATATTTAGCTGTGTGTTCATATATTTTATTTCACTGGCCTCTTTACACAACACCCTGACAGCTTTGCTGTTTGGAGTGGGTAAATGAAAAGTCATGGGTACAAAAAAGGGTTGTGCCCCTGCTTTGCTTCATCTCTGCTCCCAAATGCTCTTTCCCAAACTAGCTTTTCATGCACATCTAGGGAACTAAAAGACTAATTATATACATATTTGCATGTACCAGGAAGTTCAACTCTTCAGTGCTTTCCAATTTGTATGCTTATCAAATAACCATTCATAGTTCCTCCACCCCCAACCCATGTAATTGTGCAAGTATGCACGCAGGAGCTTGTGTAGAATAGAAACACACAGACTGCATCCCCATTTCATTGATATCCTGTTTGACACCACTTTAACTGCCAAGGCTCAATGCTATGGAATACTGGGAACTGTAGTTTATTGTCAGAATCTACAAACTATAATTTGTCCGTCTATACACTACAACAAACCACAATTCCCAGAATTCCATACTATGAAGCGATGGCAATTAAAGCAGTATCAAACAAGATTATTTTTGCAGTGTGGATGCAGCCATAGTTCTTCCTTCTAGTTAATCATTGGTGAAGTTGCAAAGGACTGATAGTGTCAAAGTCCTTGCAATGTTTCATCATTTTCCAGCTCTGCCTCGGGATCCCTGACATTGTACTGTGGTCACCCATTCAAGTATTAAAAAGAAATAAAACACAGTTTAATTTCGGAAATCAGAAGAGATCTACACATGCTCAGAATGGTATTGGTTCTTCACATTAGAGAATGGCATAACAAAATCATAGGATCAAAAGAGTTTAATAGGCATATTTTCTTTCACCCTCCTGCAGTAAAGAAAGGGAAACCTACTTCATTATGCAGTATGCAATAAATGAAGGGCAGGAACAAAAGTGTTGTAATGATGGAAGGAAATATGCTTTGCTTTGTCATTACTACCACAGATTGTTAGTAATTTCTTACCTTGATGCTTCGCTTAAATAGGTACCCAGGAGTAAGAGAACCTTTCCTTAGTAGTTCACTAAAGATGACTATTTGCTCAAAGAGGAAAACTCTACGCTCCTTTGGCCGAGACAACCCTCCAGAATCCTGTTCTATTACATAAAATGTATCCTGCTGCAGTAACTTCCCTTGGGCTGCCAGTTTGCCCTAAGATAGATAAGAAAGAAAACACAAATAATATGAGAAGAGGAAAGACATTTATTTATTCAGCTTATTGGTTGTCATATAGCAAATTGCTTTTATGGAGACAGATATAAACAAAGACAACATTCCATCTAAACACTAATGACTTCTTCATAAATAAAATTAGCATCAAAAAGCAGCACAAAAAACAATTTAAAACCAGGTGAGACTAGAACGTAACAGGCAGAAACCACTAAGAGGTTTAAAAAGTTTCACAGAGATAAAACCGCTTTTAGGTAAAAACCAGGCAACAAGAATATATGGCCGTTTTAAAAGCTTGCAAAAATAAAAATATTTTTTAACAGGTAAAAGATATTCAGCAGGGTGCCAGGTGAGCCTCTATGGGGAGGGAGTTCAGAACTGGGAAGGTCCTGAAATGTCCTATTTTTGAGTGGCAAGCATGGCATCTTTGTATGCGAGGGCCTCTAATGATAATATCAGGGTATGTATGGAAAAGGAAAGCCCCTGAGATACTGTGATCTAAGCTTTGGAAGCATCTATCAAGCTTAGCATATTATTAGATTTTTTTGGAGAGGGGATTTAATAGTATTTGTTCATGAGTTAAGATTCATTGTTGCATGATGTTCAGTAATATATGCTCATGCAAACATACTGATCTTGCCCTATACTGGAATGTGCACATGGAATTATGTAAGGGGCAATATACAATCAGCTCTTCATATCTTTGATTACTGCTTATCCTCTTCATTAAAAAAACAAAAGAAAACAGAAGGAACAGAAAAATTCACATTTATCTCACAGCACGCGGCATTGTACCATCCTGAAAGCATTCGTGAGCAGCTATTTTTTCAATAACGGAAGTTCCCATTATTGAAGCTGCTCCACGAACGCTTTGAGGACAGGAGAGAACCAGGACACCTAAATGATGATTTAGAAGTGCGACTGGCTATCACACTGACATGCTTCAGGAATGTTTTACCAATGGTAAGCCTCAGTGTGATAATTCCCTATATTTTACTCAAAAAGGATGTCAATATTATTTTTTCCTTATGGGGTTATATTGTTCAACAATGAAATGTTCTACAAAACACAGCAATTTGACCACTATGTAGATTCCACATCTACAACAAGGCATCAGGGTTTTAATGCACAGAGAGGCATGATGATGTCTAAAAGAAAAGGGTAACAGGCACACAGCACAACAAGCTGCTTGATAGATGGAAGTGGGTGCTGCGATAATGAGGCAGACTACAGGGAATGGACAATTTTTATTTAAGACAAGAATCTCTGTGAGGGAAAGCAGTGTGTTTCTCTTTACAGATATGCCTTACAATACAGAACCAAGCACATCCTCCCTGGGCAGTATATTCAAATAAGAAAAAATTGAATAGCCATTTAAGCACACACACACACACACACACACACACACACATATCACATTTGGAGGGAAGAGAAGACTCAGGCATTTTTTAAAATGCACTGTTTGGGGCACAGCTGTTTGTCTTTTCTATTAACATTCAGAAAGAAACATTCAGACTTAAATAAAATAAATAAATATAAAATAAAATAAACAAATAAGTTAGTATGAATATTTACCTCAAAACCCTGAAGACGGCCCAGGTTCATCATGTCATTGCAGCGTTTAGGAACAAGGCACATCAACTCGACAGCTTTCTGTCAGAGAGAGAAAGAGAGAGAGAGAGAGAGAGAGAGAGAAGTGGTGGGTCACAATAGAATTAAAATCATTATGGAGTTAATTAGCAATCATAATGTAAAACAAAACAGAAAAAATTACAATATATAAAAACATACCTCTATCTCCGAACATTCCAGTCCAGCCTTTTCACTGTATTTTAAAAAGTCCTACAGGGAAAGAAAATGCTCCTGTAAAAACTACTGAAAATAATGTACCTTAAATTTACATATATTGCCTGCTTCCAACTCTTACAAAGCTGTGAGTCTGTACTGTGGATCTCTGCACTGGCAGGGATGGATTAGACAGCCCTTGGTATTTTTTTTAAACCTATTTGTCTAACTACTGAACCAACTTCATAGAATTCACAACTGAAATGAAAATTTAAATTACACTTTCCTCAGTATTTGGGTTTATGTTATGATATGTCATATTTGCTTTGTTTTATTAAAACAATTTTTCACACACAATTTCTTATAAGATCTCAGGTTGGTAAAGCAATTTAAACAGTTCAAAACAATACAGAATTTAAGATAAAAATAATTAAAACATACTAAAACATATTAAAACAGAAATCAGACACATAGTTGTATTAGTCTAGAATATCAGTTTGTAAGGGGAACTTGTAGCACCTTTGAAACTGACTATGTAGAAGTTATAGCAAAAGCTTTCATAGATTTGGTCTGCTTCTTCAGATGTAAATTAAAGTAATTTGCTACTTATTAAAATAATTTGGCATTTTTTAATTTGATGACAAAATGAAGCTAGCATGACCACCACCAAACAGGCTTCTAAGGGGAAGGCATTCCACAAATGGGGTGCCACAGCAGAGAAGGCCCTCTTCCCCAGTATACTGCTCCCATGGTGAAGACAGAGGAGGTCCCTCTAGCTGATTGTAATCCTTGGGCAGGTGTACATAGGAAAAGACATTCCATCAAGTATCCAAGTCCCAAGCCATTTAGGGTGTTCAATGTCATCACTAGGACTCAGATTCAGTCCTGAAGCACACTGGGAATCAGGGTAATTGTCTCTAGATTGATAGTGTGTTCTTTCTATGTATCATTCTTGACAGCAATGCTGCTACAGCATTTTGCACTACTGCATCTTCCAAACTTGTCCTTGTCTTCAAGAGAAGCACCGCATAAGGCAGAATTGTGCCTAGGTCATGTATTTGCTAGACATACATTAATGCTATTATATTTCACCTTGAGTAGCAGCTGATACTTGGTTATTCTTTGAATTGGTTTGATTAAGAAGTCGCTGAGAGATAGCCGCTGGTTTATTTCTTGCTGTATCTCCTAGAAAATGAAAGAAAGAAATATCAGTGTTATAATAATAAAAATTATTTGTATTCTTACTTTCACAAACTCAAATTGGCACCAGGTGGCAGGCATAAAGCTCCTTTTAACCCATCATATTTGCATGTACAGTACCCCTCTGTTTTTGCAGACTTGGAGTCCGTGTCCCTTGTCTGTTTGCAGGTGGCAAACAGAGGGGGACAAAATGGGATGCGCGCTGCCATTCAAGCCAATGGGGCTTGAATATTGAAGATTTCCTGTTTTCGGTGGTGGTGGTGGTGGGGTCTGGAATGGATCCCGTATAAAAATGGAGGGTGAAGGTGACTGTATTACAGATCAGGTAAGACACATATCAAATGAATGGATGTGATACAACAGCAAAGTAAAGGCAAATGGCATGGGAGCCTATTAGCCACAAATTAACAAGGAGTCAGGTGAGACACAGTAGCATTGATAAATATGATGCTGATATTACAGAAAAAGAATGCAACAAGAATTAAAAAACAACAATCCAAAAAAGGAGATCTTGGCTGACAAACAGTGACAGGAAAACACATGTACAAACATGAGAGGAGAGAAACCATTCTACAGATTTTATGCTTAACCTAAGGAATGAATGATGCATCCTGTGAAGAAGACCAAATCTTACCTCAAAATACGGACCACATTCTGCTACTATATATTCAGATTTTGGTTTGTTTTGACAGTACACCACATACATGTGTAATCGCCTCTCCTGTGAAAACAAAATTTACACAGCTGTTTTAGATTAAGGCCAACTACAACTGTCACCACTACATGAAGAGCAATAAAAAGCCAATTTAACTGTCCCCATCACCACAGGAGTAATTATTCCCATCAGTAGAAAGGACTTGGAGAGTATAGGCTTTTCCCAATTCCATTCTGCCTTGTTTACTGTCATCAGAAGACTGGGAAACAACCATCAACTGCTAATGTTGTTATTATGTGCTTTCAAGTCATTTCTGAGTTGTGGCAACCCTATCATGAGATTTTGTTGGTAAGATTTATACAGAGGAGGTTTGAATTTTTCTTCCTCTGAGGCTAAAAGAGTGTGACATGACCAAAGTCACCCAGTGGATTTTCCTGGCTGAGCAGGGATTTGAACCCTGGTCTCCAGAGCCATAGTCCAATGGTCAAATCACTACACCAATCTGGCTCTCTATCAACCTAATACTATCAGGAAACAAAGAAACCAGAAAGAGTAAAGTCCACACATGAGCTTGGTAAAATCATTTCATGGAAGATAATGTTATCATCTGGCACTAGCATCACTATTTATTACCTCCATTATCAGAGACAGTATGCCTCTGAATACAAGTTGCTCAGAAACACAAGTTTTTCATGTCCTTCCCACAGGGATCTGCATGGTTACTGTAGGAACAAAATGATGAATGAGACACGCTTTTGACTGCATCCATCAAATATGTTCCTATTTGGGGGAGCAAGCAATACCCACCACTATGCAGATATGACATCACAGACATTCATGTAATTCCTCCTGCTCAAGCAGTCTTCCACATATAAGGGGCTAATTTACAGGTTCCTTTCATGTCCTTAAATTAATGTTAATTCCTCAGTCTGAATGACTTGCCTAAAGCTATCCATCAAATACATAAGTGATCAAAGATGTAAATCCTGATTCTAGTCCATCTAGCTATTACTAGTTGTTCTGTACCTTTTAATTTTAAAAAACTAAAAAATTTAAAAATTATATTAAAAATAACTTAAAAGTAAAGTAAAATTTATTAGAAGCTGTGCTTTAGTTTTTAATCCACTGTGGTTGACATCCGTTTTAGTTTAATACTTTCCTCAGTGGCGCACACTCTATACCTAAAGGCAAAGGCCAGACAGCAAGAACCTAAATTGTGCACTTTGGGATAGAGGATGGATATACTTCTGGACATGATTTTCTTTCAAATCATTCATGAAATTTTTGTTAAGTCACTAGAAAGAGCCAGGTAAAACATAATATAACTAGGATTATGGATCTGGCAACACATTTTTGCTCTGCATAGCTGAAAAAGTTACCTACAGTTAAAAAAGAAAAAAACACATTTACACATGCACTTACAGTGTTATGGCCAGAGAGAAATCAGGACATTGTGATTCATATCCTTATTTTGCACCTTTTTAATGAGGATATAAGAGACAGCATAACAAGGATACATTTAAGAGCTGTTTTCGTAACAGACTAACAGGGGACTCACGTGTTTGATGAAGAGCTGTGCTAAACGGTCATGCTCCTGAAGGCACTTTTCCAGTTCAGCAAGAAAAAAACTATAACGAAGTGAAAATGGGCAGTTATCAGTATGTGCCCCAGAATCCTCTTCTGAATCATAACTATTCCGTAGCAGACAGAAGCAGTATGGGAAATGCTTCCTAGGGTTAAGTTCACTGCTGCATCATTTTCAATACAAAGGATCCATTGTTAGATCAGTAGCAAATGAACAGCCATACATATAAACAGGCCTGCTAACACTGAACGGTTAGATTTCAGAGTGGTCCATTTCAGAGTAGACCTGATGTTGGCTTGATGTTTGTAAGAGATATATGTTGAAACCTAACAGATGTTCAGAATTATCTACTGTAGTGCATGAAAATTATCTATTGCAATGAATGAAACTACCCTTGAGTGTCTGCTTGGTTTGATCACATTACTTGTGTGGAGTAAGAGGAAAGAGTAGTGGTTCAAAAGAAATAAGATATAGTAAATACAGAAGACTTGTGGATTTAAAAATGATTACAAACTTACTCTTTGTGCCAGTCATATATCTGGTGAATGTTTCCAAATACAATCTTGTCTTTTCCTTTCATGTCATCAGGAACACCTTTTTCTTCTATTCTTTTCATGAATCCCTTTAAGCAGAAAATCAGTAATAATATTCATCAACCGAATCTGCTACATGCTGTAATAACTGGGATTTTAAAAAAACCCTGACCATACTGGTTGCAGTGAATTTTTCTCTTTAACTCAAAAGTTCACATTACCGTTTTTGTACTTTAGAACTATATCCCATGTCCAAATGACACTTAAATATTTGTTTTCTCTCCCTTTCTCTCTCTCCCACACGCACACGTACACACACACACACAGAGCAAGCTATCAACTAGTCTCATGGAGTTTTAGAACTTTTAGGCTTTTTAATTTCTTCCTTGCCCTCAGAGGGCAGATGAAGTTATCCATTATTCTTTCCCAAAGAACAAAGGTCAGTGTTACTGAATTGCTATTCAATTTGAGAAGTCACAGTAAGAATACATCCAATCTAATTTGTTTTAACTCACCTCCACCACAGTTCCTAAGTCTTTGACGTAGTCTTTCTCTGTCTGTACTAGTTCATTTAGAACAAACCTAGAATTCCAAAGAGATGCATACTGTAGTACACAGTTCAGGAGCAACTTCTTTTCACTAGAATATTACTTATGCCATTGCATTTCATGCTGGACCTCAAAACTGATTTAGATACAACTCATAGATGGCCTTTCATCTAGGCACTGACCAAATCTAGACTAAGGTCAGAGAAAGGTGATATCAGGGCAATTCTGATTGATTAAAATAAGTACTTTTTCATACTGTAATTTTTTCAAATTGTCTCCTTAACAGACAGAGATGTCAAGAGGCTGAAGTTATCCTATTACCCTACAGACATGGGCTGGAGGAGAAAAAAGATCCTAATATGGTAAAAGATTGCTCATAGCCAACATAGCACCTGTCTTCTTCCATTTCTAATCACATATATAATACCCAGTAATTTAGGGGTGAAACAGATGGACAGGAAAATGTGGCTTGGAGCTGCCTTTTCTAAACCCATATTGAAATCCCACCAACCGCTCCGTCAGCTACCAAGGCAGCTGGAGTGCTCATGTTATGATCACATGATATGGCATCAAGCCAGGAAGAAGTGGGAAAAAGCTGCTTCTTTTTGAAACAGCTTTTTTCTGCATAAGTCGCCTAGAGGACACTTTCCTGCTGGCTTCAAGGCATGTATCATCTAAATGCCACACCTTCAAGCCAGCCAGAAAGCACCTCTTTTTGCCTGTCTGTTTAGCCCCTTAGATAGTCTTAAAGGTGTTGTTAGATTCTTTCCCCTCTCCCTTAATTTCCCAAACAGACACTACTGGAAACGCTACCCACTAGCCTCAATATCATTCATAAGAGCATTTATCAACACCTCAAATGTAAGCCAAGCAAGCAAATTAACTTACATCCTGCCTCTCATAGCTTTGGCTTTTTGTTCCTCTTCAAGGTTTCTTGAAGGAGGAGTTGAAGGTGTCACATTTTCATTCAAGCATCCAGTGCTATCTTTCAAGCTTCCTCGGTAGGAGCCTCCTTCTAAAGTCTTCAAAATAAGAAACAAAAACAACAAACAAAGGGTTCAGTGGAAAGTATTAACTATAAAAAATATTAAACGTTGTAGTGACCTTGGGGTTTTTTTTTACGTATTCTAACTTTGAAATCACTTGTGAGGAGAAAGAACCTTCTGATTTCCCCACAAATGTACCCCACAACCACCTTCAATTCCCCCACTCTGATTAACTGAATGAGGATAGCAGAAGAAAATTGGTATCACTCAGCTCAGCACAGTTCATTTACTAAAAACATCTCATCCATTCCAGACAAGTACTGGAGCATTTCCTTTGGATATCTGGAATCTCTCCTAAACAGGATTGAATTTAAGATTAAAACTTCAATTATACACACTGGTTTGGGAATAAATTCCACTAAACTCAACTGGTATTACTTCTGAGTAGACTGTATATAGTTATACTTCAATTTATTTCTTTGCTGTGTTTTTGCATCGGATTTACAAGTCTACTGGGGAGTATAGTTTTAGTCCAAGTAGGCTAGAATACAACATTGGTCTGGATTATTCAACACTAAATGATACTGTAGTGCATAGAACACCCAGCTGACCAATCAGAAGGCAGATGAGGACCAGCCATGAACTTGTGAGCTGGGAATGCTTAAAATTCTGAGTTGACCAATGGAGTTAGTACTTGGGAGCTTGACTGTTAAGAGAGCAGTTGGGGTCCAGAATCTTGAGGATTGGGTACAGCTAAGCCAGGGAAAGGGCTAGTGTCCCAAGAGGTCTTGAGGGAACCGGTGGTTAAAAGAAAAATATAGAGTATGAGTGGGGGAAAGAGTTACGCCTGAGGGAGGCTGTGCTCTAGGAGTTCTTGAGGTAACAGTTTAGAGTTGTTTATTGACCACGAAAGGGTCTTATAAGTCCAAAGAGGGACAGTGTTAGGCTTGGGGAGTCTAGTACTGAGAGGCTCAGAACAAGCCGGTCTCTGAAAGAAGGGTTTTGGTCAGTTTTCCTGCGATAATATTGCCTGTGTAGCTGAGTTAATATTAAGATTTTAAATGACATCTTGTAACTAAGTAGTAAGTCAATAATAACAACTTTGAGTCTAAATTATAGTTTATTTTTCTATTTTACAATAAACTTTTGTTAGTGTTTGAATAACTACTTGGCCTGTGTTTTACAATCAATCACCACTACTAAATATTAGACACACAGAGGTGTTGCGCCATCATAGGAAAAAGATTGTGGTTGTTCATCACATAATTTGGTGGCAGCAGTAAGATCAAAATACCCATAGGGCTGCTTTAGTAAAAGCAGGTTGTGGGTGGACCTGTGTGGGTCACTGCAGGTACCCAACTGACAGTTAAGGCACAGTTCCATTTGCATGTATTACAGAGATGTGCTAGACAACTGTAGCTGGCAACTTTCTTGGTGACTTACTCCAGTATATTGCTTAATTAAGCCAGTGTAATTGATATTTTTGAGGCATGCAAAGCAACAGAAGGTGAGGGAAGAGTGATGAGAAAGCTCCCTGTCACCAGAGAAACCTCCACTGCCAACAACGTCTGAGCTGCTCCAGAGTTGGAAGAAGAGCTGGAAGAGACTATCTCCATTCAAGGCCACAGCCATTGTATCTCTGCTGCTCAGCTGTCATTCACACCACTGTCACCTATGCTAATACACTGGTCAAACAGGACTTTGGGCTCCCTTTTAAAATATGTGTCATTATCCATTTGTGCAGAGAAACAAATTCAAAATTTTACAGTAGAAAAGAAGAAGAGGAATTGAGGTGTACCACCTGAACTGATGTGTTGATCTGCAATCTCCAACATCATTCCAAGAGAAAGAGACTAAAATACATCTGGTAAAATCCCCCCCCCCCTTTTAAATGGGTCTCACTGAATGTCACAGTCAGAGTATGTGGCATTTCCCCAGATTTTGTTCTACTAAGTAATATAATAACTCTCCAAGGAATGTATGTATTAATATTTAACATTACATTTACACTTCAAGACACTACTTTTTTCAACTCAAAAGACTGTTGCTATCTCATCTGAATGATGCTTCTTATTGCTATGTTTTCAGCACACCACAATTTCAGTCTTGAGCACACGCCCTTGTTTGGAATGAGCACTACTTAAAACACAGTTTCCCCAGTTCAGGTGTCATGGGAAACTATGGTTTAATAAGTTAGGATATCTGTTTCAAAACCAGGCACAGAAAGCCAAGGGAGAAGTGGAGCATGTTAAGCACAAGATTTGTCTTCAGTCTGATTAAATCATGCTTTATTGAACTGACACTACACTTTATTGAACTGGGCAGGTTTAAGAGAGTGAACTTATACAGCTCAGCCTCTGTAGTATGAGTAGATGTTTTAAAAATGGCCTCTTTAAGCAAAGATGAAAGGCATCTCTACCAAAGTTCAAAATGATAAACTATCACAGCAAGTCCGTTCAATCTAAGGAGAGGTTATTTAGAAAACTGAGGTAATGCAGTTCAGTCTTATATAAATTCCTTGGAGATGTCCCACTGACTTCAGCTATGGTTATTCCCTCACAAACATGCATAAGAATGAAGCCTGATTCCATCATTTTAAAACAAATATGAGTTTGTTATTATTGCTGTTCTCTTAACTGGATTGTATCCTCTTTATCTGTAAGCCAAATGTAATGCTTACAGTTAGGGTGAAATATTAAAGATAAAATATGGCTTCATAAACATACTGAACATTAAATTCTACATTGAATTCTCCAACTATAGTTCTTTAATCTGGACAAAATATAAATTATAAAGGAAGCAACAGGCATCAGATATACTCGACCATACTACATTCGCATGATTGCAGTTTATATCATCTTGCACTCACATGACACTGAATATTCTAAATAAAATACATACAACTAGAGGTCTACCAGGTAATCCACAGATGTTATCAGCATCAGAACTGACAGAGGTATTTCCAAAACTTTCTATTTTATTTTAGTTACATTCTATCAATCAAACCAACATGAAACCGACATGAGATTGTGGATAGATATTCAGCATCTCTGTAAAATCAAGATGAGGAAAGCAAGGAGAATCAGCAATAGGACCCAATGCTGATTTATCATATTGCCCAGCCAGGATGTTTTTCCTCACAGGATTCCAGGACTCCACACTTACCAGCTTGCTTTTGACCAGTTTTTCTATTGCACTGACAAGATCCGCAGCAGTTGGGACATCAGAGGTGCTCTGTCGAGAAGCTAGCAAAGAGGAGGACTGCAAGACACCAGTTTGCAAAGGAACAGCAGGTTAGCAGGAATGAGAGGGTATTAGGAAAGCCAATAGGCTTAGCAGTTTGAGATGACACATTAGGGTACAAGCAGGAAAACCACAATAGGAGCATGGAAAACTGAGAGGAAAGGTTATGACATACACAACACAGCAGTACTCAGCAGGTTGACAAAGCAGAACACCAGCTCTGAAATTGTGTTTTGAACATGCATCTATATTGATTGGCTTTTCCTCCCCACAAGGAAGAATTAGACTGGTAGCTTGGTTCTTCCCTGCGTATCTTGAGATTTTTTAAAAAAATCTTTCCTCTGGTTCTGGAAAAAAATTATTCTAGGATTCTATAGCAAATCCTATAGCAAACCTAAAACAGAGAGGGATACTTTTCTTTTCTCTTGTTATTTTCATGCTTTTAATTTAAAGAACACAAGAGAAAGAAGGTTAGATTAAACCAGTGATTTTCCATGCCCTGCACTGTATGTGAAAAAACAGATCTCTATGTCATTGGTAAATCCTGCTAGATGTTCAGTTCACTGCCAAAGATTTGAAATGAAAGACATTTAGAATGTGACTCCTCCCTTAAGCAATCTTTAGAAACATGAATAGGGAAGATAGATAAAAGTATCAGCTGCAAACATCTTCAAAATTCCAGAACTGCCAAATGATTATCTACATAGATAAACCAACACACCCTACACTTTAGTTCAGGCTGTGTGCATTTCTGTGTGAACAAGAAAGGTAGGAAAAGTATGGCCATTTCCTCAGAGCCTTGGACTTATCAAGAGAAGATTTTTAAAGTCTTTATGTGAATATATGATCCAATTTTTGCTTGCTGTGTTGGGAATCCCAACGTTCTCTCAATGTTAATGAAAATGCAGATAAAGTCAAGATGACCTGTGCTGGAGTACTGGGCCTTAATCAAAGATTTCTTACTCAGAGTGATAGGGTCATGGCTTTTCTAGATCTTGATTGCTCTAAGCTTTAGTAGTACTATGAACAGATACTTTGATACCCCAACCTCTCCTATTCCAGAAATAAATGTGAACAGGTATAGAAATCCATGTGATGGTAACAAAATACTACTTGCATATTGGTCACATAAGCTCTATAGGAGAGATGCATCTTAAAAGCCCAGTTAATCTACTTGGATTAATATGTTTACCTTAATTACCTCCACAGGTGCAGGCTTGTAGCCATTCAGAGGAGAGAAAAGTAAGGACTATTACCAATGAAAGAAAATGTAGTGAAATTAATAAGTGAAATGACAGTAAAGATTGAGCAGGTAGCTATCTCAATAAAGCCGACTATTGTCCAAGAGTCAGCTAGCACTGCCAGGTGAAGGCTTGTTAGGACCTGTTGCTGAGTGATCTATTATTATAGTTGCTTTATCCCCAAGAATACCTACACTAGAAATGTTGTGGATATCCTCAAATAACTCATCTCTCACTTAAAGAAAATCAGCAACTCAAATTAAAATCTGTAATTTCATGGAACTGGAAAGGTTACTTCAGCAAAGGACACAGAATGATTATTCTCAAGAGGCCAGAGTCTTAAACATCAGAATAAAAAGCTTTTAAAGGTAACAAAGAGTTGAGTATCTTTCCAGGAACAAACACAGTAAACTCATCTTCACTTTGGAAAGCAACTACAGTATTCTGCATTTAAGCAAATTTATTTTATATATAACCATAGCTTTTCTCCAGACTTCTAGATAATCAAGACTGTCCCACTGGGAACTTTTTTTCTGAAAAGCTACTAGATCACAGATTTAAAGCTCCAGTATTCAGCCTGAGAGGCTCTGCAACACATGTAGGTTTCAGCCTCCATTCCAGAGTAAAGGAGGTGTGATATTTTCCTGTCTTACATAGGTGGCTTTCTTTTGGTTACACCCAGCTGTGGGAAGTTGCAATTCACACCTGATGCTTATGTAAGATGAAGGAGCACTTCTTCCTTCCCCAGTGGGAGTATTTCTGTTACACACCTCTTTCCATTACTTTTTGCTCCATGTAGAAAAGATATAGGTATTTATATTTTTTATCTTTCACAAGCGAGAAAAAAAAGTAACTCACAGATATGGGTGTGTGGGGGGCATGTTAAGGAAACAACCTGCACATAAACAGATAGGCCTTCACTACCCCTAAGGCTACTGATCCTAATGTGTTTCCTACAGTTGCTTTGGTGGGAGGAAACATATTTGAGAAAATCTTAACTTAGCCCTTGGATAGAAGATATGTGCAACTCCAGATGTGATTAAGACTGCACTATCCATTAACTCTAGACAACACAGCAAATGGTGAGGAATTATGGGAGTTTGTTCCACTTTCTGCATTTAATGTTTAATTCTAGAAACCTTTTTCATGCCTATTTTTCTTAACTTAAACCTCAGAAGGATTGTTTTCCTTTCTTCATAGTAGTCAGTGCTCCAATCCTTTAACAGTTTTGATTACTGGCTATTCATCATGCATTTTACAGCCCCTACTGTTTTGAGATGAAATGGTATGTACCAGATATACTCGACTATAAGTCAAGAAATTTAGGCCCAAAAATTGACCCTAAAATCCTGAGTCCACTTACATACGGGTCAAAACAGTAATACAGGTCAGAAAGATCCTAAAAGAAGCACCACCCCTGATGCGCCACTTCCCCTGCCTTGTCAGTGATTTCTGAAAGAGCTGCCAGGCAGGAGTCTGTGAATCTGAGGTGATTCACTTCTCAGTATGATGGAAACACTTATCTTCTATCTTTCCTTCTCCCTATGGATCCTCTCTGCCCAGAAAGCACTACATCCCCCCCCCCCAGTTCCTTCAGTTCCCAGTCCCATGGAAAGCCTTTCTTTCATCCTCTTCTCTCTCTCTGGATTGTTTTTGCCCACCAAGCACCACATTTCTCCCCACTTCCTTTCTCCTCAGTCTGATGTTAAAACCTTTTTCTTCCCTAAGTTTTACCCTTGACTTATCCACCTGTCATATCAAAATCCATAATTTGGACCCTAAAACTTTCCCTTGACCTAAACACAAGGTTGACTTGTGCATAAGTATGTATGACATTTTAGATGCATTTCAAAAAGAAAGTTAACTCTGTAACATACACAACATTACATCTTATTTGCTGTGTGCCTGTGCTATACTGAAATGATAATGGCTATGAAATGCACAAATTAAAGAACCAAAAAGTATGTATGTACAATACTTTAAATGCCCTGCTGGCTGCATTATATTTACTCCTATGACAAATTGATTTTGGACACAACTGTAATTTACAGAAGTGGTTCCCAGCCTTTAGTCCTCCAGATGTTCAGGGCTTCAACTCCCATAATTCCTGACTGTTGACAATTTTGCCCTTTTGGCATATGAGGTCCAAAATAAATGAAGACCAAAGGTTGGGAACCACTGATTTAGAGTGTAAATGCATCATTAATCTGATTTGTATGTTCTATATTTGTATGTTTTATAAATCTGCCCACGTTTCAGCAGTGGTGAGGAGTGCATTTGCAGAGTTAAAACTTGTGTGCCAGCTGCACCCACTCCTTCAGACATCGGATCTGGTTACAGTGACACATGCTTTGATTACATACCATTTGGACTACTGCAATGCACTCTATGTGGGGCTGCCTTTGGAAACTGTTCAGAAACTAGAATTCTGACTGGGCCAGTTATAGAACAACATAGAACCTTGTTAAAACAGATTCACTGGCTACCAGTCATTTCTGGGTACAATTCAAAGTGCTTGTTATGATTTATAAAAGCCCTACATGGCTTAGGTCCAGATTATTTGAGAGACTGTATCTCCCCATATGCACCAGCTAGAGCCTTACAATCTTGAGAAGGCTTTCTCTCAGTACCGCCACCATCACAGGCTCACCTAGTGAGGACACGAGCAGGCTTTTAATGTATAATCATGGGATGGCTTGGCTATTAGCTATATAGGGTGGGCAGCATGGCTTTAATGTGGTTTTAATGTTTGTTTTAATGTTTGTAATTTTATATTGTTTTTAGATGAGATTTTAACTGTTTTTTAGTAATATTTTTTAGAATTCTATTTGTGAGGCGCCTTGGGTCCCCTGTGGGGAGAATGCCAGGATATGATATAAATAAATAAATAAATTTCTACTAAATTGGAACATAAAGATAATTCAGCTTGCGCTTTCTACAAAGTAAGAAAGTTAGGTTAATGTGAGTAATCACTGGCATCTGATGACTAGCCAAATTTGATGATGAAAAAGAAATTCACTTGCAAGAACAAACATCTGTTTTGCACCTTTCAAGTCTGCTAACAGACTATTAATGAAAGAGAATGCACTTTGCTTGTGCTAGGCTTAACAATGTGTCTTGTAGAGAAAAATGTGCACAAAACCATATGCACATTTCAGAAAATCACGTGACTTAAAATGTATAGATTTTCATAATTTGCAGAAACACACTTTAAAAAAATAACAACAGAATGAGAACAAACCATGTATATTTTTTGGCGGGATGGAGGCTGGAATAGCACAGGCACATGTATAAAATTTCCTTCCAAGTAAAAACCCAGAAGTCTCATGAATTGTTACAGAAATGACATAGAACAAACATACCAGTGGAAACCTGAGACACAAGACGTGCAGATTTTAACATACGCATCGGTAAAGGATACTTATCACAACAAGACATGAAAAAAATAAGATGAGGAGAAGGAAGAACAGTCAACAGACTGATTTTCCAGACTGTAGTCCTTGTGTTAAAGGCATTTGCTGGATTCACTCAGTTTCCCCCCTGCAACACAGGTGAGTCCAACACCAATATTATGTTAGAACAGCACAAACTGAGGCTGTTGTTGTGCAGCAGTGATTTTCAAACAGTTTTTTTTTTTTGGGGGGGGGGGGGAGAGGAACCCAGAGGTTCCTTGGATACTCAAAGGTTTCCTATTGAGAAGATCAGTAATGGCAGGCTGGTCTCCTCTTTGTTCACCACTACTAGTGCTTTGAAACTAATGATTGCAGGAAAAACTTTTGGTATGTTTCAGTGATCACTCTTACTTCATAAAAAGAGATGGTGAAGTCTCTGACCAGCACTCCAGTGTGAAGCAAAAATTCTCACTAGAAAAACAGCTGTTTTCCAAGAACATACCATATTAATCTGCTGCAGGAAAAACAGCAAACAGTCTTGTGGTTGCAGTCCATGAAAGCTTGAACCAAATAAAAGCTTGTTAGTCTCTAATGTGCCACAAGACACCATTTTTTCTCCCTCAGCTCATTTGTTTGAAAGCCACTGCCCTACAGCAAAAGTATGAAATGCAAAATGAATGAAGAAAAGCTACAGAAACAAGCAGGCTAGATCTTGAATATTCTGGCTCGAGGTGAGGAGAATAATATCCTTAGGCACTGTAAGAAAGACTTTGAAGCTGGAATATACAATGTCATTCTTTCTGGAAAGAAAGTAAAGATGTATAGCAAAGCTCAATATATAACAGCCTAATGAAACATCATACCCTGTTCCTTAAAACTAGTAGAATGTTTTTTTAGAAGTTATTTCAAGGTAAGGGAGAAAAAGGTCAGAGTCCCTACCATTTCATCTTGTGTAGGATCATTATCAAAAATCTTCATTGGAGGAGGGAGTGGTGTATGAGATTCTTCATCTGGTTCATCTTCACCCCAACCTTTCTTGCTCTTCTGAAAGCAACAGAATTATCATTACAAGCTGGAAAAAAACTTTAGATGATCCCATGAATTTCATAGGTTTTTCTCGGGCAAGGATTACTCAAAGATGGTTTTCTCAGTTTCTTCCTCTGAAATATAGCCCATAGCTCCTGGTATTCCATGGTGGTCTCCCATCCAAATTAATCACATACAATAAAAAGACTACCACAAATGAAACCATTAGGTTTAAATTAGCATACTTCTAAAGTCAACGTGTATCTTTACCTCATCTGCACTGTCTCCCTGAGGTGTGGTTTCATCCCCAGTCTTGGGAGATCCCAGGTCAAAGCTCTTCCTTCCTTCACGTACTTTCTTCTGTTTTTTGATGTTACTCTCTGCCTTGCCACTGTTCAGTCGCCGTACAGGGCTTGTTAGCCACTTTTTCAGTGTGTTGGTTGAGCGCTTTGGACCTGGGGAGCTCTGGATGGAATTGAGGGATGACTGAGGCTGCAAATTAGCCACAGATTCTGACTTCCCACCATTTTCATTGGAGGAGGCTGAATAAGAATCTGTTAGAACAAGAAAATAAGCAACACTCTGTCTTAGGTTACGTTTATTCAGGAATGGAGTTTTGTTGACCAAACTTTAAGACAGAAAATAGAGTTGTTTTAAAGGAAGAAGAGGAGACTCTAAGTCAAGGGACACTTCAGTATACTGAACTTATACATGTACAACACTCTTTTTCTTTTATTGACTGATAAAAGTTAGTAGCTATGGCTGTCCTGTCATGTCCTTCCAAGGAAAGTACTTTGTTTTTTCTGGCCAAGGTAGTGGGCCTAAATCCCTTTAACATGCCATGGCTGCCTTATCTGTTGAAAAAAGCTGGCTTTGGCTAGTCACTGCAACTGTTATTTTCAGCCTATTTGTGCACACTAAGCAACATGAAACTGGCAAGAGATAAGCAACAGCTGAAAATGGTTCCATTCTCCTATCTTAAGTGTGATAGGCTTTGGCCATTTTCCATTCACAGAAGCCACATGATTTGGAGACTGGTTGAGAACACAAACCATTATCAGAATCCTGCTTGTCAGCAAATTCCAAGGTCTGAGACTGGTTAATTTAATACTCTGAAAAGATATGTAGCACACAAATTAGTTACCTTCTCAACCTCACAGTCCTATTTCATGCAATTCCCTTAAACCCACCATGTGCTCAATACAGAGTGGGTACTGCATTAGGAGGACTGTCTCCTGCACTGGCTAAAGAAGTTTTGTAATTTCGAAGAGACCCAGTTGCCAGTGCATTTCAATCAGCTGCTTATACTAGAAGTTTTTCCATTAGTTTATTAAAATGACAAGATATATGTTGAGGACTTGAGTGTTTATGGAAATCTCTTATTGACATCTCGACACAAAAGAGCTTTGTTCACCAGTACAGGAGAGTCATTGAAGAGCATGCTAGTATTGCAAATAGGATGAAAATTTTTACTTGTCTCCACCCTACTTTCAAGTGAAATGACACAAACAGTTTACTATTCAATATTATTATTTAATGATGTTAAGCTTTGGCACAAAATGCTGTTAATACATCCTACCATTCTACTGCAAGTTTAAACTTAAAATTACTGGATGGACAATGTAGTCATCAAGCTATAGACCAGACCAGTCTCTCCCAAAATGTGAATAAGAGGGGAATTTCCTCTTATAGAGAGCAAGCAAACAATTACAGTGTAGGAAGCTTCTAAGCAGCTAAGTAATGACTCAAGAAAGTAAAGGCTGAACAACCAGCACTTTTTTCATATCAGTATTTTTTTAGGACTTCAAACATTTGAGATGCGCTTAGGGTATTTTTGTATTCTGTTGAGAAAGATTTTACAACTCTCAGGAAAAATGTTTTAGGGGACAAAGAGAACTTAAGAAGTAAGAGGAAATTAAGGAAACCTGCTTGCCTTGACTTGTATGAATGAAAATTTTTCAGCTAAGGCAAATGTTGGTGTTCTGTGCCTTCAAGTTGTTTCCAACTTATGGTGATCCTAAGGCAAACCTATCACAAGGTTTTCTTGGCAAGTTTTCTTCAGAGAAAGTTTGCCTTTGCCTCCGTCTGAAGTGGAGAGACTGAGTCACCGGATTTCTGTGACTAAGTGGTGACTGGATCCATGGTCTTCAGGGTCAAAGCCCAATGCTAAACCCACTACACCACACTGTCTCTCAAGGCAAAACTACCATTAGATTAAATGGTTTGTGAAGCAGCAGCAAGAATTAGACTGACATGCATTTTTCAGATTTTGTATATTTCAAGAAACAAAAACAGAAAAGAATTCAAGGAATTTGGACAATTTTCTTTCCTAAAATGTCATGTTCTCTATTTGGTTAATAGAGAACAAGTGGACATTATTTGGGCTTCTACTGCTGGGAGTATAGAACTGTGTAAAAGAGAGATCAAGTTGCACAAAAACATAACCCCAGTTTTCATCAGGTCACCAGTGTATAAAGTGTAAAATGAACTACCTGCTCTCTTCTTTAAAAAGATATGCCATGGTCTCATTCCTTAACAGCTTAACAGTTGTAGAACTGTATATTCAGTGGTTCTGTCATATTTGTTTTAAAATGTAAAAGGACACTTAATACAGTAGTAACTATTCTGTAGATTATGGAACCCATAGGAAGAGCAAACCCTATTAATTGTATGGAGCAGTGAAGACTTACGCTTAGAAGATGCATGCCATAAGTAATCCCCCATAAAGAAAGTACAAAAACCTGGTGGTGCAGTGGTTAAATGCCAGTACTGCAGCCATTCATGGCTACAAGGTTGTGAGTTTGATCCCAGGCACGGCTCCAAGGTCCACTAAGCCCTTGCATCCTTTTGTAGGTCACTAAAATGTGTACCCAGCTGGTTGCTGGCAATCAGCTTACACACTGTAAACTACTTCAGGAGTGCTTAAGTGCACTGATAAGCAGTATAGAAGTGTACTTGCTATTGCTTTATTACTGATAATATTCTAATGTACTTAGGCAAGATGAGGCTCATGCTAAGCAAGGGCCAGTTACAATTGAGAAGCATGCAGCTTTATCAAGCTTCTGCATGAGTAGATGCTTCATGCTTGAGTTTTGAAGCATGGCTGAAAGAGATAATTAAGACAAATTTCCAAAAGTAACACCAAGACTCTTGATATTTGAATTCAAACCAGTCTCACTTATGAACCATATGCTAAAGTAACGATAAAGGAGGAAAGAGCCTTTTGTCTCAATGAAGACAGTAAAAGCAGAGATAAGCGAGAGTGCAATACTGGACAGAATCTTTTCGCAAGAAAAAGAAAACCTATTTTAAATATTGTCATTATTCTGTCTATAAACACACACACACACACACACCAGCTGTTTCCACTTGGCTTAATGTGCTCTTCACAATTATCTTTAAATATTAAGTGAACCAAATAAAACCCACTGTTGAAATGAAGAGCAGGAAAAAACTACATTAAGCAAGGTTTTATGATACCATATTTCCTTGTAAGCTTAAAACTGAACAATTCCATTAATGCTGGCAATTTGATCAGTCTTTTAAGTAAATCCCAAGAAGCTCTTGGGTTTCAGCTGTGATTCTCAAGACAAACTTGTGGTTTTATATGAAGGCTGCCTTTCAAGCCCAGCCAATCCTGTATTCTAAATCAGCACTTTTGCTATCGTGCCACATGGGTCTCAATCTCAGTGGCAGTGAGAAGCAAAAGAAAGATTGGTGTGTGTGTGTTAATATTTTGGAAGATTTTATTTCATTAACATACAATAAACAAGTGCAGGCAACTTAGATGGTCTCACACCTTCAAGTTTTTAGTAAGAGGATATTTTATCTACAGTACCAAGAATGCAATGACTATTCAAAAGAAACAATTTTCACGTGGCAGCTGCTGCCAGTTATGTAAAGTTTAGTGACTTTTGTTTTTTGATTGATAGTTTTGGTTCAGGCTTGTTTCCAAAAAAGTATTTGTGAAAAAATTGCAAACTGTGAAAACATTCCTTTTTTTAAAAAAATTAATGGCTACTTGTTCAAAAGCAAGGGTGGAAGATATTTCATGTTTAAAAAGGCTTTTTCTTCAGCAGTGACACTACAATTGCAAAAGAACTCAAAATGGGTGTCCTATACTGTATTTCAAGATGGCTCTATCACCTAAAGACACAATTATACAAACAGAACTTTCTGATTGGTTGCTGTTAGGAGAATGTTACAAGACAGTGTTGGCTCATGGTTACTTATTCTCCCAAGTCACAGGACAGTACAGGTTGAGCCTACCTTATCCAGATTCCATCCCTCCCGCCCCCCCCCCCCCCCCCCCGTGGATACCAAAATCCTCATATGCTCAAGCCCAATAGTACTCAATGGTGGCATAACCAACATTGAGGACAAGGGCACCTTGCCCCCTGCCCCCCCTCCCTGAAGCCAGCCTCACCACAGCAGGTGGCAGGAGGTTAATTATATAGGTACTCAAGGAGGCGAAAAAGTATAAACAAGTATTAACTTTTGAAATAAACAAGTATTAACTTTTCCTTCTCCTCTTCCCCCTTTCTGTTGCTGCTGCTGTGGCTCTTCCTCCTTTTACTTCTTCCTTCTCCTCTTACCTCGCCTCTGCCTCCTTCTCTTACCCCCCTCCCATCACTGCCACCACCGCTCTTTCGCCTCCTTTTCCTTCCTCCTCATCTTCCTCCCTCCTCCTCCACTACTACCACCCACACAGGCTTGCCATCCATGGATGCTCAAATCTGCTGATGGCAAGTCCACAGATATGGAGGGTGGACTGCACTAAAACCTGAGAATGCTTCTATAAATTACAGTGTAATTTGACCCTACAAAGGTTGAATAAGATCTGCTCAAAAGCTACAGTTAATTGGTGGAGCAACAGATGCATCTATTTATCATATATTTAGACAAATTTATTGATAATATTGGCCTTAAAAAAAAGAAATAAGATTGTTTTGCCACTGGATCATTAATGATGGTAGAATCAGAAGATGCAGATTTATTTGTACAGTTATTAACAGCTGCACAAATAAGCATCCCCTCCCCTTTTTCATCTTCATGTAGCTTGAAAGCCTGAACCGCAACTGCCTGCTTCAAGTATGAGTGACAAATTTCAGACTTCTAAAGAAGACAAGCAAACTATTCCAAGTAGAAATAGACTAAATACAAAATGACAGACTTCTAAAAGAAATTTTGAAGACAGTTTTTATTTCAATCTAAAAAAGGAGCATAAAATTTGCTTGATTAATGTTTGGTTTCTTTCATTCAGGTTGTCTAGGTCAATAAGAAGTTAAACAATCCAAGCACTGCTGTGCAAAAACTTGCATTCCTACCCTATATGAAGAATGTAATTATGGGATTAACATGAAGGATGTTTTTAAAGCTAGAGAGTCTTCATCAAAATACTGTCAACCCATCATGCCACAGTTTCCTGGACTGTGCCTTTCAGATCAGTCTTGAAGAAAATATACCCTGAGAGCAACGTGAAACAGCCCCATGAAAATACTTTCAACTAAAAGGTGAAGTGAAATGAAACATGGAGGAGTGCTTTATCCAACAGTCAGAGTTATCTTTAAAAAACAACTGAAAATAGAATATAGCTTGTGTGTCTGAACAATTTCCAATTCTAGGAGATACACTACCACAAAAAAGGGAAAACAATATTTTTCATTGGACCAGTATTTCTTGTCAAACATTTCTTAGTCACAAATAGACAAACGAATTCAGTAGCACTTTTAAGACTAACAGGAAGGAAGAAATATCTAGCATAAGTTTTTATGGACTTAGTCCACTTCATCAGATACAACCAGTTTCCTGGACTGCCTTCCAGACAGAAAATACACCCAGAACAACATGAAACAATTATTGTCATGCTTCTGATAAAGTAGTTTGAGTCCACAGAATTTTATGCTAGAAATGTCTTCCCAGTTAGCCTCAAAGGAACAACTGGATTCTTTTGTGTTTTTTAAATGTTAAAACGGGCTAACATTGTGATCTCTTTAAATATTACTGCAGTGTTAGTCACAAATGTTTATGTGAGATAACTTTCTATATAAACTGATAAAGGAAGAATCCTAAGTTCAGCAGAATGGCATGTACATTGACTGTATCTCCCGCTGAAGAGTCTCGATTGTAACTTGTACCTCTACCTGAAGATCCTTGAGTAGCTGACTCGAAAAGGGATGTGTACAGGAGGCTTTGAGAACTGTTCTTGACCACAAAAAGCTAGTTCCTCCCTCTAATCCATCTGCCTTGGTCCAGGCTTCAGAGGGAGTGAAGAACTGCTGGATTTGATCCCCTTCCCCACCACCATTCCCTTCTCCTTCTGTGTCATGTCTCTTTAGATTGTAAGCATGAGGGCAGGGAAACATCTAATTAAATGATTCTATGTACAGTGCTGTGTACATTTACAGTGCTACATAAATAAAGTTTAATAATAATAATAATAATAATAATAATTATACAGATTCACAGCAATGATTCACTGGCTGCAATTAATTACATAGTCAATAAAAACATTTCTCCTATATATGGGAATTTATCACATATAATTCTGTGCTAGGCACGGGATATAAATGCACAAGGAGTAAAGCCCCATGTGATAAACTCCATAGTCTTACATCACCTGAGTTTTTAAGCAGTGAAACTACACTAAGAGCAATTTTGGATGATACAAAGACATGGCTTGGGTCCAGACTATCTGAAAGACTGTTTTTCCTGAAAATAAGACCTACTGCACCTTTGGAAGCAAAAAATAATATAAGACACTGTCTTATTTTGGGGTAAACATGGGTATGTATGAAACAGTTTCAAAATGGCGTTTAATATGATACTTTAACAAATGTACTAATTCAAAAATTTTATGCAAATTAAAAATACGCTATAAATTTTTTAGTGTTTCAATAGGACTGTTTATGTAATAGGCTTTAAAACTTTTTATTAATAGGTTTTTAGCTTTATTTTCTTTTAATCTAGGTTATAATGTGCCTTTGGTCCCATGCTGGGTGAGTAATTAAAATTGGAGGATATAAGTATGGGAGATGTTTCTCTAAATATCACATAGAAGACATACGCCACACATTAAGAGAGACTGAGGCTGCATCTGCACTCCAGAAATAATGCAGCTTGACAGCACTTTAACTGCCATGGCTCAATGCTATGGAATTCTGGGATTTATAGTTTTGTTATATATTTAGTCTTATCTATCAGAAAGTTCTGGTGCCCCAACAATCTTCAAACCCTAGAATTCCATAGCAGTTATGGTGGTGTCAAACTTCATTATTTCTGCAGTGCAAATGCAGCCCCAGTCTTGCAACCTATTGTAAAACTCAGCTTTACAACATGTATGTATAAAACAACAATCCACATGCAGAATTTATTTACTTAATTTATATACCACCTTTCTCCTTGCACAGAATCCAAGGTGGCTCACCATTTCTGCCTTGTGCATTAAATCACAGATGGCTGCCAGGTGACCCATACAGGCCTACAGTCTATGGCTTCTTCTGAAGCAAATTATTCTACTGCATCTCTACATCTGGACTGATGGAAAGATCTGATCAAGACCGGCGTAGACATACAGCAGAATTACGCATTTACAGCAAAGGCCAGAACACAAAATGACACAGAGATGCACTGGAAAGCTCCTTTGGCTCACTGGAACATTTAATTACTGAATGTACATTTTCCTATAACATACCATTTAAGAGATAAAAAAGGGCTTCCCTGCACATTGTGCAAATGCTGCGGCAATTATTCATTCGCTTAGAAGTGCTCTTGTTTTATTCAAATCATTATCTACTGTGCCTGTTTTCTGTGAGGATAGATGTAATATTGGTATCATGACCAAATGCCAATGACATAAAAAGCCAGATATGCAACAAGACCAACCTTTTAAATTACTAGTTTTTAATAGTTTATCTGTCTTTTCCTTGATACCATTTTCCCCTATTGCTATACTCTCTTTTTTCTAAGTAACTGTTGCTGTAGCAAAGATGAAAGGCAAGAGTGGATTAGGAACAGGTAAAAAAAGGCAGAAATATCCACTTAGTAATGAAGGTCACTGGGACAGGCCAATTCTCTGCCTACCCTACTCTGTGGAGAGTTTCATGAGAATCCTGGAGATGTGGGGAAAAACATGTACTGTGTCCTGAGCTCCTTAGAAGAGTGAGATTTTAAAAAATCATAATTAAATGGTAAATAAGGTATTGATTGCATGTATAAAAGCCAAACTGATCCAATTCCACACAATTCAAAACATGTTAACAGCTGTTCTGTAAATTGTACTGTACTTGATAAAGTTTGGCCAGAAAATAAATGGATCAGTTAATTTTCTTATTTTTGTGTGTGTTATTATTCTGAACTTGTACCAATGTTGTTTGTTGGTAAAGCTATGGGGTGAGGGAAAAGACTGAGTAATTTAAAGGCTGAAAGAATGTACAGTATTGTCACAGAGGATCTCAAGTAAAAAGGGGGGAGAAAAGAAAGAAAAAGAGCAGAACTAATACACTTATTTTTAGCTGTACATGGCTACAACTGAAAGCTAGTGGGGATAGGGTTACAAATGAAAGGAAGAGTGAAAGATCAGTTAGCAGGCAAGTGTTTCACAACACAAGAGTATGACCGATTTCCTTTATGAACTCAGTTAACTTTACTTTTCAAGAAGATGGTGCCTTTATAGACTTAAACAGCATCATCTTTACTGTTGCCTCATGTAGTCGTTCATGTTAACTAAGCATAATAATTAACTAGATCCTCCAGTTCCTAAAGGGATCCTAAACCCCTGAAAGAACAAACTCAACAGGCCATTAACTAGTCAGTTTTTCCTGTTCTACTGCAAACTGTGAAAGGAAGGAACTGGACAGATGACAGCTATATACTAGCTGCTTTGACCTATCAAATTTGTGACTTGGGAGAAATGAAGAGATGGTAAGCCTGATTCAAGAATTTGGCTGAGTATTCTGGAATTATAAATCACAGAAATTCACTCTATTTAATTCACTCTCAGCTTACTGGATACCCATCCTTGATTGTTTAATAACAGTGTGGTGAACTCACTAAGGTCAAGTGACTATTATGAAGAATTCACTTCTTCCCATACTTTGGGCCCCAGGTAGAATACAAAAGTCTTCTTGTTGTTTCTGTTAACTGTCTTCAAGTCGAGAGCAACTCATAGTGGTCCCGTGGATGAAATATCTCAAAGACTCTCTGTCTTCCACTGCTCTGCTTCAGTATTGCAGATTCATGACCATGGCCTCCCTAACTGAATCTAGCCATCTGGTGTGTGGTCTTTCTTTCTGCTATTCTCAACCTTTTCCAGCATTATTGTTCTTTCCAATGATCCATGATTTCTCATGATGTGGCCAAAGTATGACAGCCTCCATTTGACTGTCTTGGCTTCTAGGGGTACTTCAGGCTTGATCTGTTTAACAATACATTTATTTTTATTTTTGCTCTACGTTATCCTCAGCACTCTTCTCCAGCATCAAATCTCTACATTGGCCTAAATCCGATAGCTAGTTCCAACTAGTATACCCACTGAATCAATGGAATTTACATATGTTGCTTCCCATTCAGCAGTTGGGCCTACTATAGTTAGGACAAGCAATTAGATTTTAGCCCTCATATTTGTAAATACTCAAACAGATGTGCTGAAATGACCTGCCATATGGTTAAATTGAGAAAAATGGCTCTGTACTACAAGCCATGGTATATAGCTTCTAACCACTGGACTGCACTATTGCAGATTGGTTTCAAGAAAGGTAGAAGACAGTTATGACCACATCCCTTTTGAGTCAGCAGTCATTAACTTCAAATTGTGGGAATCACTAATGACTGTGACTGCCAGGTCACTGGTTTAAAATACTGAACTACAGTATCTTTAATCATGCTCTTGCAGGGCTTTATGCTTTTAAATAGTTCTCATATTTGATTTGTGCATCATTCACTCACTAGCCTAATCAGAGTGAGGCATTTCAGAAAAATTATTACAAGAAGCTAATCTCTTCTTTTTAATCAGCGTTGTATAGGCTTGTGCTGCCCTTAGATGATGTCATCTCTTCTAATAAACAATTTATGCCATTAACAGTTCAAATGGAGAATCCTTTCATAGCTGAATTTGGGAGCCCACAAATGAAGATGATCTTGGATGTTGTGCAGAACAATGGCTCCTGTGTTGAGCTAAACATCTGCAGGAAAAGCAAATGTATCAGAGCTACATTAGAATCCTGCATTGCAACTACTGCTCTTCTGACCAATTTGGAGAATGGGTGAGGGCTGCAGTATTATACAGGCATACCTAGGAGTAAGTGTCACTGAATTTAATAGTACATATTTCTGTGGAATCAGTGTGTCAGCTTGGTATTATTAGTAGAGCCAGTTCAGTTTTATCTAACTTGGAACTGCCTGTCATGTCCATGGTGAATGAGAGACTTACAGCCTGTACAGACTGGCATTATACACTGGCCTCAGGGCAGAGTGGGGGTATGGTGTCCACATGACACATGGCACAACGCTGCTCTGCTGCTGCCATCATGCCATGCGCTCCACTGCACAGCAAGCGGTGTCACGGCACTCCTTTGGCACTGTGTCCAGATGACGCAGTGCCAAAAGGAGCACCAGAATGTGCCGCGGAGGCAGCAAAGTCACCCTTTCTGCAGTGCAAAAAGGAACTGCTTTTTGTGGCTCCATTTTGTGCCGTGGAAATGCCATACTGGGGCCGTGGCATGGAGTTGCTGTGGCCCTGATCCAGTGCTGAAAGGGGCAATCTGTTCAGCCCCATAGTCTTAAAAACCTGTAGGGCACAAGTTTGGGGGAAGGTTGAACTTTAATCTAGCACTGCTATTCAAGTCATTATCACTGTAACTATTGTCAATTGCAATGATGAAAACAAAGGTATAACTGCAATTATAATCAAAAGCATCCATGTCACAACATTGAAAAGCTCTTTCCTTGCTTTAATTTCCAAGCAACAATAATAAATAAGGAGCATCAGGTATAGGCTTACCATTAAAATGTTTTTTTCCTCAGTGGCCCTGCAAATTAGCTTATTCTTTCCAACATGTCTGCATCAAGGATTAAATTTGTTCAGTTTATGCCATAGGCATCAACCTTCCTTCAGCAAGCTGTCTTATGATCAAATTCATTTTTTTTCATATAGTGAAGTCTCAGCAATAAAACTTTATATGCCATTTGCCTAGATGAGTTCCTCTTAAATGCACTAGGTTGCACAATTTGAATGAATTTCAATTTGTCCTAAGAGTTTAAGTTCTTCAGGAGATGCAAACATGGAATCTTTCTGAGGACACGTTATAGGATGATTTGCTTCATTTGAGGATTTGCTTCATCCTCATTTGAGGATTTGCTTCATTTCTACTTCTGCAGAGCACCAAGGAACAATAGGAGTTGTATAAGAGAGATAGTAGCTGATTCCTAGAAGTGTTCAGCAAAAAGAGATACAGCCATACCTCTGTTAACAAAGCCTCTGGGAAAAAAAGTTCCTTTTTACAAAGCCTTTTACACCCAGTTCTACTTTTCCTTCTTTGTCAAGCAGAAAGTTGTTTTTCACCCCATCAGTATCAGCAACAAGAGGATGGGAAAGGAAGGGTTGGAAAAACAGAGTTTGGTATAGCAAATTAGCAGAATACCTGCAGTAAATATTGCATTAAGCTTTAAGCTGAAAAAGAATGGAATTCTACTCTAGCCAATTCTACTGTACCTATGTGCTTGCCTGCAACAGGCAAAGTGAACAGCAGCTGCCTTCAGAATTCTTTAAAGCATAAAAACAAAACAAGAGGAAAGAGGAAAGAAAATAAGTCTCCTTCACCAGTGACTCCTAGCATGTTTAAGAAAAATAGATCTATACATTTGGACACCAAAATGGAAATCATAATAGAGACTGATGAAGGCAAAGTCATCCCTGGATGCATTTTGGAAGAAGATTTCAAGTTATCTTTAAAGGCGTTTACTTATGTGAGACTCACCTGACTCAATTGTTTCACTTTCTATGTGTTAGTTTTGACAAAAGGTTTGTTGAAACATGTTGAACTTTTTTATTGTCATGTAGGAACCTATCCTTATTCTCTCCCCCCCCTCCCAATTTGGCACCAAAGTTTCTGTTCAAGAAATAATGCCCAGGGACACATCTACTTCATTAACTGAGGTATACCTGTACTGTTCTAACTATTCAGAAAACTAGCCTGCACAGATGGGGTTTAAATAATGAAGCATGATTCAAGTAACCAATATCAGTCATATGGGTTAAATACTATATGATATTTAAGAGCAAGCTGAGTCATCGTCAGTCTGATATGATATGCTTGCCAATCCTAATACCAGCCTTTTATTTTAGTTAACATGAAATAATATTGTAAAGATACAACAAAAATCTGTTCTGTTAATTATCTGTCAGGCAGTAAGCAACTAAGACAATAGCACCTCAGAGGACATACATTCACCGCCTCTAACTCCCACATTGAACAAGTATCTCTGTGCCTAAATACATCTTCAGTCACCCAAAAGCCACCTTGACATTTCTCCTGGTTAAAAAGATAAAATCTCAGATTGCAAGCTATGCCACTGTTTGTTTAGTCATACTGCTTAGCAACTTTACATTTATAAGCAATGTGAGATTAGCTACTAAAAAATTGTGTTCAGTGAATAGAATCCCACTCTGGGTGTAACTATAGTCTTCAACCAACCTAAACAGAACTTGTCAACTGTGAACAAACAACATAAAACCTATCCAGTTGACTTTTTCATTGACCTTATATTAGATTCTGCAGACATCTCATGTGACTAGTTTGTTCAGAACATAACCTGTGTCTTATCTTTGCCTTTAGCCATTAGAGTAGAACACGTTACATGAAATAGTGGTTCATTTGATTTCATTTAGTGAAACAAGTTATCAAAAGTGATTTTTAAACCACTGAGAATTCATTTTGTAATGGTGTACAGTGCTATACAGTTGCTCCTTCACATTTGCAGCTTTGTATCTTGTGGCTTTGATTTTTCACGGATGTGATTAGTATGTTCTCTCTAGGAATCTCTAGTCCTTCCAGTGTGACTGTCTGTCTTACAGCTGTGCTGAAGTACTTAGAGATTCCTAGAGAGAGCACTTCTCCAGGAATTTATGGATCCTCCAATTCCATGGTCAGATTCTGGCAGATGCTGGAAGACTTCCAGTTGTGCTGGAGGACCTCCAGATTCCTAGAGAGGTGTTATCTTGGGTAAAAAATGGTGGGTTTTTTTTATTTGCAGTTTTTTTTCTCTTTTATGGGGGTCTTTTGCTCCTAACACCAGCAAATGTGGAGGGCCCATTACCATTTACTTTAGGTCACATGCTTAAAATTATACTCAGGTGAACAGCTTAGAACTCAGACAGAGGGGTCAGTCCAACTACAAAATAAAAAGGCAGTCTAGATGAATAGTTCAAAGGTTCCTACTACCTCACCCTGGCAATACAAACAGCAATCCCTGCTATGGAAATACTTGTTACCTGGACCAGACTGAGAACAGGGTGGGATAACAGCACCTGTATCGCTTACTTAGGGTTGTTTCACCTTGCCATTGTTCTTTAATGTAGGTTTCAAGGATCAGATGAGAAGCAGGTGAATGTGCTGAAACTAACCACCTGCAAACCACTACAGAAGAATTGTTGCAAGCTATTTTTTTTTCTAGAAAGCACACCTTCTCATATACTTTCTTTAGAAATACATTTGACCTCATATTAAGCACATTATGACAACTGAAGAATGCATATTTGTGATTAATCAGATTTTAAAGCTTGCTTAATACAGAAACAACTTCTTCTATTTGTTATTTGTTATATTTAAAACCTCTTCACAACCTCACACTTTTTGTACATTTGATGTTAAGGCCTCCCTCACAACTAATCTGCATGCACTAGAACAAGGAGAGGTGGGCATTGGTGCCTTACCTGTTCCCCTAGAAGATTTGTTACTGACTCAATATAATGGGTGCAGAAACTGCTACATTAAAAATGTAGTTTGCATTTCACCTCGGAATTATTGGCTTGTATCAAGTATTCAAGGTTTACTCTGGCATCAAGAGAGAAACACACCCTCTTTGTAATTAGGGTGTGAAAAGAGCCCACTTAATCTCACATTGATTGGGAAGGTAACTAACACATTGTACTTTGCTTGCACAAACCACACAAAAACCCCAACAAAACCTCCCCACAGGATTGAACATGTGAACTCTGTTGGTTCATCACATCTGAACAAATTGAATCTTACCCATTTTTGTGTCAACTGGGAATGAACTGTAAAACCATAACTATATGTAAGGGTTCTTTTTCTTCTTCACCTTCATGCTGTTCTGCTTGTCCTCATACTATTTATACTACACCTCTTTCCAAAGCTAATTACACTAAAAATGAAGGGGGGAAACATCCAAGGAGGAGTCATACTTAGATGAACTGGGCTAGAAAGTTAACAATGCCTCATAATTTTCCCTTTCTACTAACTATCCATTAAGAATGACATTTTAGGGGCCTTTTAAAGGCTCTCCTCTCCACTGCATCCTAACCAATTGTTTTCCATTGTCAGGACATAAGTACTCCCTCATTATTCAATGCATTGCATTATATGGATAGTCAGTTCTTTTGGAACTTTGCCTGTTCTTGTTAACTGCCTTTCAGTAAATCCTGACTAATTTTGACTCTGTAGATCAGACATTTCCAAGACCCGCTGCCCTCACTGCTCTGCTTAGGTCCTGTAAATTCAAGCCTGTGACCTCCCTGAGTCTAGCCTCTGGCTTGTGGTCTTCCTATCTTCCTCCTACCCTCTACTTTCCCCAGCATTATTGTACATACACTCGTCCCACCACATTTGTGGCTTTGACTTTTGTGAATTAATTATTCACAGATTTTATTAATATGTTCTTTCTAGGAATATCTAGGTCCTCCAGTGCAACTCTATGGTCAACTTTAACAAATAGTTGTGCTGAAGGATCTAGAGATTCCTAGAGAGAACACTCCACTAGGCATTTGTAGCTTCTCCAGCACAATTCTATGGTCAATGTCTGGCAGATGTTGACACAGAGTTGCACTGGAGGACCTAGAGATTCCTAGTGAGGTGTTCTCCCAGGTAAAAACATAGTATTTTTGTTATTTGCCGTTTTCCCACATCCACGGGGGTCCTGTGCCCTAAACCCCAGTGAATGTGGAGGAATGAATGTATAAAGTTATCTGCATTTGCTGATTGCTGATATTCCTTCCTATTTTTGTTCCTCCTTCCTCTAAGTTTAAACCTGCTCTTTGTATGATATTTTCTGTGTACAAGGCGAACAAACGGAATTTTTAATGAAACTTACAGCCAGAGATTCAGCATTAAACAATTCAGTAAGGCCTAGATTGTCATATGCAATGCAGAGCTGTGCTGGGGCAGTGGGAGAAAAAGGGATTTTAAGCTCCTAACAGAATTTTGGATTAATGTTCAACAAGAATACCCAACATTAAATGAAAAGGCTCAAAAAGTATTCATAGGGTTTGCAAGTACCTACTTTTGTGAAACTGGATTCTCAGCTCTGGCAACTATTAAAGGTAAATATCATGCAAGACTTGATGTCACCAAAGAACTGAGAGATGCTCTTTCTAATATTACTCTTTGTTTTGATAAACTATGTGCTCAGAAACAAGTACATGCACCAGATCAAATATAAACATTTTGTTGAGTTAGTATTGATTTATTGAAATAAAAATGTTCTAATTTGAACAATCTTATTTCCTTCTACAATGTTAAAATATGAATATATGTAAATGTATGAAAGTACGCACATTAAAATACAAAATATTTTCATTCATATACTACGTTGAACCCCCCTCCCCCCATACACATGTAGATGTAAAGGGAGGGAGGCTGGTGGAAAAAGTCTAAGAAACACTGTAATAAGGTTTGCTTTAAACAGCCAAATCAATAGTCTTAAGTTGTTGTACCCAAGCATTCCAACACTCGTGATATAATAAATTACATGGCAGATCAGAATCAAATAATATTTAGCAGTTTATCTGATGTAATTGGGTACAGTGCATCTGTGCATTTGCAACTACTGCTGAGATTATATTTTTAAAGAGATTGTGTGGTTGTGATGACTGAAAGTTTCTGAAAATATTTGAATTTAAATTTGTCTTACTGGTTTCAATACCCATTTTCCCCCATTTTCAAGTATGTATCACTTTAAATGCTTTGAATAGGACTTATCCAGCCTTGGCACTGTGCTTTTAGTGTGTCATGGATGGGGGAGAAAAGAAGAGTCTATGCCCTTGATGTGACATTGACATTTTTCTTTCTACTGGAGGGATTAATATGAAAACAGAATTGATTATATTTTTTCCAAAATAATCAAGTTATTCCAAGTCAACAATAACATTGCCAGCAGGGATTTATCAGCACCACCACACAGCCAACCTCAAGCTTTGCTACATGTTTAGAACAGCTTTCATCTTGCTCCTTTCATTTGAAATGATGGTACATTTTTAAGTTTTGGAGGGAAGGGTCAAACATAATCATGAGTAATGAATGCACTTGTTTCAGAAGAGGGAACCAGGTTGTTGATTTTTTTACAATTTCAAATAGAACATCCTTTTGTAAAATGCTTTTATTATGTAAGTAAATAGTTACATCACAGACTTGGAAGAATTATTGAGGAGGATCAAAGAAGAAAGTGCAAAGGCAAGTTCAATGCTGAACATAATGCTAAAAAAATTAATTACTATGGGGGGGGGGATTTACATAAATTCACCCTAGCCAACAAGGAAATCGAAATAGTTACAGAGTTCCTGTACCTACTGTGAACAAGGTTAATCAGAAATTGATCAGAAAAGAGATGGCATTCAAGAAATCAGAAGGCCAGAAATGGGAAGGCCATTGATGACAGAACTAAACAAGAACCTAAAAGGTAAAGAGCTGGACAGCAATGAAAATGGATAAGAGGGAAATCAATTTGTTTGAGATGCTGTGCTGGAGAAGATTGCTGAGGATAGCATAGACACCCAAAAAGACAAACAAGTGTGTTCTTGAACAGACCAAGCCTGAAATCTCCCTGGAAGCCAAGATGACTAAACTAAGGCTGTCATACTTTGGTCACATCATGAGGTGGACTGACTCATTAGAAAAGACAATAATGCTAGGAAAGGAAGAAGGAAGTATTAAGAGAGGATTGTATGGCAGATGGATAGACTCAATCAAGGAGCTCATGGCCTGAATTTATAAGCAAAGCAGTGCAGTATAAAGAGTCTTGGAAATGTCTCATCCACAGGGTTGCCATGAGTCAAGGACAACATGAAGGCACTTAACAACAAAAACAAGTAGTTATGAATTTACGTTAATATAATAATTATAAAGGTAAAGGTATTCCCCATTGACAAGGTTGTCAAGTCGTGTTCAACCATAGGGGGTGGTGCTCATTTCTGTTACTAAGCCGAAGAGCCAGTGTTGTCAGAGACTACTCTGTGATCGTGTGGCCAGCATGATTGCACAGAACATGGCTTACCTTCCTACCAGAGTAGTATTTTATGTATCTACCTACTTGCATTTGCATGCTTTAGAACTGCTACGTGGCCAGAACCTGGGACTAGTGATAGGCATGTGGGCCTTGAACTCCCAACCTGCTGATCTTGCAATCAACAGAGTCAGCGTCTTAACCACTTGAGCCACCACATCCCATAAATTATTTATTTAATTAAATAATTATTTAATTGTTAAACAATTTAATAATTATTTTTAACATAAAAAAGGAATGTCAGCCCCAAAATGGGGGAGAACAAAAACCAATCAGGACCATTTTTATGGTATCCATTAGCTAGAAAGGATTATGGGTTGCATGTACTGTACATTGCTGGTGATATGCTAAGTCTACAAATGTGGATTCCTCACATACCATATTATGTGTAACTCATTGTGGGTTCCTTGAAAGCAAATTACTCCATTCTGGAGATATGAAAAATGAACAATTATCTTTAATTCCCATGCATGCAAGGTTACTAGAAGTAGCAATTCCAGAATTTCCCCACGTCTGTCTAGAAACAGCAATGACACTTGCCCTAGATCTAAGAATCTTTTGCCAGTATAGATACATATTGAAAGCAGAGTGCATCCCTTCAACAATGAAAAATTTAAAAGCAAAATTCACTTGCCATAGCTCTGCACAACTATATCTGATTTCTCTGTAGTGGTAAAAGCAAGGAAATACTCTGTTTGGAAAGCCTGCCTCAACTAATATTTCCCTCACAGATACATTTTATTAAGAGAGAACAATCACTCAAAATAGACCAGGAACCCCTCTCAGCAATAATCAAACTTCTACCACATGAAGGTAGCACAACTCTGAAGGGGGAAAATTAGTTGAGATTGGAAAGGTCAGTCATCAGCTCTATAGACATTTTCTTCACTACTTTCTATGCAGACATAGTTATACATAGAGTGCCACAAAATACATTACACTGTTTCTGGAGAGTCCTCCTGTACAAATAGTTTGGACATAGTCAAGGAAGAACAGCATGACATGCTGAGAATTAGTTTATTGTAATTTTTGCCATGGAAAAGCATACAAGCTTCTGAGAATCCTCCATCATTTGATGAAGCTCTCACCAAATTGGCTTGCACATTTTTACCCTCTCCCACAAAACAACTTTCCTCTTATATAATGTCTTATATAAAAGCATAGAAAACAGATTCCATTACAACAGTAAGATGACCTCTACTAGTGGGTAACAAGGGCTTTCATAAGTCACCGCATTTAAATAATTCCAGTTGTTTCCTCATAGTTATTATTCAGGAAGTACAAGGAAACTTGACAAACTTGTTCAAGGCTCTTGGTCTTCATCATCATTTTTCTTGCCAAACACAATTTCAGATCAGCTGGGCTGAATATGTATTTACATTCTCTGCTTTAGAACTCAACTGAAAAACAAAAAACACTGAAGTCCATAGCTTTCCTTATAAGAATAGCTAGCTGCAATGCAAATCAGTCTAGAGATGTCACTGGATATCATACGTCAGAAAGACTCCTATTTCCTTGTTAGTTATCAATAGTGCTGTACGGTTGAAAGTAGTATATGGGTTTTTTGATGGGCTTCACATCAGATAGCATAATATTGGAAGCACTGATGTTCTGCAATCTCTACCCAAAGTCTCATTCACTGCTTTATCTAAGGGCAAAAGTGAGCAAGGTTCTGTATTGATCCTCAGCTTTCTGTTAAGTAGTTATAACTTACTCAGGCCGTCGTGACCTAAACCACCATAGGGATTTCCATTAGGAAAACCTGGAATCCAGGATCTACTGAAACAATAAGCCTATGCTTGGACAATGCCATTGTAGAATATTTTTCCCATTAAAAAAATCATCATCATCTCCTTTTCCTCCGTGTCCAATTGGAACCATTCCAAAAGGACTAAGAAATCACATGGAACTGTCATAGATAGAAGCATAATTGCAAAACGTGATTAGTATTGTACTTGGAACATGCCACCTTATCCAATGAAATGTCACTAATCTCTAAATTCTTGGATAGAATGCAAATCATTGATGGCCCAATAATCCAATCAAATCCAGCAGTTCTTCACTCCCTCTGAGGCCTGGACCAAGGCGGATGGACTGGAGGGAGGGCTTGGCTTCTTAACACATATGACAAGTAAGATTTCATACACAGCCCACAGTTGTTTGGTACAGAATCTGCAACTTGGAAGAATTCTTAACCCCCCTTCCCCTGCCTTTCATGGTTGAGGTGAGGCTTAACATTACAGATTTTGGGTTTCTACTGTGAAATATTTCTATCACATTGTAATGCCCACCTTCTTCTACCACAGCTTCAGTGCCCCCCAAGAATGTCCTTCTACCCTCCCAACCCTTACAAAACAGAAACTGGAAACTATCATTACGAATTCTTCACATTAATTAGAACTAGCCTTTATACTGGCCACAGACACTCTCCTGCAATATTTGCTTCCACACTCACTTCTTATATAATTTGTTGAGGCAGCAATGTATGCCATACATTTTCCCATGTTTCAAGGGCTGTTCATAGGTCATACCAATGTTGCCAGAAGCTTTCACTCATCCACCAAGCACGTGTTGAACAAAGGAGACATATCACTTATCCTTTCACTACTTGTTTTAATTTTAATTTTAATTCAGCAGTGAGGTATGTTATCAATAGGGTACTTGGTACAGAAAAATACATTGTAATGTAGTCTCACTCACCACTCCATTGCTAAGTAAAATGCCAATGCTCTGGTATCTCTGAGAGCTACTCATGATATATTTTTTGAACCTAGAGGAGGGAAATTACAATGAGCCCTTAGCATCTCCTGGGGTTTTGTTCCAGGACCTGGATACCAAATGTGGATACCAAAATCCATGGCTGCTCAAATCCCATTAAATACAATGGCATAGTGAAATAGTGTCCCTTATCTCAAATGGCAAAAACAAGTTTTTGGGTTTTTTTGGAATTTATATATTTGAAAAATATTTTCAATCCGTGATGATTGAATCAGTCAATAAGCGGGGCTGACTGTATACAGTATTGGTTGCCATTAAATTAGTCCACATGTCAGGGGCAAATTTAAAACTTATCCATGAACTGAATAGTTTTATAAATGTTAACATCCCATAATGCAGAAATATTTATCATATTATGTCAAATTAAGACTAAACTGTTTAGCAGTTTAAAGCAGCATATTTATTTATTTAAATAAATAGCCTACAGTAAATTCAGATGCATTGTGACTAGGAACTTCACCAACTCCACATACTTGACAAGATGCATATATATCATATCTTTGCATGAACATGGTATGGAGCAAGGCATTGCTGGAGTAGTCAAAGGTACATGGCTGGAATATATTTCTTAGCAATGTGAGTGAGTGATTTTATTTGTTTTTGTTGTGATTTATGATCAACCAGGACAGGTAGTCAGACATATTCCATTCTCTGCAGACATGCAAAGAGAATCAAGTGAAAGAAGACTTAATTTGGGATTTTTAAAAAATTAACTGAGGGGTCACAAATGGAAGAGCTGAAAGATAAATGAAAGAGGAGAACTGAATTAATGGAAAAGGTTAATTTGAATTACTGTATATACTCAACTATAAGTCGACCTCATGTACAAGTTAAGGGCAAGTTTGGGGCCAAAATTATGGATTTTGCTATGACCCGTGGATAAGTCGAGGGTAAAATTTAGGCGCATATGGGAAAGGATCTAAAGGATGAAGCAAAGCAAAACAATGTCAAATAACTTCCAAAAGTCCATCAGACTCTTTGTGCTTATTCTTAAGACTGGATGGATGAGAGAGTATAGGGGGTCAGTGCTTCCAGGAAAGATTATACTCTTGCTTTTCACCAGGGAATGGTTCATTCTTTTAAATAAGAGTTAAGATACAGTACTTACATTGACCAGTGGATAAGTCGACTCAGGTTTTTTGGGGTCAATTTTTGACCTAAATTTCTAGACTTATACATGAGTATATACAGTAAGTGAAAAAGTTTGGGCTATTAATTATTTTACCTTCCTTAGCATGGCTGTTGCATCATAAAATAACTTTTAGAGGTTGTGTCCTGAGTTTCGTAACTACCTAGCAATTCTCCTCCCTGCACTAAGATTGGGCAAACCTTTCGTACAAGCTTACTTTCCTTCTTCTCTGTTCTCTTTGGCACTCACAGAATCATACCTTTGGAAGAGACCTCAAGAGCCATCCAGTCCAAACTCTAACTTGCCAGACTCTCAAGACTCCACCACATTTGGAAAGAGTGTGTTCCACTGCTGAAACCATCAGGATGTTCTTCCTGATGTTGAGTGGAATCTCTTTTGTTGTAGCTTGAATCTATTGTTCTGTGTCCCAGTCTCTGGAGCAACAGAAAACAAGTTTCCTCCATCCTCAATATGACATCCCTTCAAACAATTAAGCATGGCTATCATGCTACCACTTAACCTTCTCTTTTCCAGGCTAAACATATCCAGATCCCTAAGCTACCCCTCACAGGGCATGGTTTCCAGAGCTTTTTACCATTTTGGCCAAGTTTCAACTTGTCAATATCCTTCTTGAACTGTGATGCCCAGAACTGGACACAGTGTTCCAGGTCAAGTCTGAAAAAAGGAGGACAGAGTGGTACTATTGCTGTAGACCCATGGTGGCAAACCTATGGCACGTGTCCTATCTGGCATGTGAATCCATCTCTGAGGGCATGCAGTGACAGTTGAAGGCATGGCAAGGTGGGAGAAGAGTAGGAACAGGGCACAGCTGTTCCTTCTGTTCCCCACCATCCCATGCCTTTAATTGTCTATAGGGAAGTTCTGCCCCTGGAAGTCTCTGTCTCTGGGAAAGTCCCACCCACCCCCAGAATTCCCCACCCCCGTCACCACGTAACAGCCGGTGCACGAATGCCATTGAATTGGACACTCGGTCTCTAAAAGATTCACCATCACTGATCTAGACATTACATTTCTGCTGATGAACCCTAGAATCATATTGCTTTTTTAAGCTGCTCTGTCACACTGTAGACTGATGTTCAGCTTGTGGTCTACTAAGACTCCCTAGATCCTTTTCATATCTACTATTGTCAAGCCAGGTGTAACAAGTTGACAGACATGGGAGTGTCAGAGGAGGGTTGTTCCAGGCTGAAAGCCACTGATGACTGCTAGTGGGCTCGAGGACCCGACCATGCAGTGACTGACGGTCCTGGTGACGGAAGGGAAAGAGAAACTACAGCAACCAGAAAGCCCTGCGGGAAGGAGGCCAGAGGATGAAGCCCAGGAGGCGGGTCCTAGGAGGGTGGGGCCCGGAGATAAAGGGAGTGAGGGAAAGGTGTTCAAGGAGGGCATTGCCAGAAGAGGAGGCAGTGAGGTGGACGTGAGGAGGTTGAAGGGAGCTCGCTTGGGAAAGCCAGTGGGGTTGGCAAGGAGAGGGACCCTTTTTTGCAGGGAGACCCAAACGGGGGAGGGACGGCGCGACCTCATGGAAGAAGGCTTTCTGGCAGAACACTCTCGTACCACTGTGCCTCCTCCATCCCCTCCAGAGAGAGGTTATTGTTCCCAAGGAGCATTCCACTGGCCCATTGTTGGCCCATCCGGGAGGAGGATTTGGAAGAAGTCGAAGGTCTGTAGGAGGGCGACTGCCCTGGACTTATGGGGGAGTGAGGTAACTCCTGCTCGCAAGTTCTGTGAAGTAACAGAACCCAGGTGTGTTAGTTCTGTTTTTTATTAAAGTTACTCTGCATCCACTGATAGTCTGCTTGTGTGTTTCTGGAGATGGAATCTTCCATGAAGCCCACGGCACCTGGAGTCTCCTGTGGCCCTGTCACACCAGGTATCGCTGTTCTATATACAGTGGTCCCCCAGGATACGAAATCCCCGGGAGCCGAAACCGGCGGGACCGCTAAAATTCCCCCGGGATCCGAAGAAATCCCCGGGGAACGAAAGGGAAAAACCGCACGGCCCCTTTAAATCGGCCGCACGGGCCGTCCCTTAAAGCGGTCCCCTGGGATACGACTATTTCCGGGTTACGAAAGGTAATCTGGAACGGATTACCTTCGTAAGCCGGGGGACCACTGTATGTGCATTTCATTTTTTCCCACCTACATTGTTATGTGCCTTCAAGTCCTTTAAGACTTAAGCTATCCTAAGGCAAAAGGTTCTGATATTACTACTATCAAAAAGATTCTGATATTACTACTGCCAGTTGTCTTAACATTTTTGGGTATAGTTCATCTGGACCTGGAGACTTTAATTCATTTAGATTAACCAGGTATTTCTGTACCACCTCTTTACTTATTCTGTGCTGCATTTCCCCTACTGAATTATCTGCTCTATTTTCCCCATGTTGAGCACTGTTCTCCTTTTGTGAGAAGACCGAAGCAAAGGTGTTGAGTAATTTTGCCTTTTCACTGTCCCATATCTTTCTCATGCAGCATCTTCCTTATACAGCAGCCCAACCATTTCCTTGCTACTGTTTTTCCTACAGACATGACCAAAAAAGCCCTATTTATTGTTTTTAACATCTCTAGCAAGCCTGAGCTCATTCTGTACTTTAGCTTTTTTTTTTAACTCTCTCCCTTCAACAAGGGCCAGACCCAATGACTTCCAAAGTAACCTTTCTTTTCCCCCTAAGTAAGGTTTTATATTCGCTTCATTGTCTTAAGATACTAAGACAATGGATCTCTCCAAGTCTTAAGATACTAAATGAAGACTACATCAACAAATTTATTTCTTCAACCTGCAATATTCCAGGATATGAGATTTATAGGTTGATGTAATTTCTTGCCATGCAATAGTCTTCAGGTGAGTCAACTGAAAAAGTTTATCTGTAACCCATACGCCAATCAAAATTCATGACAAAGGAATGTTATATGTCACATTCCTCCAAATGCTTACCTCCTGTGTTTGGAAACTGACTTCCTCCTCAGAGACATCCCCATGTTTCCGTCATCCAGGACAGTCTGCTCTTTTCTGGCCAAGAAAACCTCAAGCTCCCTAGTATGCTGAAAAGTAGATACAGTACCGGGCCCGGCCTAAGGTTGATAGACCTTCTTTTCCAGACCAACCTGCATTTGATGTACGTATAGGTCCAAACACATTGAAGAAATAATCCAGTTTGAGACTGCTTTACCTGCTCTGGTTCAGTACTAGGGAATCCTGGGAACTGTAGTTTATTGTGGAACCAGAGCTCTCAGACAAAGAAGGCTAAATGTCTCACAAAATTATAGTCCCAGAATTCCTTAGCACTGAGTCAGAACAGTTAAAATGGTCTCAAACCAGATTTTTTCTGCAGTGTGTTTTGAACCATAGTTACTCCCATCCTCTGGCAAGAACACAAACATACCACAGCTGTTTTAGGTGACTGCAGTAGCTCCCGCACCATCCATATTCAGTAGTCTTAAGTAGGCTTTAAAACAGAACTAGGACACCCCCCTCCCCCCAAATTCCTACTGCTAAAAGTCCACACAAACCAAATAATAATAATAATAATAATAATAATAGTCTTTATTTATATACCACCCTTCCTGTGATCAGGATATATTGGCCTTGTCTGTTTGCTGAGTTCCTTCCACCAATTGAAGCCTTATAGAGAGCTAGTGGCTGCTAACTCCTCCTCCAACCAAGTCTCTGACTCCCTTCCTCTTACAAGATGTCCCACCCCCCAAGACCATGTGTTTCGGAAAAGGATCTGGACCTACACATCAAAGAACAACAGAACACAGATCACAGAAACAAGCCTCCACTAAGCTCACACAATCAGCATTACCTAAACAGACACAATAGCCTCATCCTGTTTCAAAAATGAAAGAAAAATGGGGTGAGAGGAGAGACAATGGCACTGGCTACTGTATAATTTAAAAACATTTTTTAAGAGGCTAAAGTTACATTGTCTTTCTAACCATGCTGTAACATTTTGTGGTGTAGTGTGCCAGACTAGTACTGAGGAAATCCAGGTTCAAATCTCTACTCATCCACAAAACTCACTGGATGACCATCTTTAAACCTAATCCATTTAATATGGTAGTTGTCAATTGTCCCACACGCTATCTCAGTATATAAATGTGAAGTGAATTAAACATAAAGATGTTGCTTATTCAATCAAATAAGAGTACTATTTCAAATAAAATGTTGTTTATAAGGAGAAGCTCCAGTCACCCATTTCTTCATTGTGTTTATCCTGAAGTCTCACACTAATTTATCCACTTTATTGAATTTAGTTCTTTAAAATGTGATTACTATTTTACAGTACACTACAGAATGGCTAGGTTTTTTCAAAATCAGGAACAGAACAAAAGAGGTGTCCCTGGCAGAACAATACACCAGTGTTACCTAATAGTAAGCCACAAACATTCAGTCCTGGTTTAATTGCAGGATGGGAGATAATAGGAAAATGGATTAATGATTATTTCTGTATCAGGAAATCAACAGAGATAATTCCGAGCACTGCTACTGAAAGCAATGGCCCTTCGACCAGTGCCTGGCCCTGAACCACTGGCTGCCAATCACTGTTGAGCTTCCAGGAAAGAAGGAAATAACCATAGCCAATGGGTACAAATATGTTGCCCGTTCTTGGAACATTGGGAAAAAATAGTTGGCAATCCCTCACATCATATATCATGAGAAGCACCGATTCAAAAAGATCGATAATAAGGCAGACTCTCAAATCACCTATACTCTGTTGCTGTAATGTTATTTTCACTTATAGTGTGTTTCTACACATTGTTAAATGCGTTTAATAAACCTATATGCTAAAACCAATCTAAGAGCAGAAAGTGAAGAGATACAAACACAGGACTGCTAATTCTCATCCAAATTACATATAACCAATCAAAAGTCAATGCTGCCTTAAAGGAGAAATCTGTACTACTAATAATAGGAAATTATGATAGGTTTGTCTTAAGGTTGCACCAAATTGGAAGTGATTTAAAGGCATACAACAACAACAACAAAGTATTCAGAAGTTCCTGTTGGCAGTGGTTTTTAGGGTTACACATTATCTTTCTATCACATGCTAGAACAGTTATTGTTAAGCCATTAAATTTCAATTTTAAGCATATTTAAGAGCTCTTAGTATTCTGTAAGCTGTGGTAACTAAGTAACTGAGTGTGCTCAAGGTTTCTACATAAATTAAAATTTTAGGTCTGTGGACCCTTAAGGCTCTACAAAATGCATGCACTCCACAGATATTTATACACAAACAATTTACCACAGTGTACTTCTGATTCCTACCAGTTCCTCATTATCAGTACACATATTTTTCCTAATGGGAAAAAGGCAAAAATAACCAGGTACAGAACAAGCAGAACAATGCTCCTTTTGTTATAAGCACAAAATAAATGCATGCACAACTAGTTGGCAGGCTAAATACTAGGGAAGTAACTAAAACAGTTACTACTCATCACTCTTATTTGCCCTTTCACCACCTTTTAAGGCAGGATAAGCAAAGAGCAGCCACAACATGCTGTGAGACTGAAGCTTGGAGTAGCCCTTAGTGGCACCACTGTAAATGCTCAGACAGCAGGACGTCTGGAGTACTGCGCTTTTGCCCTGTCCCATTTTAAGGTTTTATGGCAGACACACCGTTTTCTCAATATGTGAGATGGTGAAAACTAGATTGCCTAATGAATCTAATATACTGCAACTGAAGGCCCACCTATGTATAACAGTAGTTTTGTTATTAGTACTGCTCTGTTCTACAATATTTGTTTTGGCACCAAAAAGGGAACACCTCCATTTATACTGCAACATCAGGAAAAGGCCTTTAGACTGGAAAATGGTACAGGGTTAAATCATATTTCCTAATATCAACCCTTTCACTAACAAAAAGCACCTCATACAAGCTTTTAAGAAGAAGGAAAGATGTCCAAAGATTCATTTATGGGTTGCACCATGCATATTTTCAGCCTCATTCCAGAAAAGAAAAGAAGAAATGAAATGAAAAAGAGGCTAGCACATATCCTTAAAGAAGCTAATCAAGTGTGGGCTCAGGAACAGCAGTAGAGTCAGATGGTGTTCCTCAGAACAGGTATATATAGCAGCACTCTGAGAAGTCATACAGAACTGAATGCATGCCTATTTCTGGAAAGGCACCATTCCAACTATCATGTGAAACCATCACACTTATGTAACCTTGTCCAAATCTTGAGACTCCTTTTTTGTTTGAGAAGAAATAAAGAAACCAGTAGACCAAGCAAGATATTGTGCATAAGGTGTTCATTTTTCAACAAGTTGTCTTTCTTTGAGAGGTTTTCACTTGTTTGATTTAGACTATTCTTTGAAGCTGACCTTCTAACGGGTGAGAAATCCTCAGTCACAGCACACTTATCTCAATGTACATTTTAAGGTACAAGGGCATGGAAGAGTTGAATCAGCTAATAAACTGCACATGCTTCAAAAAGTTTCAGGTACAATAATAAAGAACAGACAAGAGTGCATGTAATATGGCTGATTTATTCTCTCCCACAGGAGCCTTTAAATGTTCTCCTTCATATACAGTCAACCCACCATTCCATGGATTCAAGCATCCATGGCTTGAAAATATTTTAGAAATATATAAATTCCAAAAGCAAGTCTTGATTTTGCCATTTTATAAATGGGACTCCATTTTACTATACCAAGTATTTAATGGGACTTGAGCATACCAAGGCCCCACTGTATGCACATACATTACGGAAAAGCATTTATGCCTTTTGTACAAAGAACCAGGACTCTAAACATTTTCCTAATCTCAGTTTATCATCAACTTTGAAAGCTAGGAACTTGGATAAACAAGTGATCACCTTACTCTGTTATGTTTACAGAGTTTCCAGGCTCAATAGCAACTCAAAATAGGGAAGTGTTCTCTCACCTACATCTTCAGGTCACTTCAGGGAAAGTGCTACTATTCCTGCAACAGATCCTATGTAAGTGGAGATTCAGGCCTAACAGTAGAGAGAATCCTATAAATCTGGCCTGATAATGTGTACAGTGGTCCCCCGGGTTACGAAGGTAATCCGTTCCGGATTACCTCTCGTAACCCGGAAGTATTCGTTTCCCGGGGGACCACTATTTCCAACGGACCGCGCGGCCGATTTAAAGGGGCCACGCGGGTTTTTTTATTCGTATCCCGGGGGATCCTTTGGATCCCGGGGGATATTTTTTGGTCCCGCCAGTTTCGGATCCCGGGGATTTCGTTCCCCGGGGGATTCGTAAACTGGGGGACCACTGTATATGGATTCAAAGTCAGCAAGATAATACTGTACACCCACTACCTTTGAGAGTGGTGTCCTTTGGACCTTTACCTTCCTCAATAAGAGCATCAGAATGGCAGGAAGGGAAAGAACTCTTCCTTCAGCCACTTCACTATGTCTATATAATCTTTTAACCTGTTGTGCTTTATATTACGAGGATATCTCTACTTCCAGTGGAATTTACTACAGCCATAAACTTTTCTTAATGCTCTAGAACACAACTAGCAGGAATGTTAGAGGTTTCCCTAATGTATAAAATGGGAGATATGCAAACAGCTCCAGTTTCTTTTTGTTCAAAAAATCTATGCTCAAAGTGACCTTTGGAACAAGTCAACGAAGCAACAAACATGCCACTCTTTCAAAGTCTGTTGATCCGAACCTTCTCTCATGCCCACCAACAGGTACTTTTCACAAACAGCTCACTCTAAGCACTTTTAAACAATGAAAACTTTAATTGAATTGTGAATTTGGAGTGCCAGGTTGGTAAAGGGAAGACAGATCTTCTTCCCTGGTGAAGATGATAATAGAATGGTTGCTGAATAGGACTGAAATGCAAAGAGCAAAACCGTATAACCACAGAACAGAACTCTAGTTTCTAGAAAGTCACCACTTTTTAATCATAGCCAGAATTATTCCTGGAGACTTGGACCACATGAGCCTTTAGGGGAGACAGCAACTAGCATATCTTTCTGATATGCTTAGCTTTTCAGTTCTTCCTACATGAGAAAACTAAATATCCAAAGTTCTTAATAAAAATGAATATCCAAGTTGCAAATAAGAATATCAAGTAGTAGAATTCAAAGACAGAGCCATGTTAGTCTGTAGAATCAGTATGTAGAGAGATCTTGCAGCACCTTTGAGACTAATTGAAAGAAAAAAGTTGGCAGCATAAGTTTTTGTAGACTTAAGTCTATTTCATCAGTCTCAAAGGTGCTACAAGATCTCTCTACATAGAATATCAAGTCCATTTTTTTTTACTGTAGCTTACCCTAAGAAATGTGCATTTTCTGGGGGAAAAATTCAAAGGAACTGCCTTCCAGGTCTGGTGACCACATTCCCAATTTAAAAGATAAGGCACATTTTAATCAAAGGCTTTGTGACAAAGGCTGCATCTTTATAAAAAGGCTGTTGAAATATTTACCTGAGAGGTATTTTACACTTATCTCCTATTGATGGTAGAATTCAAAGATACAGCCGTGTTAGTCTGTAGAATTAGTACATAGAAAGATCTTGTAGCACCTTTGAGACTAACTGAAAGTAAGAAATTGGCAGCATAAGTTTTTGTAGACAGATGCATTTGGTGCACCAAATGCATCTGAGGAAGCAGACTGAAGTTTAGGAATGCTCATGCTGCCAATTTCTTTCTTTCAGTTAGTCTCAAAGGTGCTTCAAGATCTCTATATGTACTTATCTCCTATGATACTAAAGGATATGACTTGTGTAGAAAGCTGCAAGTATTCCATATACTCATTGCTGCATTTAACAAAGGCACCCATGTATATTTTGCCACATTTCCATAGGACAGGAATGTTTGTCTACTAGGAAGAGGTGTGGTGGTGGTGGAGGTAGGAGGCAGGGCCCATGGCCTTAAGGTAAAATCATGCAGATAATCCATCCAATGTAAACAATTCGGTAGCTTCCCCACCTACCTTACCTATATTCCTTCAGCATACACCAGAGACCTGCAATATAGTCTTAAACTGTTGACAAGAAGGACTGACACAGCCTGTCAAGCAACAGGCACAGGCAAGCATGGATGACGCTGGTGACAGCAACAGATTCATAGCTCTCTTACTACTGTCAGTACAGCCCAGTAATTATTTCTGGGAATGTCCCACAACGTAAAAGGTTTCATTTTCTTGTTTTAATTACTCCTTAAAAGATATATTTCACGGATGGAAACTCAGGCACATGTGGCCAAGCAATATCAGAGTATGGTCAACAGAACAAAAACTATTAATGAGGAAAAACACAGAAGCCAGGAAAAGATGCAGCAGTTTGCTTTTCCCTCAACCTACTGGGAAGGGCAAGATTCTTTTCATCTGAGCGGCTTAAGAAAAAGGTAGAAGTGTCAACTGGGATCAGCACTTCTCCAGCAAGAAATTTTATCATCTTTTCCTGTTTTAAGTGTACTGTTTTAAGCACTTTTATCTTTTTTTAAACTGCATTTTATTCTTTTAATGAGTGATGTGTTTTAATACTACTGTAACAGTTGAATTCTATTTTAATGCTTACTTCTCTATGTTTTAATTCTCGAGTTCTTTTGAATTGGAAGCTGCTTTAAGTTCCAGTTTTGAGGGGGAGTGAGATATTAATAATAATAATAATAATAATAGGCAACAATATTGCATGATCTAGCCCCAATCCAGCACCAAGCATTTCCACAGACAGCTCTAGATATGCTGGATGGGGATTTTTCTCTGGCAACTGCACTGGACACTCCCTTTCACAACCTCACTTGCTCATCTGCAAAATGGGAAATAATAATAATAATAATAATAATAGCTTCCTCATAAAGCTATTGAGGAGCCAAACCTAGGATGGTGTGTGATTATACAAGTACCTTAACACAGTGGAATAAACTGCGAAGTATACAAAACTAACAGAAATAGGTGGAAACAGAAGAATTGTCACAATAAGAATAATAGGATTAGAGAAATTAAGAGAGCAATGGAAATACTGAAGTTAACTGGGATTATAATTCTAAACAGAAGTGTTATTCACTTTCAAGAAACAATCACACCAGATAAATGTTCTCAATGGCAGTACAAATAGTAAAACTTAAAAAAACAACATGATAAACAAAACAATACTAATAATTAAGAGATTCAAGTTTATTGCTTCTTGTTTTTTCTCTCCTCTTTGCTTAAGATAAACATAAGTGTATGTAAATGCATGTACGTTAACATATAAGTATGATTATTATCATACTGCATGTTACAAAACAACAAAGTAAACCTCAAAAAGGAAAAAAAAAAACACAAAACCTATTAAACATTTAACACTTAAACTTCTCATTTCTAAGTGCCATTTCCCCCCAAAAAACACTGAAATCATGAGAGAGAGAAACAAACCTTGCCAAGAAAACTCTGCCACAGGTTCATCTTAGGGGTTACCATAATGAGTGGGGATACATACATACATATATATATATATATAGCAGAATGGGGGACGGAGGAGGTTTAGGGTTTGATTTTACTGTAACTTCAGTGTATTTTATTATTGTAACCTGCCCGGATTCTTCGTGATTGTGCGGGCTAGAAATAAATCTACTATATTTATATATAGTTATTTTTATTAGTCACATACTTGGTCACACATCATAAACATCCATAAACTATACATATAATATAAAAAATAAATAAATAAAACATGAACAACACCTTAACTAGACACACACAGATCTCTTACCCACTAAACAAGCACAGATTTCTCTCTAACCATTTATTCATTTATTTAGCTATCTCTCAAAAATTTTCTCATTACTTTAAAGATATTAATGAAAAACATTCGGATCCCATCTTTTCTCCTTCTACCTCATCTTTTACCTCCTTCCAAATCCCTTGATCAATCCTGCCTTATCCCTCCTTTTCTGACACTTTCTCCTTCCTCCCTTTCTTACCTTCTCCTCCCTTCTATTCCTCTCTTTTCCACCTTTCTTTCCTAAGTCTTCTTCTCCACCCCCCCCCCCCCCCCACTTTCCTCTTCCCTCCATTGTAATGCCTTGAAGGCACTCCCAAGATAGAACCACAACAAAAAGGAGTGCCTTCTCCAGCTGGAGGAGGAGGAGGAAAAAAATGCGAGATGATGATAATAATAATGATTTAAAAAGCCCACCCAGTTAAAGAGAGGCATAAAGAAGGGATAAGGCAGGATAAACGAGAAGGAAGAAAAAGCCAGGGAAAGGAGGGGGGAAGCAGTGGAGCAATGAAGAAGGGACACACACGAGCCTAAAGTCCAAGAGGAAGAGTCTGAGGAGGAGGAGGAGGAGGAGGAGGCTCCCCCAGTGGCTACTACTAACCTGGAGAGGAGGAACAGCAGCAGCAACAGCAGCAGGAGCACTTTGCAAAGAGCCAGCCAAAGCCAGCAGCATACGCCTGCCTGCCCCCCTTCATCCTGCCATGGCCCAAGCAGCCCCACACAGACAGACTGCTCAGCACCAGGCTAGTAGTAAAGACTGATAAGAGAGACTGAAACTGGAAGAAGGAGCAGCCAGCTAGTAGCTTGCTACCTTGGGGAGGGGAAGGCGGAGCCCCACCGCCTGGCCTCGCCTTCCCTGCCCCCTGGCTTCTTCTTCTTCTTCTTGTGGCTTTTTTATGCAACTCTGAGGAGGAAAGCTGGTGTAGGAAGGGGGAGAAGCGCCCTGACTGACCTTTTGTAGCCAAAACATGGCACACATACTACACAGACACCAGGGAAAGCCCAGGGCAGCTTGCCCTGTGGAACCCTTGTGTGTCTCCCAGTCCCTTTCTGAGTTGTTATGGGGTTTGCTTGGCAAGTGTCTCCAGAGGTGGTGGTTGTTTAATAATAATAATAATAACAATAATAATAATAATAATAAAAAATATATTTATATCCCATCTCTCCCTTCCAGGATCTAGGCAGGTAACAACAGTCCAATAAAACAGGTATACAGACAACAGGTATTCCGCCTTTTCCAATTGGGAATCGAGGCAGATTACAACAATTAGAAAAAAAAAACCATCATAAAATAAAATTACAACTCAAACAATCCCATATCCCAACTCTCCCTCCAGTCATAAAAGCCTTAATCACCAGCCAATTAAGAGAATTAAACAGGAGAATGAGTTTTTTAAAAAATTCCTGTTAGGGATTTGCTAAAATTGGGAGTAGGTTTAGAGGGAGAGGAATATCTTTTACTGGGGGGGGGGGGGGAGAGGAACAAGGGCAATAATGTCAGGGGAGGCTAGGCTAAAAAGGCTATGGTAATCTGGAAAAGGCCTGCCAGAAGAGATCCATCTAAATGGCCTTCTTAAAGGCTTCTAAGGTGGTAACATGATGGATCTGATCCAGCAGGTCGTAACAGAGTCTAGGAGTTATGTTAGTACAGTGTATTTTATTTATGTATTTCATAGTAACCCACCTTGATCCTTATGAAGAGGCGAGATATAAATAAAATCTATTATTATTATTATTATTATAGTCCAACACTCAAGCCATGCTGGCTATGGGTTTGTTATGCCACCTGTTGTTATTAGTTATGGTCATTGATAGAGGCAGCCCAGTTTGAATGTTGGGTTTATGACCCTGGAGGCCAGGGTTCAAATCCTGGCTGGAAAGTCATAGGGGTGACTTTGGGTAGTCACACTCTCTCAGCCTCAGAGGGTGGCCAAGGCAAATAAAGCAAAAACATAACCCCCTGAAGACACTTGCCAAGAGATGCCTTAGGGTGACCCTAAGTTAGAAAGGACTGGGAGGCACCCAAAGCGGTGTGGATATCATGATCTTTGGAAATCTCAGCTTACTTCAGATCCTTCCCTCATGAAGAAATGAGAAAACTGGCTAAAGATCTCATGCAGAATCTTTTAAAACCTCGATTCATTTCAAGTACTTCTGTCATGACCATTTCAAATGAGAAAACTGGTTGGGGGGAATATGATGTGGAGTCTTTTAAAATCTCAGTTTAGTTCAGATACTTCCCTCATGAACAAATGAAAAAACTGGTTGGGGGATATCATGTGTGATCAGGGTGACCAGGTGTCTTCTCTTTTCCAGGACGTGTCCTCCATTTCTGGCTTCCCAAATGCCCTCCATTTGACTAAGAAGCATGGATTTATATTTCTGTTATCATTGTAGCTTATATTTGATCACATCCTCCATTTTTCTGAAATGTCCTACATAGATGCCTTGTCTTCCTTGGTGGTGAGGACACTTGGTCACTCGGGGTGTGATCTTTTTAAGTCCCCAGTTCATTTTAGACACTTCCCTCATGAATATTACACACGAGAATAACCAAAGACACAATGGAGTTTATCACACTTGGGCTAATTTCGGCATTAGAGAGAGATTAAAGCACAATTAAGGTATCCTGCAAATAAAGTGAAAATGGTGAGTAACTGTGCAATTGAGCAAATAAAGTGGTATCGGAAATGCATTGTCACTGAAATCACAAAAATAAAAAGATGCAATTTAATGCTTCTTTGTGACCACTTTAATGGCAGGTTTTGTGTGACATTGTGTGAAATTGTTTTGTGTAATTACACAATTTTTCCAGGGTATTCATGGGATAAACTCCTGATCTCCTTCTAATGAAAACAACAGTTGTCAATAAGCTGCAAAGAGCCTCCCAAAAGAGAGATATTGTTCCTAGGAAGAGAAAGGAATCCACAGATCTCCCCTCAACAGCCTCCTCTTGGCTGTACAGTCATTTATTTCTCATTTTGGATAGATTATAGTTGATTCATTAGGGGGTTACTTTCAGTACCATTGCTAGATATAGGCTTTTGGTGGCATTGATGCATGAGAAACAGCAGATGACAACCAAATCCTTCCCAAATGCTCTTTCCTCCTGAAGATGAATGGCCTCTTGAAGTTTCTCAGCTGATCCCAGAGAAAGGGGGGGGGGGGAGATCTGGAGGGGTTGTCCTTTCAGAACAGATTTACTATGCAGGAATCCACAGGTGAAGCTTTTCAGAGTTTGGTGGTAATTAAAATAGCTAACTAATTGCAGCAGATCAAATAACCAGTAAAGTGGAATCATCAAGGACTGGTTGACACCTTGATAATTGTGTGCCTTTAACACAGCAGGGAGGGAGGAATGGGGAAAAACTCCTCCAGCATTCAGATGCCATGACTAAGAAAAGAGACAGAAGTTGCTAAAGGCCTAGGAAGCAGGGCGACCAGATGTCCTCCTTTTTCCCCAGGGCCTGTCCTCCATTTCAACATCCTGTCTGGAAGGAATTCCAAACTGTCCCTTTCTTTGAGCATCACTAAGAGGCATGAACTGACATTTACAGGAGTGTTTTTAGCTCTTGTTGAGTCATATTCTACACTTTCCTTGAATGGTCTACATTTTGTGGTGCCTTCTCCTCCTCTGTGGTTATGACATCTGGTCACCCTGAGTGCCAAGGCCAGTAAAAAAGTTGGGAACTTTAACTGGATCAACTGTTTATGAATTATGCTCTGGTTGTCTTTGAAAACAGCAGTCTTCTCCTCCAAGAGCCGTTCCCAAAAGGCAGCTTTTCTCAAACTGTTGACCTCCAGATAAGTTGGCTTATGACATCAGTTGGCCCCAGGAAAATGACCCATGATAGTGGGTGATGAAAGTTAGGAAGATAAATATGCAATATGCCCTGAACTGAAAAGGTTAGAAATTTAGGTTAGGACTAGGTATCTATACATGACTGCGAATGTATAATATACTATATATAGAAAACTGTGTTTTTAATTTCTTTTTTAGATATAGAAAGTAAATAGCTGGAAATATAAGAAATAGAAAGAGTACAATTTATAGGAACAGTAAGGGAGAACAGAGAGTAACTATCCGAATTGGTATATATATCTAATACGATATAGTTTATGATATATAGGTTATAAGAATATGAATAATTAATTAATTAATTTTGTTTCCTGCTCTGGTATCTATAAAAATGACATTATAGAAAGAAAAAGTGTAATGATGAAATTATAGAAATGTGAGGGGAAAAAATAATGAGGAGGAGGAAGTTGTAGTGAAAATACAATACACCACAAGTAGAGGGCAAAAGGTTGGGGAGATCATGTGTGCTCTTTTAAATTACATTTCAGTTCATTTCAGAAACTTCCCTCATGAATATTTCAAATGAGAAAACCAAAGACACGTTGAAAACAAAATATGTGCACTACAATCAGTGCAGAGTGGCAGAAATTCAACAGGAGTAGCTTTTGACAGCACAGATATGCTCTGATGGGAGAAAACTGCATTTGTCGCTGCAAATATTAAAAACAAAAACTTTAGTCAGAATTTGGGCAAAAAGAGGGGGAAGAGAGTTGCTACTTTTTCTGTAGCAAAACTCACAAGTCTTTTAACACCTGCATAATAAAAAGGTCATCTTTAAATGGTTAAAATGCTCAAGATATGAAATATGCATCATACTGAAAGACTGCAATGGGAAAACATCAAATTCAGCAGGATGGAGTAGAAAGCCATCAATCTCTTCCTCTCTGTTAGTCTCAAAGGTGCTACAAGATTCCTCTGTTTATGAAAAATAAGGGAAATCTTCACCTGTTGAGCTTCTGTCTGTAATTGCAGGAGGCCTGCAGTGGATGATTCAATCACTTCTAATTGGGGCACACAATATTAAAGGTGTTAAGTAGTTCCACTGTGAAAGCTCCAGTGTTATGGATTGTTATTCATATGATTTCACTGGTTTACTTGGTACCAGGATGTAGAATAACCAGTCTCCCTTAAGGTTGTGATTGTTATGACTCTCTGTTCTCATGAATACAGAAGCAGCTTCCCTAGCAGCCTCACTACACATTACCCTTCACAGCCCTCTTCTGGAGTGAGTTTGAGTTTGCAGGCTGAAAGGGTGTGTGACTGACATCTCTGAGCAATGCTGAACCTTTGCTGTGATTCCTGGTCACTCCCTTCCTTGTTTGTTCTTAAAGGTTGTTATTTTATCTATTTGAAGTATACCGCAGGGGCATATTTGCTTTTCTTAGTATATTATGGCATGGTGCTTCTAGATTATACATTCCACTGGAATGTTCTTAATAAATGGTGCCATTATGTGAAGGCTGGATCCCTTTTACCAGCCTTCCTCCTGTGATCTTACAGCAGCCAAGCACACAGAAATTAAACAGGTGAAGGTTTATGCTAGCATGGTAATAAAGTGCAGAGAAAAGTTGCACCTGTTTAGTTATGCTTGCCTGGCTGCTGCTGAAAGCCCAGGACTAAGGGACACTGTCTGTTGCTCATTCAGAGTACACAGCACACCAGCATCTATCATTTTAGAAAGTGGAAGGTGGGAGAAATGTTTTGAAGCAGTGGGGGAAAAGGGGGCAGCGGGGGGGGGGGAGCTTCTTTTTTTACTCTTCAAAACTGTATTGTATTGGTACAGGAAAAGTACTGGTGTGCAAGATAAACAAGGGGGACCAGCAGACATTTGGACATGGTGATAACAGTGGCATGGAACCTCTTTTCAGGGTTCCTTAAAACCACCACGTTTCTTCTGTTCTTCACTTGCCCGTGTGAGTTCATTCCCTTAGCCGTGTCTTTCACTAGTAGTGGCACTGGAGATTGGGAAACTCTCACGAAGCTTGGGTGAAGAACATCACTTTCATGGCTCAGAGTGGTGCCATTTTGGGACAGACTGACTGACTGGAACAAGAAGTTAGAGCACATGGTGGTGGCAAAAAGGAGCTTTCACATTCGAGACCCTGCTTAAGCTTTGTGAGCTTTGCTGGGACTTGGCTGGCAGTTGGAGCTGCATTGCTGCTCCTGCTTTCTTTCATCGGGCAGGCTGAGAGAAGAGGTGACAGAAGAAACAATGTCTGTGTGCGTGCAGGGGACACTGGAAGCTGTGTGGGCATGGCGTCTCTGGGGAAGGAGGGGAAGAAATATTCAGGATAGATTCTTGGAAAGAGTCCTTCACCTTGGATCAGCTCCAATAGGTAAAGTATATTCCTTTTCCTATCAATGCTGGCCTCCAGCATGTGGCCTCTGTAACCACCTCCCCCCCCCCCTACACACACACAGACAGAGAGAGGGGTGGGGCTGTGTCCTTCTTTGCCCTGGAGAAGGATTGAAAGTCCTTGCTTGCTGGGGTGAAGCTACTCCTTTTGCACCCATTCACCTTGGGAGAAGCAGCCAACTAGGCTGGCACAGGTAAGAGGCTCTTTGGTCGCTGCTCAGCCAGCTGTACAGTTACTGCTCCCAGGGTGACTGGGTGCAAAGGGAGCAGTCACTAAGATGGGTTGTTTTGAATTTTCAGTAAACCTCATATCAAGAAATATGCTTGGGGCACTAAGGTTGCTGCCCAAGAGGAAAGGGGGCAGTAGCCCAAAGAAGTTTGGGGAACACTGTTTTAAAGCATTTCCAAGCTGGTTCCTCATATTTAAAAAGAGGTTGCTTCAGAATGAGCATTATGTAGCAGTGGCATGAATGGGGGGGAGGGGGGTTGCAGGGAATGCAGCCTGCACCCTGAGTGGGGGTGACACCACTACTACTCAAACATCTACTTTTTGGCAGAAACAGGCTGTGGTGACCAGATAATACAGGAAATGTTTAAGATAAAATACTACAAACAAAAACAAAACATGAGCTATACTTAATAAATATAACAATGTTTTTTTTTTTTAAAAAAGGATGATGAGAAAATTTTTAGAAATCTGATTACTTCAGCCAGATTAAAAATAGTGAAAAGATGGAAATTGGAGGATGAGTTAAACATTGAAGAATGGTTAATAAAACCTAACCAAGCTAGGGAAATGGACAGACTATCATTCATGATTGAGACAGATAAAATTGACAAAGTAGAAGAGGAATGGCTCCCTATTGTGTTATATTGGGAGAACATTTGGGGTACTGATAAAAGATTAATGCAATAAATCTTTGGAATTGTATATTGATGAGAATGACAGAACACCAATAATTAATCAATGTGAAAATAGGAAATGCAAGATAATCAAGATTATTGAAATAGAAATAAAGAGAGTATAAGATATTAAGTCTGGACTGGTATAGGAAATAATGGGTTCGAATGTTTATGGTATAATCAACATATTAAGGATATCTAGTATGGAAGTACGAATTTAAGAAGAGGACGAAGAGAGCGAAGAAGAAGAAGAAGAAGAAGAAGAAGAAGAAGAAGAAGAAGATTTCAGAAATGATATAAATGTTAATGTTATCTATGTACTATATTTGGATAGGGTTTTTTTAGAAATAATTAATAAAGATATTTAAAAAATAAAATGCTGGTGTGAGTAGGGTGAGGCTCAGTGGGAGGATAAAGAAGAGGCCTCAGGTTTTTTAATTATTTTTTTATTTGCATTTTAAAATTCTTTTTACATTTTCTTAAAAATCATCACCTTTTATCAAATTTTAACTTCAATCAAACAAAACTATGTATATATAAATACATTTAGGCCGTGTGTATGAAATTTAAAGGTACAGTTTTAATTTTGCTAGTTACATTCAGTGATATATGGGAATTACGATGAATGAATAATATTAGGACCAAAAAAACCCAAAAACATTACTAAGGATTCTGTATGGTGTGGTATGGGAGGAAGACAGTGGAAGGGGATGACACCATGAATTACTGCACATGGGTGATGTCAACCCTAGTGATGCCACTGTTATGTAGACAGTCCACTAGGTGTACTGATAGGTGTTACCTGGATAGCAGGTACCCATTTAAGAAAAAAAGAAACAGCCACTTTTGTTCTCTGGCAGAAGGGAGATACAAGGATTGTGTGTAGAAAAGCTAGAGTGGGGAAGGCTTAGTAATCAAGAGGCCACATAGGTGGACTCCAAGTGGGATAAATGCATGATATTTTTCTTAATTAGGTCAATGCTGCCTAGTTAGTACTTGCTCCCAATTCTACCTTGATAGAGCACTTCCTACTTACTGATTGACTGGTTACTGGCTAATAGGCACTTACTGTTTGACTGTTTAAACAGCCAGGGAAGAATAAAGGGGAAATAGAGCTGGCATCAGTAAGAAGAAATTAGGGTTTTACTTTCAGGATACACATTCATAACTGGATATTAATTTTAAAAAGGGAGCAATGACAGAAACAGAATCTACTCTAGTTCTATCTAAAATCTGTCAACAAATACAAAAACAAAACAAAACAAAAACCTGGTAGCCCAGGTTGGAAATGCTCAATATACATTCCAATCCCCAAGAAACGGGACACCAAAGATTGCAGTAACCACAGGATGATTGCATTAATTTCCTATACAAGCAAAATGATGATCAAAGTTCCACAACAAAGCCTTTTTCCACATATGGAGTGAGAAATGCCAAATATCCAAGCTGAGGTCAGGAAAGGAAAGGGCACTAGTGATCATACTGCAAACATACATTGGATAATAGAGTGCACACAAAAAAATTAGAAGAAAATAAGTCTGTGCTTTATTTGTTGCTGTGTGCCTAGGGGGAATTCTAGCGTGATTTGCTCTTGGACCAATTTATTTGTCTTTTTAGCAGTACATAATATATGGAATACATCTTCAACACGACATTTTAAATGAACTGATTTTTTTCCCCTGTCAGCTTTCATCACTTCAACTTTTACAACCATACATAGAACTGAGAAATACAATAAGATGGGCACACCTAACTTTCATATCATTGATATATCTTTACACTTCAGGATCTTGTCTAATTCCTTCATAGCTGCCTGTCCTTCTGATTTCTTAACTGCAGTGTCCATGTGGATTTATGATAAATCCCAAGTATGAAAAATCTTGAACTATTTAAATGTCTACGTACTCAACTTTAAAATTATGTAGATAGGCTATGGTCATTGTTTTTGTTTTATTAATGTTCAGCTGTAGGCCTGTCTTTGCAGTTTCTGCTTGACTTTCATATTGAACTCATTCCTGAGCCTGGATGCTATACCCATTGCTGGAGATGTCAGATCTGGCTATGCTAACACAAGCCTTGATTATGTTCTGTTCGGATTAATGTAATGCACTCTGTGTGTGGTTGCCTTTGGAAACTGTACTTCAGTGGGTCAAAAGGACTTATAACAGATTATTTGAGAGACTTTATCTCCCCATATGAACCAGCTAGAGCCCTAAGATCTTCAGGAGAAGATTTTCTCTCGGTCCCAGCCATCATCACAGGCTCGCCTGGTGAGGACATGAGACAGAGCCTTCTCGGTGGCTGCTCATGCCCTCTGGAATGCCCTTCCATGGGAAGCAAGGCTGGCCCCCTTCTTGCCTGCCTTTCATTGGCAAACAAAAACGGCTTTCTTCAAGAAGGCTTTTAAGGTCTAATCATGGGCTGACTTGGCTATTAGTTATATAGGGTGGGTATCATGGTTTTAGTGTGGTTTTAATGTTTGTGATTTTATATTGTTTTTAGATGAGATTTTAACTGTTTTATTGTTTTTAGAATTTTATTTGTGAGCCACCTCAGGATGTAAATCAAACAAACAAACAAATAAAATAAAGTCTGCTGCAGAGTGCTGACCGGGGCTGGTTACGGGGATCATATAACTCCACTGTTGAAACAGTTTGACTGGCTACTGCCCTGTTTCTGGACAGTATTCAAATTACTGGCTATCACTTATAAAAACTTATATGGCTTGAGTCCAGACTATCTAAAATACCACATCTTCATATATGAACAGGTCTGAGTTTTACAATCTTTCAGGGATGGCTTTCTCTCAGTCTCACCATCATCACAGGCACATTTGGTGAGGACTCAGGAGAGAGCCTTCTCTGTAGCTGCTTCCAGGGTGTTAAATTGTATGCTGTACTTTTATCTTTTAAATTATGATTTAATGTACAGTCCACCTGCGCCATCCATGGGCTTGCCATCCGTGAACTTGGACAGCAAGCCCAGGGGGACAAAATGGCACGTGCATGGGAGCACACCGCCATTAGAATCAAGAGGACTTGAGGTCCTGCATTTTTTCACATACGCAGGGTGGTGGTGGTCTGGAACAGATCCCCCACATATACAAAGGGACCACTGTATTTTAAACTGTTTTAATGTGTTCAATAGAATTGTTTAAGTATTTGGTTAACTTTTATTACAAGATTTTAGCTACACTTTTGTTTTAAATTATTGAAAACTGCTTTGGGTCTCATGCCAGGAGAAAGTTGGGGATACAAATTAAATAAATACTTGCCTATTAAATAAATTAAATTTAAATAATTTAAATAAATACTTATAACTATTTCCATAGTGTCTGAGTGACAGAAAAACAGGTGCATGCCTATGAAAAAATACCTGTATCGGAATGCTTCCATGTACCTTAGATTTAGCATTTATTCCTAGGCTTCACTTTGACTGTCATGGCACAATCCTACAGAATTCTGGGAATTGTAGGGTTTTTTTAAGGCACCAGAGCTCTCTGGTAAAGAAGGATAAATGTCTCACAAAACTGCAATTCCTAGAATTTCATAGCACTGAGTCATGGCAGTTGAAGTGGTGTCAAACTGCATTGTGGATACAGCCCTACAATAACAACAACAACAACAACAACAACAACAACGATTTATTTGTATTTCCCGCCTCTCCCTGCGGATCGAGGCGGGATTACAGCATATCAAAACAATACATACAGTACATCTAGAAAAAGTCCCGATACAACAGTTAAAATTAAAACTAGTTAAAACCATCTACATATACACTTCTACATGTACATCTAAAGAGTCAGTTACTTAATTTTACATGAATAATTGTGGTGTTCCAACAATGTGGGGGGAATCTCAATATGATGTTATATAAGATCTGATGGGTATGCCTGCCAGACTACTAGACTCCTAACCCTTTAACAGATGAAGCATTGGTAGAATTCAGCAGGAAAAAATGAAGAGTTCTCTGGCATGAAGACTTACCACTGCCGTGGTGTAATCTTCTGATTCCTACTATAAGGCCCTGAAACATGACTGGGTAGGGTGGGGAGTTGATAACCTTAAAATCTTTGCACCTTGCTCTTCCCTAGCAAAACAAAAACCAAACTCTTCTGTCCATATTCTTCTCTCTTCTGTCAAATTGTAGCTATCTAGCAGCTGTTCGCAACGCAGCAATGATTACACAGCAAGGAATATTTCACATATATCCCATGTGATGCCTTTGTTGAAATCAGTTATGACTTTCTTTCATTAGAACAAGACAAGTAGTGTGTCATCAGCTTCACTGAAACAAGATTGGGGAAGGAGAACTTCAACAGAAACTCGTAATCAAATTTGGCTCTGCAAAATATTAATTCTAATACTCAAATCCAACTTTCCCAGCATCCAAATTCCCTCCTTTGCTTCTTCAGAGCTTGAGGGGAGGAAAGATAATGGGCCTTTGTCAGTTTTTGAGGAAGTGTACAGGTGGCATTAATTCCCCCTGAGGACCTAAAGAAAAGGCAAATGGGTTTCTTTGACTGTAAACAACACTTTCAGTAAAGCTAAATGTACTCTTGGTTTGCGGAAACATTCCCAATGACAGGTTTCTTCAACAAATTATGGAGGAAGAAGCCAGACCTAAGCAGTCAGGTTCATACTATATTAAACTTCAGTCCCACCGTTTCTGGAAAATAAACGAGTTACTGGCAGAACAGTCTAACCAAACTTGCTGTTTTAGTGTTGCAATAGGCATGCTGCTGTAGTACTTCAAGGCAGGAAAAACCACGGGTTATTTTTTTAGCCTTGTGTGATGACACAAGTATGAAGAGGAAGCAGCGGAAGTCTGCTAATTTTGACTACAACATGAATAGAGATGTGTACTGCCTTTGTGAGCATGGGGAGACACAACATACAATGTTAAACAGACATGTCAAGAAGGGGTTCTGTTGAAGGGGACATTTCAGAAAGTCCTCTCTCTGTCTCTTGTATGAAATTGCTTCTTCCACCCTTTTTTGTTGTTACCCTAAAAACGGGGGGGGGGGGGGGGGGAGGGAGAGAGAGACTGGAGGTCCCTGCCAGCTGTCAGAGGTACTTCAAATGTTGGGGAAATTAGCTTTACGAGAGATTTGGGCAACCTTTATGACAGGGAGCATCAATATATACCAGCACTAACTGGGAGGATTCCAGATTCTTCATAAAGAAAAGAATCATTATTTAGAAGATATGTAGAGTGCAAACACACACACAGAAAGCACACAGAGCTAACTAAAATGTAAACGTGAAAGGGGATACAGAGTTTTTAAGGGCTCTATTTACCTGTCTGAAGAGAAGACTATGCAAGGCTGGAGTGACTCAGACAAGGAGGTTCTGAGGGTGACACAGAACATACACAAAGTGCAAGTGTGTATGTGTACAGAGAGGCTACATTTTGAAGACCTATTTATACCATAAAAGTAGCCAGAGGCAATGGGCTATCTATCCAGGTAACAAAAGCTGAAGGGCTTATTCCAGAATTTGACAATTGGATTCCAGATTAGTGGATGGTGAAGTTGAGCTGGGATCATACTGGGTGTGGGGGAACAGGGTAGGTATAGAGGTTGGCTTACTTCTTTGTGTGCATAGAGATCCTTTGTTTTAAGTTTTTAGAGGAAATACATAATATTTGGGGGAAGGATGAAGCACTTTAGATTGTATAGTTTTGTGTATTTGGATGTCCACATGCCTAGGGAAGTGATTTCTTGTTTCCAGGCAACCTGGCCTTTTTATTGTTCCCGAAAGTCCTCTCAAAAACATGTCATTTCCAAATTTGAGATATCAAAATATGAGGCCCCTAAAATGCAGCATGGGGTATGTAGGGGTGCATAATATTACCCAGCAACAAAAGGTTCAGGGGTCCCACCCCTGCCCCTAGATACCCTACATGTGGGTAGGCAGAAGATCCTGAGATCACAGTCTAACAACAAGGTTTCTAACCGCCATCATTATTAGCAATAGTATTAGCTTGTTTTGTGTTAATCAACCAGCTGAAGCTTGGGCTAACCAGAAATGGACATGTGTAGATGTTTCTGAGCTCAGTATATTTGAGGTACTGAAAATAGTATCTGGGCTCTAAATTTATTCAGATTTACTCTGCTGAAGTTTGAGTTAAAACACACACACACACACACACACACACACCACACATCTGATGTCTGAAGACTGCCCAGCCCATTTTAAAGATGACAGCCGAACCACCAGCAAAATAAACTTTAAATAGGACTTGGAGAGTTTGGATCCTTTCATTCTACGTGGAGAAGATACTACCTTTTTATTTGAGGATGGGGAGGTAGCTGTAACTTTTAGCTCAAACTGTATTTTGTGGCTGCCTGTGTAGTCTACAGAAAAGATATAATATTTTACTGACAGTTGGAATATTTATATGGCAGAACCTTTGCCTTTGTGCACGATATCTGTGATGAAGCCTCCGGAATAATTTTTCTTCATGGTGAAGCAACTAGCCCTATCTTGCCAGAGTTTTCTGATATGCTATTTGAACCAACTTTAAGATTAGCAAAAACAAGATATTACAGAGCTACTACTGAAATACAGTATATCGTATAAACAAACAAGAGCAGATGGCTTCCTATGGGACAATAAGAACTGGATTACATTTAAGGATCTAAGAGACAGTCACAAGCAGAGATACACTTTTATACCACCTTGTCTCCTCTCTCATAGACAGAGCCAACTCATTTTGTGTTGTTGTTTTTCCAGATGAGCAGCCTTATTGAGATGTGTTTCTGTGTTGTATGCCTTCAAGTCATTTCCAATGTATGGCAACCCTAAGGCAAACCTACCATGGGGTTTTCTTTGCAAGATTTGTTCAGAGGAGGTTTGCCATTGCCTCCCCCGATACTGAAAGCATGTGATTTGCCCAAGGTCATCCAGTAGGTTTCCTGGCTGAGCTGGGAATCAAGCCCTGGTCTCTAGAGTCTTAGTCTAACACTCAAACTACTATGCCACACTTGTTCTCCTTTTTCAAGATATATGGGCATAAAAATAAACAAAGTGAGCACTAGATGGCCATGGATAGCATTGCTATCATCATTCGAAGTGTACACGCTAGCCCTGTGACCCAACTTAGTCAGCCACAGAGAGCTAAAGTGTTGGCCATGGGAAAATTGGGCAGAATTAATTCCTTGGGGCTAAATTATACCACCTATTGTTGGGGGATGCTGGTCTGCATCAGCATAGGGACTGGGATGCTTCTTTGCTGTAAAACACCTACTGCATCATTCACCAGCAATAAAGCTGATTTTATTAAAGTAACATGTTTTAGTGTTCAGTATTAAATAAAGTTTTGGGGATGCTTAGAATTACAACCAGTCCCAGTCTGGAACAGTGTGAGTAAAAGTTGCAATAATCTCCAGAATTGCTGCTATGGTCAGCAATGCATACACATTCATCAGAACCCTATAGGGGATATATATGCACATAACATCAGGCAACATGCATGTATTTCTAATTTTGGATGGGGCACAGAGTACTATTCACTAGCCCCTTGATCTCTTTCCAAAACCACCTCCACAGCAGCTGTCAAATCCTGATGAATACTACTATGGTTTAGAGTCAAAGGCTTTCATGGCTGGCATCTCTAGTTTTTTTGTGGGGCTTTTGGGCTATGTGGCCATGATTTAGAAGAGTTCCTCTGTGGCTGGCATCTTTAGAGAGTGTTTGCCTGGAAAAGGATTGGATATATATATCCTGTGTGACCTTGGGAAGGAAGGAGTGATTTGCAAATGTATTGTTCTGTTGCTAATGGCAGTCATCAGGGTGGGAGGATAGGCAAACATATCCTCCCATCCTGAGGACTGCCATTAGCAACAGAACAATACATTTGCAAATCACTCCTTCCTTCCCAGGGTCACACAGGACATATATATCCAATCCTTTTCCAGGCAAACACTCTCTGAAGATGCCAGCGACAGAGGCTGGTGAAACGTCAGAAGGGAACTCTTCTAGAACATGGCCACATAGCCCAAAAGCCCCACAAAAGCTACTACTATGGTTGTTTGGGGGTAGGGCGAATGAGCAGTGCAGACTGCCTTCTGTCCCCAATGCAGTTCTCCTGAGAATAAAGAAAAGGAACAAGGATGCTGTTTTTCTTCCCTTTGCCTAGAGAACTGCAGTGGGTATGAGAGGTGGCGCTATAGCTATTTCCCCATCCCTTCTCTCTGCCCTTAAATGACTGTAACAGTGCTTCAAGGGGCTTGGCAGCTGCCAGAAGAACAGAGAGACATTGAGCTGCATGTTACATGTTGCATATGTGATGCAGGGTTTTAGTAGTTATATTTTCACAAATGCATCCTTGGGGACAGTCAATGCTGTTCTTTCAATTTCTTTCTTTCAGAAAGAAAAGAAGAGTGTGCCAGCTCCAGGTGACTTTGTTTATATTATACAAGATTATTTATTAATTTGTGAGAAGACTTTAGTAATAACAGAGTACTGTATAGCTCTACTGGCAGCAGCCTACTTGTTCAACCACTGCCACAACATTAGTCCTCCTGTCAGCGGTGTCACTAGGGGGGTGCAGGTGGTGCACACCAAACAAGGTGACACCCTGGGGGGGGGGGTGACACTACCTCTGTTCAAACACCTGAACATTGTGGTATTCACCTGTATCTCTTTAAAATGGTTTAAGAGATGGTGGGAGTGAGGTGAACCTCAGTGGGAGAAGAAAGGAGGGGCCCTTTCTCATGAACTTTTTAAAATTAAAAATTTCAAAACTTTAAATGCTTTGTAAAATTAAATTTTGATTTTTTAAAAAAATATTCTTTTAAAATTTTCTTTACAAACATTACATTTTAACCCAATCTTCAGTATGTATATATAAATATATTTAGGTTATGCATATGATACTGTAATTGGAAGGTATAATTTTAATTTTGCTAGTTGTTTATGTCACAACTATTAGAATTACATTCAGTGGTGTATGGGAATTATGATTTATGAGTAACATTAGTGCAAAAAAGCATTACAAAGGATTCTATACGGTGTGAAATGGGAGGAGGAGGTCAACGAGGGTGTGTGTGTGACACCATAAGTGACTGCACCAGGTGACACCAACCCTAGGGATGCCACTGCCTCCTGTTGGAAGACCAAGGACACACATCAGTTCAGATCTACTGCTCATGACCATTCCTGATAGTTTCCAAAGGGAGCTCAGACAGGGTTTACAGATAGGAGAGCTATACTTAAGATCTGGTATTTTCAATACAGTTAGTATGCAAGAGGTAGTTAATTCAGAATAGTTTAAGTGCTGTTATGAAATTACTCACTCAGCCTTCATCATACCAGACAAGATATTTTAGTGCACAGAAACATGTTTTCTTGCAAAATTGACATACAGCTAGACCTTGAAAGGGAGGCATTTTATGAAATTGTTGCCCCAAGAATTTTGAACAATGTCCTAGAATTGCAGGCACCTGCCATGGAGAGGTTCATTTTACACAACTTATTTTGGCACTGTGATTCTTTTTCATCCTACCAAAAATAGTCTTGAGACAAAAAAAAAAAAAAAAAAAAGCCCCATGGCATTCTTTGGGTGAAACACTATGCAAATAAACTGGTGAATTCTTCAATGGGAAACAATCCCTCAAAAGTGGGAGCACAGGCAGTTATTAACATGATTAATTTTATAACCACCTTCTCCCCCAAATTTGGAACTCAAGGTGGCTGGCAATTTAAAACAGTAAACACTGAAACAGAATTAAACTATTCACAAACATATACGTTAAAGGAATAAAAATAAATTAAAACAGTTTAATAGAAACCATACAGCATCCTCTAAAGATCTTTTGTAAAAACTTCCAATTTTAAAAGTCTGTTGGAATAAAACAGGCTTTGCCTGCCAATGAAAAGACAGCAAGGAAGGGGCCATTCTGACTTGTTGGAAAAGGATTTTCAGAGTGTAAATAAAGACACCGAGATGGTCTCCTCTGATCTCCTCACTAGCTATGCCTATGAGGTGCCTCACCTGAGGATCTCAGGGGCTGGGCAGGATCATATGAGGAAATACAGTCTTTCAGATGGCCTGGACTAAGCCACTCAGGGCTTTATAGGTCATAACCACCACTTTGAAATTTGGCAAATTGGTGTGATAGCTTTAAGTGTACAAGAGCACTCCTGGCCACCACAGAAACCTGGTCTTCTAAGGTCAAGGCTGATTTTGAGTGCACACCCAAACTGCAAACCTGAATCTTCACTGGAAGTTTAACCCCATCCAGCACAGGCTGAATCCCTATGACAATTTTGATCCTGTCCAGGAAGGATTAAATGAAAATACCAATGCCATGAATAGCATTCCCAAAGAACTGTCAGTGGCATCATTCAGGGATGTCTGGGGGCAAACAAAGTTTCAGGCAAAGAAATCATGGTAGAAACTTTATCAGATGATCTGTGAAACAAATAGATAGCCATTCATCTCATATATTCAGGGCACAGAAGGAGAGGAACCCTATTAATTTCAAGGGCTGAGAGCTGTTTAACATCACACAGGAGACTGAAGAGATTTTGAGCATTAACAAAAGAAAAAGTGATGTATAGAATCAGTAATAAACTTTCAGAACATGTGGAATATGTTTATCGAGCACCTTACATGGTATGCACCAGGGTTGTAACCACCAATGGAGAGATAGTAGAATTCAAAAATAAATGACCATTATGGTAATATGTGCTAGGTAAACTAGGAAAATATGGCTTTTAAGTGTGATGGTGTGGCAGTGCTAAGAAAAATATTTACTTGGGCATGCAACAAGTAAACAAAAGGAAGCTCAGCTTGGTTACAGTGAAGTGACAACACTAGCTGAACTATATTTCCATACTAGACAAATATGATGGAATATATATATATTTGTAGCCACTTAAGGAGTGGCAGAAGGACTGATAAACAAAGACCTAAAGTTTGATGGCATGATTAGGCTACTTCCCTTTTGTTACTTTTGGTGTAGAGTAGCAGTTTTAAAAAACAACAACCAAGACATACATACATACATATGGGAATTTTGCTTGCAAATACCACAGCAGCATTCCAATGACATACTCTGGTGATGTGTAAAACAGTGGATTCAAAGAACAGCCCTTCATTCGGGAACATTTCTCTCAGCAGAGGCTGTTTGATCATATCTAAGAACTCTTTCAAAATACCGGTAGATAAATAAACAAATAAATAAATAGATAGATAAAATTGACACACCTGTGCTCCTTCACAGTTTATGTTTGCTTCCTAATTTTGGGAGTTCACACCTTTTGTTGGTGGTGCTTTCTTTGGAAAGAACAGTGGTAATATTTTTAGGACAGAGGATTTATACAGGCTACATGTCATTGCAGAAAAGTGAGTCTGGAAGCTATTCAGAAACAAATGTTCTTATTCCTGTGAACATTTGTTCACCAAGGCACCTATAATATTAAATTGCCTACTATGCCCTTAGCAATGGAACAACTGCCAGCTCCTCATAGGTTCCTGTCGATATATAATGAATTGTAAAGTCCACCTACTTCTGCATCCCCAAGATGATGACAGGGGACAAAACTCAATGGGAACTGTTCCCAATAAATTCTACAGCAGCAAATACATACAGTTTTGCTGACAGCCATTGGCAAAGGGAGAGAGTAGGTTTGTTCTAACTGATTAGTCAATAAAAATAATGTCACAGCAAATAACTATGATGTTATGTTATGCCTCCTCTTTCTATAAAAACCACATTGGATCTGCACCCTAAGCTGCCCATCAGTTATATGCTAGTTGGGATGTTAAATTCTGTGACATGTCATTAACTTAGTTTGCAGCTTACACTCTTACTTAAGATGTGAGGACATTTTCAGCTTTTTGTTTTTGCCATTATCTCCTTTCCACAACATTCTATGTACAAATAATTATCTCATTTCTCTGACTGCTGGTCTTTTTGCAGCCAAAATGGAAGCATCCAAAGAGGTACCAACAGGCTTTTGAATTGAACTGAAGATGATAAGGCGATAAAATATTCTTTTCTCCTTTCAAAAGTAAAAGGGAATAAAAAGGTGGGCATACACTCTGTCTCCCTCTAAATAAAGTTTTCTAATATTAAAGTAACAATGGTCCGTTTTACATTGGCAAAAGAGGTGTGTTGAAGGCTGCATGAAAGCCCAGCCTTTAGATGAGAAAAAGGGAAAGTGTGCCATGAAAACACTATTTTGGAGTTTTAAGGGAGAAGAAGTGCTTTAAAAAGGAGCTGGCCCATTTTACATTGGCAAAAAGAGGTGTGTTGAAGGCTGCATGAAAGCCCAGCCTTTAGATGAGAAAAATGGAAAGTGTGCCATGAAAACACTATTTTGGAGTTTTAAGGGAGAAGAAGTGCCTTTAAAAAGTAGTTTGATTTCCCCACTACTTTTTTAAAAAGGGTGCAGCATTGCTGGCCCATTTTACACGGGCAAAAAAAGGCGCTTTTAGGGCTAAAAAGCCCGCATTTAGGGTTAGGGAGGGCGTAGCCTTTACACCCTCCCTAAGCCTAAAACGCATGGACGCCGCCATTTAAAGATGGCGGCGTCTACACGGTGGCGCCGTACAAGCGTCATCACGTGCGCAGCGTTTTGACGCGCTGCGCACGTTTTGACGCTCTGGCGGCGCGGGAGGGCGCCAATCGCGCCCTTCCCGCGCCGCAAAAAAAGAGCTCGATCCCGGAGCTCTTTTTTGCGGCGGGTCGTTGCGGCGGGATGAGGCCTCTGGGGCTGCCCGTGTGGCAGCCTAGGCCTCATCTCGCCGCTAGAAGGGGCGAGTTTGGACCGCCCCTTTTAGCCAATGTAAAAAGCACCCCTATTGCATCTAAAGGCTAAGGTGTAGTTGAACGGTTAAATGGGGCTCTGTATCTTTAAAGCGCCCATTTAAAGGCAGCGATACAAGTGCGGAGGGAGGGAAGGTGCCAAGACAAGAAGAGACCTTCAGAGCCCGGCCAGAGTGCGCCTGCACCTTCCTTCACCTCCTCCCTTTGGTTGAGAGAGTGTGACTTCTAGGGAGACAGCAGGGCACTGGAGGCGCTCAGCCAGACCAGGGCAAGCTGGCAAGAGGAGGAGGAGAAGGGGAGGGACCTGGAGCACCTCCGCTGCCCTGCTTCCCTGCAAGTCACACTCTCTCAGCCGAAGGGGGGAGGAGAAGGCAGGCCCAGGCACACTCTGGCCAGGCTCCATGGCTCTCTCCTGGCTGCCTTCCTCCTCCCTTTGGCTGAGAGAGTGTGACTTGCAGGGAGGCAGGGCAGCAGAGGGGCCCCATGTCCCTCTCCTCCTCCTCCTCCTCCTCCTCCTGTTTCCAGCTTGCCCTGGCCCAGCATCAGGAGGACCTGGAGCACCACCGCTGCCCTTCCTCCCTGCAAGTCACACTCTCTCAGCCAAAGGGAGGAGGAAGGCAGCGGGGAGGGAGGGAGGGAGGGAGGGAGGGAAGGAGCCAGGAAGAGACCCCCAGAGCCTGTCCAGAGCACGCCTGGCCCTCCTGCTTCCTCTTCAAAAAGAAGGCTGGAAAAGTAGGACGTGTCCTGGCAAAGGAGGACGTGCCTGGTCAACTTGGAAAAGGGGGGCCTCTGCTCAAGAATGGAGGACATATGGGAATCCCTCCTGGACAGAGGGCTGAAACCTCAAGACAACTCAATATAATGCTCTGACAGAACACAGACTACAACTCCCATGAGCCTTTGCTACCATTTCCCAAGATGCCTTAATTTGCAACAGAAAGCCGACCAGTATGTTCACATGTGATGAATTCTTTCGTATTGACTCTGCATTTTCTTTTTGTGTAGATGCTCTCTTGTCTTGTGTGTGATGAGCTTGTGCGTAATCACGTGCATTTCCGAACTGACCTCACTTTCTCCCTCTTTCGGAATGGTCCTGTACTCCCCCATGTGATAAGCTCCGACTGTATGATGTACCTGCGCAATTGCGCAATTCGCAGCCAGCAAAGGAAAAAAATGTTTAAAGCCACGTTCCTTGCCGCCCATGTAGCTGCTCCGCCTGTGTTTGTAGCGTTTTGACAGCTTCCCATGTAGTTGCTGAGCCACAGAAAAAACCTCAGTCTAGCTGCCCTGTACTTTTTAAATGCACACCTGGGGCTTGCTGTCTAGCTGCTAAGCATTAAGGAAAGTGCAACTTCATGTCACACTTTCTTGCCAATGTAAAAAGCCCCAATGTTTCCCCCCTGAAAGAAAAAATGTTGTTTCCCTAAAAGAATGGTAACGATGTGTTTCCCTGAAAGAGCCTTTCCTGTTTTATTACAGCATTTACAGAGGAAATAAAAAATCTGATGAATTGCCAGTTCTTCAGGGATAACTGGAGGGAGGCATTCAACAGGATCAAGTGACTTTAATGATACCTTTGGTTTCCTAAATCTCATAAACAAATGCAAGTCTGTATGCATTTGTGTGTTCAAAAACAGCTTGCTTATAGTCCAAAATACATGTTTTAAACAAAAAAGCCTCCAGACTGTCTGTGATGGAAATCAAGTCTTATCAAAATCCAAATATTTCTATGGCATTTTTCAGCTTTCCAATACTTTGTTTACAACCTTATTTTAGGATATTTTAGAATAACAAATGTTTATGACAGAATTGGCAGTTTCAGCACTTGGCATTTAATATGAAATCAGCTTCTCTCATACTTCAGAGGAAATCTGTGAGTCAAAAATTACCTTTATTTTCTTTAGAGTTATATAAATTTACTTGAATCAATAACTAAGCTATGTCAGGTACATTCCACTCCACATGGGACAGATAACATGGTGGATAATTGGTTCTTTCCCCTGTTTTGCACAATCAGTTAGACAAAGAATGAATGCAATTAAATGTTACTAAGAAGAATTTGTGAGTGCCAGCATGGTGTAGTGCTCTGAGTGCTGGATACAACTATGAGAGACCAACATTTGAATTCCCACTTGGTAATGGAAACCCACTAGTTCATTTTGAGCAAGTCACATTCCCTCAGTCCTCTGAACAAATCTCATCAAGAAAACCCTGTGACAGCATAATAGAGCCAGAAGAGATCTCAAGTGTCTTCCAGTCCAACCCCCTGCCATGCAGGAACTCACAATCAAAACACCCTGGCAGATGGCCATCCTGCCTCTGTTTATAAACTTCTAAAGATGGAGACTCTGCCACTCTCTGAGGGAGTGTGTTCTACTGCCAAACAGCTAGCTCCATCCTCGATATGATATCCTTTCAAATATTTAAAATATGGATATCATGTCACCTCCTAACCTTCTCTTTTGCAGGCTAAACACACCCAGCTCCCTAAGCCACTGAGCATAGGGAATGGTTTCCAGACCTTTCATAGAATCACAGAATCCTAGAAATGGAAGAGACCACAAGGGCCATCTGCCAGTTTGGTTGCCCTCCTGTGGACACACTCTACTTCTCAACCTTCTTCTTGAATTATGGTCACCAGAACTGGACAAAGTATTTTAGGTGAGGTCTGATCAAAGCAGAATCAAGTAGTACTATTACATCCCTCAGTCTAGACAAGGGATAAACATGCTCACATTGCCCTAGGATTTTCTTTCTGAAAACTCTGTCCTCTGTTGAATAAACTACAGATGTTCTAAAAGTGAATTAAAATGTTTCAGTTATTTCCTCTGGGGTACATAATTAATATGCAAAACACCAAGGTCTTAAGGGACACGGTGGCTCTAGTGGTTAAGAGGCTGACTCTGATTATTGCAAGATTGGCAGGTTGGCAGTTTGCAGCCCAGGTGCTGTTGTGATGGTGTGAGCTTCTGTCACTAGTCCCAGCTTCTGCTAATCTAGCAGTTTGAAAGCATGCAAATGCAAGTAGATAAATAGGTACCACTTCAGTGGGAAGGTAAACAGTGTTTTGTGCAATCATGCTGGCCACATGATCATAGAGTAGTCTCTGACAACGCTGACTCTTCGGTTTAGTAACTGAGATAAGTGCTGCCCATACAGTTGGGCCCCTACAGTCAGACATGACTTGACAACCTTGTCAATGGGGAATACCTGTACCCTTTTACCAAGATCTTAGCAAGGTTGAAACACTCACATTTTAGTAGTAAAGTTGGTCATGGCAGGAGAAAGGCCAGGCAACACAATGGAAATGATACAGGATGAGTAAGAGTAATCTCAAGGATTCTTTATCAGGCAGTTGCAGAGCAATTATGGACACTCTTTAAAAGGCATCCTTATATATTTGATTGAACAATTTGAGTTACATCCCTAACAATGCAATTCAGCAGTGCCCTCTTGTGAGAGGAATTGGGTATAGCACACTCATCTATAATGAAGAACAGCCTCTGTTACAAAGCGATGATACAACAAAATCCAAAATCCACAAAGCAGTGATACTTTTTATTCAGCTGACTCCAAAGTATAAAAATACATGCGAGGTGACTCTTCCCTCTTGTTTGATCTTTAATATGTTTGTATGATGACGAAGCCAGAGCAGCTTTGAAAGCTGACATAATGTGTTTTATGCTTTAGAGGTGCCTTTATAAAGGTACTGCTGCTTTGTGGATTTTGTATTTTGTTGTATCATTACTTTGTACAACATCACCAGACTGCTTTTCATTACAGGTGAGTGTGCTATATGCAATTCATCACAGTTATAGGACTTTCTACTGCTTCAATTAAGCAAAGCTGGGCCTAAGACTGGGCTTGAGCATTTTTCTTATAAGACCTTTCTGCCTTTTTTTAATGGAGGAAAGGAATGGCACTCACAACTGAAATATTTTCTTGGAATTTGTAAGGAGACTGAAAGAGAACACTGCCTTATCATAGATGCTTCAAGGGAGACTCTTTGACACCCAACAGCTCCAAGTCTTCCCTGCATTCTGAATTCTCCTTGAGGCAATGGAATACATGAGGTCTTAAAAAGAACAGTGGACCTCTTTTTTCCCTTCTTTCCTCAAGAATAAGGAGTTAGCAGTCAAGGTCACAAGCCAAGTCATACTGATAAAACTGATATAAAATGCTCTGTTTTGAGAGAATAGCAGTACAGCTTTATATAACAAAAAAAAAAAAAATCTCTAACCCAATCTGTGTATAGCAAGAGGAATGAATAGGGGTACTTGCGGGTTTCGTTTGCTTTCTTTTTCCTTCAGGACTATCTCATTGTTTTTCACTCTACACTTGGCTCAACGCTACTTGCTTTTTTTCCTCCTGCCTCTCAGATTTAGGTAAAGTATTTAATCAAATACTTCAAAAATGCTTATCAGATTAAAACCTCATTTGGTGCTTTATTTCTTTATTCCCTGCCCCCTACAATTTTCACTTTGAAATCTACTACTTACTCAAATTTGTGGATGACACTAAACTTGGAGGAGTAGCTAATACCCCGGAGGACAGGATCAAAATTCAATATGACGTGAATAAACTAGAAAGCTGGGCCAAAGCTAACAAAATAAAATTCAACACGGAGAAATGTAAGGCTCTGCACTTAGTGAGGAAAAATGAAATGCACAGATATAGGATGGGGGACATCTGGCTGAATGAAACTATGTGTGAAAGAGATCAAGGAGTCCAAGTAGACCATAAGTTGAACATGAGTCAACAGTGCGATGCGGCAGCTAAAAAGGCCAATATATTTTTAGGCTGCATCAATAGAAGTATTGTGTCTAGATCAAGAGAATAGTGCCACTCTACTCTGCTTTGGTCAGGCCCCACCTGGAAATACTATGTCCAGTTCTGTGCACCACAATTCAAAAAGGATGTGGAGAAACTGGAGCATGTCCAAAGGAGGGCAACTAAGATGGTGAAGGGTCTGGAAACCATGCCTCATTATGAGGAGTGACTTAGGGAGCTGGGGATGTTTAGCCTGGAGAAGAGAAGGTTAAGAGGTGATATGATAGCCCTCTTTAAGTATCTGTCATATAGAGGAGGGAGCGAGCTTGTTTTCTGCTGCTCCAGAGACTAGAACGCGGAACAATGTATGCAAACTGCAGGAAAAGAGATTCCACCTCAACATTAGGAGGAACTTCCTAACACTAAGGGCTGTTCGACAGTGGAACACACTCCCTCGGAGTGTAGTGGAGTCCCCTTCCTTAGAGGTCTTTAAACAGAGGGTGGATAGCCATCTGTCAGGGATGCTTTGATTTGGAGTTCCTGCATGGCAGGGAGTGGGACTGGATGGCCCTTGTCGTCTCTTCCAACTCTATGATTCTATGATTCTACTATGATAAAGGGAAGTGCTGGGTTTGTGACCAATCCAAGAGCCACTCAATCAGCAGCGCTCCCAGAAAGAGCAGGAGTTTAATTGACATAAGTTCTGGCTAACCAGTGCTATAAAAAGGTGAATTCTACTGGTACAAGAAATATGGATTATGTGCCACCCCAGACTGATAAAAGTAAAAAAGAAAAAAAAAGTGAAAAAGAAAAGGAAAGGGGAAAAAAAAGAATAAGTACATGTATCAGAAGTGCAAAGTTTCACTGTCACAGCAGGCTTGCAACAAAATTATGTGCTTCTCTTTGCACCTTGCTATCACAAGTAAAACAGAGGAAAACCCAATCGTATTCAATTTCTGCCTACCTTTTCCTGAAGGGAAGAAGCAGTCCATCTCCACACTGCTCCGGGAGTGAGAAATGCAAAGGGCACTGCTGGGGACCAGGCCTTCCTGAGGTGGACTTCGCTCCGTTGTCCGTACCAAACACCAGCCTGGCCTTTCACTTGGCCTTTCTAGTAACTCCACAGTTTGCCCCACTTGGATACTCAGCTCACTGCTGTGACTGGCAATAAAGTCTTGTAGTACCACAGTTAGTTCACATCCTCCAGACAACTGTCAGGGGAGAAAATGAGAGTAGGAAAAGAGAAAAATGAGTCACATTGCGATATCTGATAGTACATTTGATTCCAATAGTCCAATCATTGATCAGTTTCATTATTCTCATTGTGACTCTTCAGAGTCTGTTCTCTCAGTTAGTTATAGAGTTGCTCTTACTTTGAAGCTCTACAGTCTCTACATCCAAACTGGAGGTGCATTCACACTGCACAAATAATCCAGTTTGACATTACTTTACGTGCCATGGCTCAATGCTATTGAATTCTGGGATTTTTAATCTGCGTGACACCTGAGCACTATGATGGAGGAGTGTAAATGTCTCACAAAACTACAGTTCTCAGAATTCCATATCATTGAGACATGACAGTTAAAGTTATGCAAAACTGGATTATTTCTACAATGCAGATAGATCCTGAATAGATTATTTGACATCTTGTTGTCAGTGATAGCTATGTCCGTATAATCTGAAGGCTAAATTAGATGTGATGCAAGTTTACTCTGATTAGTACTTCCTTATGAAATAATAACAATTAAACAGCAGTTATGAGAGTGAGAATCCAATTGCAGGTTCACAATTGGACCACTCCAATGAGATAAACTCTCTCCCCACTCCATTTGAAAATTAACACCTCCCAACTGAAGTTGTTATTTGTTCAAAAGGAATTTTTTCACATGTTTTGGAGAGCTGATTGTGTGCTTGTCCCATTGAAGAGAATAGTAACTCTGGGGCACCTTTTAATGAGGGGAAAAGTCTCAAATCAAGCTCTCCCAGCACTATGGTTCTTAATGGATTTGTTCATGCAAACACATAAAATAGGCATTTATTTTTCTTCTTAACATATAATGTTTTGAAGATAGATTTCCCATATCATGTCTACTTTTCCAAAGTAGGTGAGGGAAAATACACACTGGGAGAGCACACAACACTTTCATTGTTAAAGCGGAGCAATGTTCAGATCCTAGCCAACACTTTGATGAGAGACTATAAGAAACAAAATAATTAATTAAACAGTATGCCTGAACAAACTCTCTGTTTGCAATTAGTTTGCAGTTACCAAGATGTCCATGGTGTCATTGTGTTCCAATTTATGTTTTCTAAATATGTTTCTAAGAGTTCCTCATAATCTTTTTTTCCTTGAAAAGGAATAGTTATGCCATGATGACTAATTTTAACATGATGAAGCCCATGAGGCACCTACTCCTCCTCTTGAGAGACAGACAATAGTTATTACTATAATTGTTAGCTAAAGAGTGCCATCAGTGTAAATGGTGCATTACAAAATTAAATAAAGCAGACACTTGCTTTAAGAGTTTGTCTTCCAAGGTTGAGACAAAGGGGATGACATAGCAAAAGAGCACTTGAAAAAGTACATTCAGAAACACAAATACTGCCAAAAGCAATTTATACAAGATTGAACACAATGGAGCTGTAGCGGAAGCAATGTCAAGAGGCTATTTATCAGTATACAGTATATATTTCAGTGCTGCCTTAATTAACAGGCAAGGCTCTTGTGCTGTCCCTTATTAAGTTTCTGGTTCAGTTAATCAAACATACAAGATCTAAAAAGTGAGGCCGAATAAGAGAAATGGGGGAAAGCAAACCATCAGATGACATTCCAATTGAACTGCTACAACTCACACTGACAGAATCAACTCCAATCTTAACCAATGTATATCTACAGATATGGAAAACAAAATGGTGGCCAACAGATTGGAAACAATCAATTTACATCTCCATCCACAAGAAAGACACAAAAGACTAGAGTAACTAGAGCTAATCTCCCACACAGGCAAAATCATGCTCAAAATTCTGCAACACAGACTCCAACCATACATGGAGAGAGATATACCAGAGGCCCAAGCAGGGTTCAGAAGAGGAAGAGGCACTAGGGACCCCATTGCAAACATACATGGCTAATGGAGTCCACCAAGGAGTTCCAAAAGAAAATCAACACGTGCTTTATAGACTATAGCAAAGCCTTTGACTGGAACACCCTTAAAGACATGGGAGTGCTAACACATCTGATAGTTATGATGAGGAATGTGTACCTAGGACAAGAGGCAACAGTTAGAACAGAACACAGAGAAACAGAATGGATCCCAATTGGCATGGATCCCAATGTATGGATGCGAGAGCTGGACAGTTAAGAAAATGGACAGGAAGAAAATGATTCATTTGATATGTGGTACTGGAAAAGAGTGCTGAGGATACCATGGAGAGGAAAAAGAACAAACAGGTGGCAGATCAAGCCTGAAATTTCCCTGGGGGCAAAAATGAGTAAACTGAGGCTGTTGTACTTTAGTCACATCATGAGAAGACACAACTTATTAGAAAAGACAATAATATTGGGAAAAGTGGAAGAAACCAGGAAGAGAGGAAGACCACATGTTAGACAGATGGGCTCAATTAAGGAGCTCACAGGTATGAATCTGCAGAAACTGGGAAGAGTAGTGGACGATTGGGAGTCTTGGAGATGTCTCAGGGTCACCATAAGTCGAGGTAACCCTAAGAGTGGTTAACAACAACAACAACAACAAACCACTGAAGACAAAGTGCAGGCACCATTTCTTTGGAATCATGTTTAGTGGCTCATAGTTTCCATATTTCCATAATCCAAAATAATACAATCACTTTATTTATTTTTTAAAATTGATAAATTCAGTTCAAGAAAACTGAAATACAACTTGTATGCATTACAAAAGAAAACCACTAGGTGTCTATGTTTGCTGTATTATGGAATGTAGGGGCATGCATCAAGCCATTCTATTTTGAAGTGAGTGCCCAGTTGAGAAAGAGGGAATGCTATATGCCCAGACAGTGTATAGGATGCTCTATTAGCAACTAACCACAGCAAACAAAGCAGTATTTTTCTGGAATTGTTACAAAGGCTGAGGAATAGGTGCTATTAGGGCAGGTATTTCATTCAACTCTTGGAAAAAATTGCAATTTATACTGTTATAAAGAGTGGTGTGAAAAGTAACCCTAGATACCTAAATAAATTAACCTGACTAAAAACTAAACCAAGCCAAGTGGTAGAATTCCTAGAAATTTACAAGCCCACAACTGCACAAAAAGTTCAGCATCTAAATATCAACTACTAAGTCAAAAAAGTTACATCTTCATTAGAATCTTAAAAATAACAATTTTTCACAGTTGCCACATTACCGGTAATTAGTTACAGTTGGCCCTCCACATTTGTTGCTTTGACTTTTGTGGATTTGATTATTGATGAATTTGATTAATATGGTCTCTCTAGGAATATCTAGGCCCTCCAGTGTGACTCTATTGTCAACCTCTGCCAAAAGTCACACTGGAGGAACTAGAGATTCCCAGAGAGAACATTTCTCTAGGCATTTGTAGGTCCTCCAGTGCAATTTCATGATCAACTTTTGACAGATCTTGACCACAGGATTGCCCTGGAGGACCTGTAAAAAGAGCAAGGGTGGGAGAGAAAAGATATCTCTTATTCCAGATGACATTCAGTCTTTTGAATCTAAGGCCCTGTATAGATGAGCAGGAAGGGGCAGTAAGATGCTGCCCCTTTCTGTCCTGCATTGTTGCAGCAGCAACCGCATGGCGCCAGCAATGCTGAGATCCAAAAAGTAGCTGCAAAATGCTTCACGCTATCCAGTCCTAATTTCGGCCCCAGGATGGCACTTTTTGCCCGTCTGTATCGAGCCTAATTCTACAGCAGTCCAATGGAAAATCAGGAACATTTTCACATAGAGTGCAGTTAGATTCACAAATGACATATAAAACAGGGATCACATAGCCAAATCATTTAATACAGACAAATCATTTAATACATCCCAAAAAGACCAAGCATTTTGATGTAAAAATCTGGCACTTTAGTAAAGTCTAGGACTGGAATGTACTTGCCAAACCTCTGGCATTAAGCAGGTCTTTCTATGTCTAAATTTCTCTGATAATTTTGATGGGTGAGTACCACATAAACAAAGGAGGTGTGCCACCAGCACAAATACATCTCTAAAAGCATTTGCCACAACAAAAGTCAAGTGTTGTTTCTCCCAGGGCATCACATTGTTTTTTTTAAAAAAATAGTATCAAATTAAATAATTAACAAACAACAAACATAAATCCAGATTATCATCTAAGAAGAGAGTCGTTACAGATGAAAAACCCATACTTGGTTGTATCAGCAATGGGGATCAGCACAGTATCAACCAGCAAAGAAGAAAAAAGTATGTCTACAGAATGGACTGGGAGGATATAAACTCATGCAATGGAACCTGTTTGATACATAAATGTTTGCTTCAATTCAAGTAATTGCTCACAATTATAAAGAATTATCCAAATGTCTGCAGATTAATCAGTGCCTGGTCAGTATTTCATACCTTGAGTTTACAATTCAGTAAAAAACTACACTGTGGAGGAAAGTAATATTTGTCTGTAAAAGGAAAGGTGGGCAAAGTGCTAGCCCACAACACTACCCAAATGTTTTGAATTTTTTTAATAAATAAAAAATGCCTCCCATAACTCCTGTGGGGGCAATATTGTTATGTTTTCCTCATGGGTTGTTTTAAACCAGGAAGTAAACTGGATGTTAACATTAAAAATCCACAAAAACAGTGATGTCTTTATTGGGCCAATCAAAAGGTATCACTGTTTTGTGAATCTTGGATGACATTGTGTTTTTCTGGATGTTAACAGCTTATAAAATATTATTTCCTCTATAGATGAAGCTGATTTTGTTTATTGATTACATCTATCAAAAGGAAAAACCTGTTACAGTGAGAAAATGTGAGGCAAAATATGGCAAATAAGGAAATACTATTAATACACACCAACCAAATGCACAGCAGCTCTGTTCAAAACTTCAACATGTCCATGTGATTTAAACAAAGTGCCAATCTTCATTGAGTATTAGCACAGACTGCTATTTTTATTAAAATTTCTGCCCATCAGGCTTCAATGGCATCTATTTTTGTCAGTATAAATGAAATTTAGAGAGCAAGAGAGCAAGGAAAGTCAGAAAGATAAGAAGATGACAGAGTGACTGACTTACATCTACTGCTGGAGGGGGAGGAAAGGAAAGGTTGAGTGTTGTTTGTAGTGAAATATCAAACCTGTCAACACAGCTAGAAATATGTTCTTCCCACTTGCTGGTTTTCAGCTGTACAGTGTTTACAGCTGAGAACCAGCTGTAAACTGGTGCTTACTTGGGTTAAAGAGGGAAAAGCAGGACGTAATGTTCTCTGAGCAAGTTACACAGTGTTTCCTACATAATTTTATGAGATTTCTTCTTTATTAAATTAGATAACATTTACCTTTATTTGTCTATATATTATGTTTAGTAAGCTTGACTGCATGATCAGGGAGAAATCCAAGCATCTGGATAATTAAAACAATTTCTTTATATGCAAAATAATGCCTCCTATAACTGTCCAGATTAAAATGGAACTGAATCTTATATACAACATGGGAATGCTGACAAAACTAGCATTACTGCATGATTACTTCTCCTCTTGTAGTATGTTTGATCACTTACCCCATGGCTGGTATCACATTCCCTACCACTGCTCCACATTACTGACGTGGGTAAGAGATACAGCACATTATAGGAAGAGTAGATGAGTTTAACAGGAGACGTTTGGGTTTAGCACCAGCCCCATTTCACACAAAACATGTAGGAATTGGGAAGAGGTGGTTTTGTTAACAACTATTTGTGCTGATTCCTCCCATTTTTTCCCATGATGTGTAGCCAATATTGTGGAAAAGACATGGGGAATGTGATGCAAGAGAAGACACTAGAGAGATTCTGATTTGACAGCATATTTGTATTGTATGTAAAATGTAGACCATGTCTGTCTGAACCAGAATACTCCAGGAGCAGCCTAGACTATTCTGGACCTAGAGCTGCCCTGACATCTGCCTGTTACATGGGGTCCTCTGATGCAGTGCCTGGCAGCTATTCACATGTACAGCCTGCTGTGCTGCCCAGCATCGCCACAGGGAGTCACTCACTCTGAAGTCAAAACAAGATGCCCAGAGTTGATCACATGGCTAGGCACCTCATTCTGACCTCAGAGTGAGCAACTCACTGCAGTGATGGTGGCACCAGGTAGAGCAGGATGCAATGTAAACAGCTGTCCGTTGTTGCAACAGAGGTTTCTGGATCTTCTGGGAAGATCCAGATCAAAAGGTGAATTATTAAAACTATTTAAAATTAGATGGGTATACGGTGGATTTGGTGTTGAACTGGCCACATGTTGTCTGGACAGTTCGCATCAGAACCAGAGATTGGGTCCTGTGTCATCAGGACTACTTGCCACGAAGACAGTAGTCCTATTCAGCTGGTGCAGACAACCTTGTGGTCTCTTTTTAGGAGAAGTGTTTATTCAGAAAATTCAAATTGCTTTAGGATTTGAACAGGTGCTCAACTAGGAGATAGCTTTGATCAAGTGGTTCTTCAGATGGTGAAAATAATCTGGTTGAATCTGGATTGAATCTCTGTTGTTCAAATGCATTTTGAATGCATCCGATTAAGTAGTTTTTTTTTTGGGGGGGGGCTGCCAAAATAACCCACTTAATCAGAGATAATCAACACCAGCCCCCCCCCCCCCCGGTTCAAATCATTGACAGTGTCAATAACCAAAGAGAATAGACCCACAATAAACTGGGATAAAAATCTGCATGCCTTGAACATGCTTCAAATACATTTGCATTATCCATTCTCTAGATTACAGCCCTACATTCTTATAGTGCCTCTATTCCACTGTAAATGCTCTGGCTGCCTCATGTTGCATTCTGGGATTTGCAGTTTAAGGAGGGGCATTTAAAATTCTCAGCCAGAGAGCCCTTAGGCCTCACTGAACTACAAAACTCAGAATGCAACAGGAGGCAGACAGAGCAATAAAAGTGGAATAGCACATAAGAGGGTAGTGCAGTAATGTAGTCTATCTTTACTTGAGTGCTGGCATGTATGAGCGCATGAACTTTCAGAGATACCCATAGGTATGTGGTTCCATAGTGTGAATAACAAACTCAGAATGCATGAGTAGGATTATTCACATCACACACATATATGATGTCTAAATGACCCCCAAGTCAACTTTCCATCAATACCAGTCCTGGACCAGACTTTTTTCAGTACTGCTAACTGTCTCGCTGACTGGAATAATGAGGGAGAGACAGAAAGAGAGAGCGAAAGATAGAAGGGATTACTTAATCAATTTTGATATTGTCAAATAAAAGAAAGAAATACACAGATAGGACAGGACATAGTGTTTGTGCACTCAGCCTACTTTGCTTTGCAGCAAGTGGAAGAAACAAGAGCAGTACATGAGGACAGATGGATATATTAGGTGAAAGCCAAGCTGTTTCCCTACCCTCAAATAACATGTACCTTTCCGTGTTCCAGATTGTCAAGGCAGACTGTGGCTCATCAGGAGCCCTTAATAGACAACTGCAACTACATCCTGACTCTGCTGATTTTTGGATTGATGTAAGCAGTTTGTGCACAAACATCTGCTACACAGCTTGAATAGATGTGTCCAAAGGATTTTTAGATGTAATTCAAGAAATTAAGTCTATGCATGCATTGGCCCAGAACAGTAGTTTATCCACAATTGCTGAGAACGGTTTCACAATTGCTGAGAATGGTTTCAAAGACAGCAAAGATGAGTGTCCATGTGTCATGTGTATTTTTGGCTGTAGAACTCAAGAGTGAGATAACAAATTCATGAAGTTCTACAGTGTCCTCAGCACAAAACAAATATAGCCCAGGCTTCATGCCTTAATTAAATATAAATTAAAACAAAAAATATAAATTAAAATATAAATTAAAACAAAAATATTGCATACAAAGGATTGTATAAAAAATATGTCCATCTTTTAGGTATTCTCAGTGTTTTCCCCATAATGCCAGTGACTAATTAATCAAACAAACATTGCAGCACTTGAGTGAACATCTTGAGCACTTCTATGGTAGTAGGCTCGATAGGTGAAGCACCAAAATTAGGCATTTCTAGAAAAATACTGCCTAAACTGGTCTAGAATAAACTGATTAGCACTTCTCAGATAGAGAGAGTGGCTTGGCAAGACCTTTATGAACCTGAGTGAATTTTTTTTTAACCTAAAGCCATTTTTTGTGATAGACATACAGGCTTACTAACTTTCTTTGATATATTAATATGAATGCAAGAAATAAATGTATCTATTTTACTTTTTTCTGGGACATAAATTGTAGGTGATGAGAGTTGGAAGGTAAAACAGGTTAAAAGATATTTCTGTCAACATGGATGTATTCTTCTTATACAGACACATTCCAAAGATCTCAGCGTGAGATAAGCAAATAAATTCAATCCTGTTGCATTGCCATGACAGTGGTGGTGGAATTTTCAAACACTCAACATATTCACTAACAAAATATCACTACTCTTTACAGTTTGCTTGATTTAATGAACCAGACTTTTCTCTGAATTTAGACTAACCAGTAATCATCCTTTCCTGTGCTGTACATTTCAGTTTTACATAGGCTGCACAGTGATAAACCTCCCTGTTCATGTTCATCTATATTGAGGGTGAAAATCTGTTTTAGATTTTTCTTAGGAGATGCTAGTGGAATTTGGCAGCCCAGCTCACTATGATAGCAGTAAATCTCAAAGACATTAGTGAAAAAACTAATCTGTTTGAGATTACAGCTATCATAGTGAGATGGGCTGCCAAAATTCACTTTCAAATCAATGTTGGGGATGTCAAGATAAGGATAGCTCCAGTGGACTTGTAAGGCAGTGGAAAGTTATTGGTCTAAGATTTATATGTTAATCCAAAAAAATTCAAAAGGTACATTTTGTAATGTTACCAGAAATGTTTCTGTTGGGGAGAAATAAAGAACTGGACAGTAAATATGAATTAATTATTTGATAAATGACAAGAATATTCAGCAAGAATATTGTTTGCTCAAACTTGGAAATGGTCTGAAGCACCAATGATAGAAGAATGAATTGTTAAATTTAGCCTAAATAGTTTAGCCTAAATGGCCAAATTAACATTGGTTCTAAAGGATGAGTCAATTGAAGATCTTTTGAAATGTTGGAAACATATCCATAAATGTTTATGGAATTTTTTTTTTAGCAATAATACATCTAATGTTACCTGTGACATGGAGAGCCAGCGTGATGTAGTGGTTTGAGCATTGGACTATGGTTCTCAAGACCTGGGTACAATTCCATGTTTGGCCATAGAAACCTACTGGGTGAACTTGGGTGAGTGACACACTCTCAGTCCCAAAAACCCCCGTAATAGATTTACCTTAGGATTACCATAAGTCAAAAATGACTTGAAGGCAGACAACAACATATGGCTATTAGTAATTTTAATAGGATTATTTAGTTGAATCTTCAATGGTAGAATATTTTTTTTCTTTTTCTTTTCATTACAGTCAAGATGGTGTGTGTGTGTGAGAGAGAGAGAGAGAGAGAGAGAGAGAGAGAGAACCTTACAGTGTATTAGTTGTATGTCTTTCCCCTCTCTCTTTTTATTTTCTTCCCCCTTTTCCATTTTTATTTTTTCTGTTTCTTTACCTTTGATTATATATTAGTTTGATTGTAAACTAAATTGTTTGTGCTAAAAATGAAAAAAGAAATCTCAAAAAAACCTGAGTGAAAAATAAAGTGAAATAAAAACCTGATTTGTTTGATACAGCAAAGGTAATAAGCATTGTTGAACACACTTGGCAGCATCACTGTGAGCAACCAAGTATCAGTTCTGAATACATAAAATAAAATCCTGATTGATGGGTTCAAATTATTCCCTGGTGTTTTCCTTCCCAAAATGCTGAAATTGGAGAACAGATGTTTTATGTGAAACTGGTCTTAATCTTAATTGAAAGGGATTATTCAAACTATGCATAAAACAGATGGCTCTTGAAGTCAGATCCCTTTTGCCCCTTTCTGGAGAGGCTTCTTTCAATCTTTGTCATTTTTTCCTGCGGTTGTTTCTCATTTATAATCTGATTGTTGCTGTTTTTCATTTTTATCTACTATCCTCAGGTGTACCTACTATATATTAGAGCCCAGGATCCAACTGTGGCTCAAGGAAAGTTTGGAATAAATTTCACAATGGTTTATTGGACTGTACTTACAGAGAAGAGTGAAACTAGATCCATGGATACACTTGCTGTGGAGGAAGGGAAACTGTCAAGGAATGAACAAACACCAAAACAACTTCCCACAAGTGGGTGCTCCTCACATATTTTAAATTACAGCTCCCATCAGCAGTCAGGCATGACAAGATTTGTAGCCTAAGTATCTTAAGAGCGCTGTGTGGATAAGTATGAAGTAAGAGGAATCTTTCCTAACATATATACAGTGCTTTGGCCTTGAAGGGCAGAGTATCTCAACTCCTCATTTACAATCCATAGGTGCTCCCTTAAATAAAAGCAGAATTCAAGGACTATTACATGAATGGCTGAAGACTGAAGTTGTACCCTGTTCATACTTGTTGCTTAGAAAAATCACACACAACCTGTGGACCTACTCTTAAGCATCCCATGAATTATAACCTTTAAAAAACTCATGGCATAACAGAACAATGGAAGAAGGAAACCAAATTGGATTGTGAATGATTTGTATATTTTGGTGCACATGGCCTTCCCTTTTACTTCTATTCTGTTAACTGAAAGGAATAATGTGCAAAAAAAGAACACTGTTGCAGTTCAATTTTCATGGCCTCCATCCCTTTAATTGGTTCCTATCCTCTTATTATTGTTGTTCTTATTGTTGTCTATTCTGCCTATTCCCTGTTCAGGACTCAAAAGCAGATCCTCAGCAGATTTCAAAGCATGGGAAGGTTGGTAAGGAAGAATTTGGTCCTTCAAATAACTTGAACCAGTGTATGTGTTTGTATGTCTTACATATATGCTCTCACCACCTACCAGCTGGCTGGCATAAGAAATATTTCACAATGATGCTTCCTGGTGATAAAGAAAAGGAACATCTTAGTTGAGGGACTTTAACTTTACTAATTTGGCAGAATGAGATTTTCAGTGATGTGAACTACTCATACATAATGCATACAAAATATACTGCCTTTAAGAAAATAGACAAATACCTTGAAATGATTCAGAGTAACTTCTGAAAATGATGCTTCCGTAATTCATCCTAGCAGATGGGATGCATTTTAGTATCCTGGAGCCAAGGTTTTTTTTTTTTGTTTTTTTTTTGCACTATTCAAATATCTAGGCCTTCATGATTGGAATTTTATGACATTGTTACAAGAGTTTTGAACAATGTTTTCAAGTTACAGTCACCTGCTATACAGAGGATTTTTTTAAAAACAGCTGAGACAAAATTTGTCCCCAAACATCTATTATATTTTGCTATTCTTCCTTTGGTTGTGTGTGTGTTTGTTTGTTTTTGTTTTTGTACTACACACTGTAATGTCAATGACAACAATTTTCATACCATTTTGTGGTTTCAAACATTGAATTAGAAAAGCTGGTATAAGTGCATGGATAAGAAATAACCCATCCCGACATTGAAAGGTCAAAAGGCAAAAAGTGCACATTGATTTATTCCTGATCAAAAAAAGGACTAAGTATTTTTGCAGGGGGGGGGGGAGGTTCTAGAACAAATAAAGCCTGGACTCTCCTTGGAAGGAAAAATGATGAAACTGAGGCTGTTGTTCTTTGGCCACATTATGAGAAGGCAGAACTTATTAGAAAAGACTATCATGCTAAGAAAGGTAGAGGGAAGCAGAAAAGAGGAAGACCATACGCCAGATGGGTAGACTCAGAAAGGCCACATGCCTGAGCCTGCAGGACCTGAGGAGAGTGGTTGAGGATAGGGAGACTTGGAGATGTTTCACTGACAGAGTCGCCATGAATTGAGGGCAATTAACAACAACAAACCCCTGCAGACATCCACCGACAGTTCATAGTAGGGAAACCAGAGATGTCATCATAATCCATGACACAAATTGAGAAGCATTTAAAACAGGGCATGGCTTGACCAGAACGTTAAGAAAGTCAAAGCATGGAAACCCCATGACATGACTAATCTGAAAGCTTTCATTGGCTTTCCAATGGGATATATATAATGGACAACAGAAAACCTTTAAAAAAACGGGAGCATCTCATCTTAGGGAGCTGCCACTTCAGAGAAACAAGGAGCCTGGAGAGATAGGACACTCTCAAGATTACTGAAAGGAAAGTGAACAATGTGCAAAGTCACTGATGTACTGAGAACTCATCCTAGAGCAACTTGAGACATCATTCAGGAACAAAACAGAGCCAAACAAAAAGAAACACAGTGCTAAAATCCTTGGAATTTACAGATAGGACTCTTTAGCAAATAATTTGTGACACAGAGATTCAATCCAGATTGAAGAGACATGTATGGCATGTATTGGGTGCAGAGAAGAACCCTACAAATATCGAGGTATGGAAGCCCTTTGGAATACTGGTTCTAGTGGAGGGATATCATGGACAAGGCATGCTGTCAGTTCATGAACCTGAAGGACTTTTGAATACTGTTGACATGCTTGAAGCTCAACATTAGGGAAATAAAAGTGATTCAGAGAGTAAGTCATAACTGATTGCGTTTCAGGACATGTGGGCTATGCTTGTTGAGTTAAATCAAACTACAGTGGTCCCCCGGTTTACGAAATTAATTCGTTCCAGCACCCCTTTCGTAAACCGAAAAAGTTCGCAAACTGGGGGACCACTGTAATGTATTGGAATAAACTTTGCACCATTTGAATTTCCTGCCGCTTTTTTTTCGTAACCCGTTTTTTCCCCCCGTAAACCGGGGCCGTTTTTCCGGCCCCGGCTCTTTTGTATCCGAGGGAGTGTGTTACACTGTCGAACAGCCCTTAGTGTCAGAAAGTTCCTCCTAATGTTGATGTGGAATCTCTTTTCCTGAAGCTTGCATTCATTATTCCGGGTCCTATTCTCTGAAGCAGCAGAAAACAAGCTTGCTCCCTCCTCAATGTGACATCCCTTCAAGCATTTAAATTGAAACTTGATACTGTTTTGATGTCCTCACATTGGAAAGCCCTGGTTGCTTCTGCTTCTGTTAACCCATCTACAATAATACCATCTGACCCCAGATGTCTTTGTTCAACTCTCTGCTCTTTATCTTACATAACAATATTTTGCAAATATCAATTAAGTGAACTGATGTGCTTTCAGTATGCTCTATATCACCTACCCTTCAGCCATCCTACATGTCATGTATATTATATCCTAGCAATCTCATCTATTCCACTCAAACAGTATTTGCCTAATACAAAATACAATACTTTAAAGCAATAATAATATGGCCCTAATGCCTGACCATTGTGTGTACAATTGATACCAAACCAAGTGAGTGTATTGTACCCTGTAGTAGCTTACGTTTTCACTGCGAGTATGCAGAATACAACCAGGAGAGAGAAATACAATCAATCACCCATTAATGAAATGATATTTAGCAACAACAGTATTACATTTGAAAATCAAACACCCAATAAAAAGCAAGTAGAAAATTCATTCTTATAGTTGAAGCTTTAAAAGCAGTCTTATTATAACCCTGCTATAATGATCATCTGCTAACATTGGCTAGAAAGGAAAAGCTTTTGCTTACATGCAAAGTACGTAAAAATATAGCAGAAGTAAAATCATCCCTGCAGAGTGCACGGATTAATACCACTAACTTCCAACACCCTCTCTAATTCAAGAGAAAGAAGAAAAGAAAATTTTGAGGACATTTCCTCCAGCAAAGACCTCTAGGATATATTGTTCCGTGTCATTAAAATGTGCAAAGTCAAAATGAAGAGTAACAAAACCAACTACTGAGACCCAACTAATGAAAAGATTGCCTGGCTTTCTAAAAGTCATTTATCCACCAGATATTATTACACTAAATGCAAGGAAAATGTGAAACTGGCCTCGGTACCTTGTCCTCCTGCTGTTGAACAGGTGTGTTCTAAACAGACTTAATACTTGTCCTGGTGACACTGGCCTTACCTGACGTCATTGTTACTGGGTTGACAAGAAGTTTCCATGACAAATTTGAAAACAGATCTAATGTTCCTTTTAGTTCTGGGTATGCCTCAAGAGTATCACTCATGTCCATATTTTTGGTGTGTTCCTTGCATAATTAGTTAGCTGACAGTGTACAACAGAAACTGAACTTTTGTCTTTATGTGAATTGAAAAAAATAAAATAAAGCTGTTTGATGATCTCTTTGCCAAGCTTTCCGTTCTGGCTGTGTTGTGACTACACCTTCATGACCCATGACACAATGTGCTTGCAAAAAAGGGATGCTATATCCACATCACCAAGGAGAAACAATAACAGTGGAAAGGACAAACTCTATAAGCATTAAATTCTGTTAACACTTTGAAGTATATCCCCACCCCCCTGCCCCCACTGACGGCCATGAGTTATTATCCTTAGCAGCCTGAGCTGATAATAGCTAGCAGATGTTTGAACTTTGCATGATTGGAAAGAGATTTCACACAGATTATGAAATGACACAGCTTTCCATATCCATCAGGGTGTTCCAAGGTAAAATTATTTATATTTCATAGTCAGGCAGGGTCAGGGCAGCATTTGCACAGCTTTACACCATCATGGTTCCAGTTCTCAACCCTGACATCAGAATAACACTTGCAGCTGGATCCCAAGAGCGAGAAAAAAAATTCTACGGAACCTGTCACCGTGAACAAAGTAATGTCTGCACGTGGGATTATCCCATCTCACAATGCAATACATGTTGCCTCTTCCCTTTGTTTATTTTCGACATGAACAGATACTAAAGGAAAATTATTAATTAGCTTAGTGCTTTAGGACCAGTGAAGTATAGCTGTACTTGTGACATCTTATAGGTGATAGAGCTCCAGAAAGAGCAAGAAGCAAGGAAATGACCTTAAGAGGAATATTTCACATTGTTGTTTTGGTTAATTGCCCCTAAGCCAACTTTAACTCTTGGTGACTCTGTGGATGAGACATCTCCAAGCTCCCACATCATCCACTGCTCTGCTTAGGTCATGTAGATTTAGGCCTGTGGCCTCACTAATTGAGTCTAACCATTTAGCATGTGGTCTTCTTCTCTTACTACTGCCTGTACCTTTCCTAGCATTATTCTCTTTTCTAATGAGTCATGCTTTCTCGTGATGTGGCCGAAGTCTGATGTCTTCAATTTATTCATCTTGGCTTTCAGGGAGATTTCAGGCTTGAACTTTTCAAGGTCCCATGTGTTTGTCTCTTTGGCTATCCACAGTCTCCTCAACACTCTTCTCCAGTACCACATTTCAAATGAATTGATTTGAAACCAAGTGAATTTCAAGTGAAACCAGACTTCCAACAGACAGCACCCTTAATATTGTGCATCTGGTTTCAAGCATGTCATACTTTTTATTAAGTCATGCTTTTTCCTTCTATATACATTTCCTTCTATATACATCTAATATGGTAACATGAAACTGAAAGAAAGAACAGATGCTGCAGGTTCAAGTCAACTTTTGGCCCTTTGTAGAAATATATAATGCATTAACTTATTGCATTTCTCAGCTGTATGATTTGATTCATTGATAAGAAAATAATACTTTTTCTGACTCCTATGATCACTTTACTGAGGGTCACAAAACTATTTGCCCCTCTTTTAATCACCATGTGTAAACTTTTATTGTACAACAGTTACACTACACTTGAATGAAGGACTATATAAAGAATTCAGACCTATTGCTAAATGTATAAAATTCTTTGGAGGAATTTTTTTTAACTGTGAAACTACCTGAACTTCCACATATGTGTAGTCTTTCCCTGTACTACTGTTGATTTGTACTATCCTCACAAAACAAAAGGATGGAAGGCATTAACAGCCATCTTTATATTATGAGAAAAGTGAAAATTTTGACTTCATCTGCTTGTCTACCTGAATACACCAGTATGTGAAACAATAATGAACAAAGGTAAACCACAAAAGAGAGTGTCCCTTCCTCACTACACTGAATTCATACCTATAATAAGCTCAAGAAGACAACTGTAAATCAAGGAGAAATCTGGCAATTTCAATCTCTTTAAAGTGAACACTTGTTTGTTTGGATAATTAATCCATCTTTTTTGCATGCATTGCAGACTGAACTGATCATCACTGTACACATAAATGCATATTTTATACATAAAATATAAACATTTATAAACATACATAAGCCTTTTGTAGTGGGTTTTTACATCAGCACCTCTGAATCAGCATGCATCAACATAACCAACACAGCAAATAAATCTATTGCATACATTTGTATTTGGTTACCATCATTTTTTGAAAATTCTTTGAGTTGCTCTGTGCAATCTATTTTAGTTCAGAGTTTTTGAAGTTATTTAATTGGTGGGTAATCTCTTTGAACAACAATGAATAATTTAGCACTTCAATCACTTCAGCTCTTATGAGCTCAAAACACTTTGTAAAGCAGTGCCCATATTGTCTGAAAGCTGTTATTTTATGTTCAGGCAGTCGTCATAGTAACTGATGGGTGAGTATGTGGAAAAAGCCGAGTAATCCAATATAGAAGAATTATAAGCAGCAATTTAAAATTTAAGAATGGATTTCATTTTATGGTCTATCACTGTGTCCAGTCTCGGTGTTTTAAAAGTTAGGGAAATAAATGATATTTGGTCATTCTGATAGCAGTGACAACCTAGTTACATATTTGTCACTGATTGTCACCCTTAATAATTCGTCTGTTCAATGAAAATAAATGATCTGTTCTGGGACACTGGAAAACTAGGTAAAAAGATGAAAAACAAAGCTATCTCTGGAAAGAACAAAAGAACTGACCTTCTGGCTGTACTTCAGAATATTGTTTCCAGCAGTGATCAAACAGACAGGCAGACTTATGAAATCACACTTCTGTTTCAATGGACAGATTATCTCTCATCTTTTTCTCTCTTTAAATGAATGATGAGAGCCAGCAAGGTGTGGTGATCAGGGTTCGATTTCTTGCTCAGCAGTGGAAACCCACTGGGTGATCTTGGGCATGTCATGGACTCTCAGCCCCAGAAAACCCCATGATAGATTTGTGTTAGGGTTGCCATAAGTCAGAACAAAATGAGAAGGCACACAACACCAACATAAAGTTGTGCTACCCAGTAACATAAATGTTTGGGTGACTTCAACAATGAATTCAATTTAAAAAATAATAGGAAATACAAAATCACAAAATCAAAAATAGTAGGAAACGCAACAATAAAGCCTCAAAGCAACCCAACCATAGGTTTTAAAAGTGAGAGGCCTGGGTGAAAGAAAGGTCTTCTTTTGTTGCTGAAATGACCACAGGGATGGTGCCAGATAATGCCTTCTGACCAAGCTCCTCTCATAATTGGGATGTGATTAGCAAAGAGCTGCTCTCCCTGGGAATCAACTGCTTCATTTCTTTTGGCAAGTGCAATCAAAGCATGGTTTGTACATATGGGAGAATGTGGTCTTTAGGGTAACCTGGCTCCAAGCCATGAAAGTCTTTAAATATTAAAACCTGCACTTAACACTGCAGTTAGAAGGAAAACTGGGAGCTGGAACACCGGGCAAAGCACATTGTCAAACTGTCAAATTTCAGCTGGTAATCTGGTGGCCCTGTTTTAGACCCAATGCAGTTTCTGAAGCACGTATATGGACAGACCGGAGTCATAGTGACCAGCTATCTCCCACCAAGCAGAGCAGGAGCTAAGTAGGTGGCAAAAGCTTGGATACCGGGAGATCACTTGAAAACATCTCTAGCCAGTGAAATCAATCTTTTATTTGAATCATGATCCACTCTAAAAATACCATTCATCATGTGTATGAACAATGAACCAACAATACTTAATCTTGCCTAAATTCTTCATTTCTGAGCACTGGGTCAGGCCAGCTACAGGCTCATCTATGCCTGATAAAATTGAGCAGAAAAGGGAATGAAGACACTGTGCCATCTGTAAACTGCACATCATCTATATACCAGCTGAGTGTCATCTGCCTGATATTTCCATGTGAAATCTCTTCTAGCAACAGGAGGAAGAACAAAACTCTTTAGAAAACATAACTGCCAAAGGCTCAAGCAGTAATCTTCTAGAGCTACTTTCTATAAAGAACCATCCAAGCAGAAGAAGAGCCACTGCCAAGTAGTACCTCCTACACCCAACCCAAACAGACCCATTCAGCTGAATTTTTGGGAAACAGCCCTGAATTTCAGTGGCACAGTTCCATTGGTGGTGCAAGGAAATGGGGATAACACAATCAGCCCAGGGGTTGCATGTTGCCACCTTTAATTTACATCATTTTTGGATGAATAGCAATGATGATAATCTACATAGATGGGTATGCTTTCATATGTTCAGACTTAACAGCACCACATAATTTGGATAAGTAGAAGGCAGGCACAAGACAAGATGGAGACTAGTGGTCTAGTAGCTAAAAGGAAGAATTGCTTTCCTTAGCAATATTATCAGATTAGAGGAGGGCAGCATACTGTACATGGATACATGCATTTTGTATCACACTGTGGCAATGATATCATCTTCTGACACAACCTGATTCCCCAGACTAGGATGTGATTCAGGTCTATTGCATCAGAGTTTGAGCTGAATTGCCTCCCAATACCAGGGACTTAATAAGGAAGGTAAAAGAAGAAAGTGCAAAGGCAGGCTTATTGCTGAATATACAGAAGACAAAAATAATTATCATGGAAGATTTACATAAATTTAATCTAGATAATGGGGAAGTCAAAATAAAGAGTTCCTGTACTTTGGATCAAACACTGATCAAAATGGAGGTTATAGTCAAGAAATAAGACTAGGAAAGGGAAGGGCAGCCATGAAATAAATAGAAAGATCCTAAATGTAAAGATATAAAAATAAGAATTAAAGCTACAATCATCCAAGTGATTATATTCCCCATCACCATGTACAGATGTGAGAGTTGGACAGTGAAGAAAACCCACATAAAGAAAATTAACTCATTTGAGATGTGGTGCTGAAGAAGAGTGCTGAAAATACCATAGACAGCCAAAAGAAATGCTTGAACACTCCCTGGAAGCAGAGATGATGAAATTCAGGCTGTCATACTTTGGCCACATCATGAGAAGGCATGATTAATTAGAAAAGACAATAATACTAGGGAAGTAGAAATGGTAGCAGAAAAAGAGGAAGATGTTGGATTTGTAGGGCTCTTTACTTTGAGCCTCATGGTTCCTGACAACCACAAGGTGACTTTTCTCTGTAAGACCTTCCTGATAGCATGGCTCTATGAATATTAAATGACAGGATCATTATCACATCTTGAGAAATATCAGCCTTGGAAGTGGTGCCAGGCCCTTGAGGTAATCCATGATACACTGAATGGTAATCTTATCATACGGTGACATAATTAGGATGGCAGTGCTTTCTTACAGAAGATTTCAGAGATTGAAAGCCTTCAACTTCACATTCAGAGATTGTATTTATGAATTAGGAAATAACTGGAGTATATAAAATAAAATAAAAAGAATAGTGAAGGCAGACCTCAAGCATGTGATAAAAAATAATATTTTAAGAAAAATGCCAACATGTTCCATTCATGAGCCTTCCTTGGGGCACAGGGTCTACTTATGTCTTATTTCCATAAAGTAAAAATTGATTAAGCACTATGTTGTAGCACCAAATTCAGACTTGTTTCTTCCTTTAGTTTTCTATTTGTCAATTAGCAAATAGAGAAGACAGTAATAAATGCCTGGTTTGGGAATAGGTTGAGTATCCAGTTAAGGATGTTTTGCAAAGGCAAACATCCTTGATCAATGCTTGTGAGCAGCATTGGAATGAATATGACATTCTTTATTATTGCCTCTGCTGCTAAATCCATTTTAGCCAACCCTCCTGCAAAAACCTTTCCCTTGGGCAATGGAAGAGGCAAAAGGAATTCTGGGCACTCCATGTCCATAGCACAGTACCTTTTCTTATCAAAGACTACAAGTCCTGACATTGTCAGCTGGCAAGTCACAAGCTGTGCATGATTCTCACCCAGGAGATAGCCTGTTGCATGCAGAGATCTAGGACACTTAGAAAAAATAAGCTGGATTCATAGTGTGATTGGAAGATGTACTGTTTGTTTCATAGTTCCCTGCTGGCACACAGCCACAAACAGTAGTTGTTGCCTTGCCAGCTCACTATAAATCCTGGAGTGGACCACATATGTTTAACCCAAGGAATTCTGAAATCCTGAGTTGGATTAAGGAACGAGCCTGCCTCAGTCAGAGTACAGGAGTGTCCACAGCTGCTTTCACTTTTCCCCACTGCTTGGGGGCTTAGTTATGATCCTGGCTGCAGCCGGTACTTTGGTACACTAACAGCTTCAAGTCCTGGTGATAATTTACACCATGCTCTTTAGTGGTTCAAAATTCTCAGCATCCAGTATGCCTAACAATAGTTTTGCAGTAAGTATATTGTAAGGAATGCCAGCAGTTATCTTCACATCATAGACAGGTGAAAAAGGTGCCAAACAATGGTAGCTTTTCTAAGGTTCCCTAGTAAAACCATAAGCTAAGATCTGATCTGAAGGCTTACTGGTTTGCATTTACTTTACCATAGTTGCTATGTTATGCTATGCTTTCACTTAATTTAATCACAAATAAACACAGAGACCAGCCCATTTACTGTTTCTGAAATGATCTAACCAAGAACATGCACCTCACTCATATAAGAAAAATGTAAGAAAGCTATAAGAATATATTTGGTGGACGCAAAATTCAAAGAAGATGCCTTGGCTTGCAGTATGAATTATTAGCTTATTATTAGATTCTGTGCGGCCTGAAAGAGACCTCTTTGATCTAAAATCCTCCTCAGGGGTCAGAGTGTCTCTGAAGCCTATAAATTAGTGAACACATCTGACCTGAAGCAAGTGCTAATGAGTCCTGCCACACTTACATGACTGTTCAATTAGAATGTACAATTAGGATGGCTTGTTAGCCCAGTTGTCTCTTCTTTTCTTCTCTTCTTCCTAGCGCCTCACCTTGCAGCTTACCCTGAGATCACTGAATCACTCTTCAGTAAAATCATTTTTAATTAAAGGTAGACCTGCAGCTTGTTTTCTTACACATCTAGAAATCATGTAAATGTTTCAAAGAGCAGAGAGGTTCCAATACCAAATCCCTAGAAGAGATCACTAAGAAAAATCTTTGTTGAAAATTTAGATTTCAGGCATGATGTGAACTTCCTTTTCATCTGGAATGCCACAGCACAATTTCAGTATCATACAAAGTTTCATGGACCATGATAATATTTTCAACATAACCTTGAATGTTCATTTAAACAGCTGTTTCTCCCTCATTGCTTCAAACAGCTTTCACTGAAATGTTAGAACAACTACATTACTTGCAGAATGATACAGTTTCTTGCTGAAGAATTAGGCCAACACTGTAGCAATGTCTCACTTGGCAAAATTATTTTAACAGATTTGCAATGCATAACAATAATACACTTTACATTATTTTGTCTTTGCGTATTTGCCTATCAATAATATTCTTGTTCAAATGTTTAAATTAATTTGCAAATGTAATGTTAGTTATATTACTTATTGCTTAACCACAGAGTATATACTGAAAGTTATTTACTCTGCCCTGTCCATTTTCAGGCTTTTATAAATAATTCAGGTTTTCTAAACTCTCTTTGACACCAAGGATGCTGTTGTATCAAAATTAAGCAAATGAAAGAGAAAATAATGGGAAATAGAAATACATATCCAAATAGTTATATCTTCAAAAACAATAGCATTTAAAGTTTTTAAAATTCTTGTTTATACTCTGGTGCTGGCCAAATATTTATGTGTGCTGTTTTAGGCCCAAAGCAGATTGGCCTAAAGGAGCAGCACAAGGCCACACTGCATGTATCTGGTCCCAATCCGGGCCACCACTGCAGTCCTGAACTGGGCTGCCAGAAGGAACAGATTCTATCCACTCCTTCTTGGCCTGGCTCTTTCTCACTGGTGTGGCCACAGTGCAGCTTCAGGCCATGTTCAAGGTGTGAGTCATGTAAATGGCATGCCCCCTATGTGGCCTGAAGCTGTGTCATTTTGCCCATGTGTTTCATGCCTTTGTAAAGAAGAGTGAATGAAGGTAAGCACTATGTAACAGTGAGCAATAAAGAATGAAAGTGGCAGATAAAAGAAGGAAAGCCTACACACATCACATTACCATTTCAACATAGATCAGCCCTGGGAAAAACTTATCTAACATTGGCTTCCACTCACTGGACAGCCTGTGTCACCTTGGTCATGAAAACTGTTACTACAGTTTGTCTCTTGGAATACTACTGTGCATATTATGGCATGCCACCATTCTGCCCATGAAGGCACCTTCACACATTGAGCTTGGAATGGACAAAGACAACTTTAGTTTCCAAATGAGCTTTAAAGCCATAAGATGAAAATCAACTGTCATGGATATCAGTACTGCAAATTCCCATGTAATATGTTTAGAGTATAAAAGACATTATATAATGACATTATATAAAATTGTTGCTAATTAAAATTATTAAAATGTCTAATAATATTAAATTACACCACTAAAGCCTTTCTTCCTTATTTAACTTTCCACAATTGCCAATATCCACTGGAAACACATCTAACTGCTATTAACGCTCTGGAAAGTAGGACAACAATCTCTTCAGCATGTGCGAGGGAGTTTATCCAAAATTTTGCTACACTCCCCATTCCGCTTTATGAAACATGTGGCAGCTAAGCAGTTGGCTTGAGGAAATGCTGCCTTGATACTCTCTTTGACCCCAAAGCTGCTGTTGTACATGCGAAATGAATCTGTGGATTGAGGTATGAAGTTCCACACCCACCCCACAAAACATAGGTGGGCTCTGATATGAAGCATTAAAATACAGTACAACATTCTTTAGCACTTTCCCTCACAGCATTTACTCCTACTGCTTGTGATCCCAGAAAGCACTCAAGTCAGTTTTGATCCTATCACATTCTCTCCATTCTTGAATGAATGAATACCATGTGAATAATTGTTTTCCTGCAACAGAGAAACACTTAAATCTTTCTTGAACTTACACAAACGCCAGTCCTGCTTGAAGAATTCTTATCCCATTCAAAAACCACACATCCACGTTTTAAACCATTAACACAATAAATAAAAATGGACAAAAAATAATATGATCTTCTTCTAGTTAGACATTTGTGTCATTACCAACAGGGTTTTAAGAGTCCACTTTACTAGCTGATTCTGCTATTATTATTATCCCCTCCATGTAATGTGATGTAAGAGGAAAGGGAAGGGTTCAGGTCATACTCACTCCCTTCTTGATCTGTTTTGTTTGCTTCCAATTGATCCATTTTAGCATTCTGCTTCTTTGCTGGCAGCAGCCTCTTTGCAGTTGAAGGCAAAACTGAAAATGTTTCTGTCTGTCTCTCCCTTTCCCACACCCTCCCCTCCCCTGTCTGATTGTCTAACAAAGCTTTATAGGTTTGCAACATGATTTATTTCCTGCAATTTAGCTTCATGCTGTCATTCTGAACAGAGACTTTGTACCACCTCTGCAACTTATATATACTGCCAAGTTCTGTAGCAGGAACTAGGCTTTCCTTACTCCCCAGAAGACTCAACCATTCTGCAGGATAAGATCACATGTACATCTTATAGCAAGATCACATGTACATCAGAAGCATCTTATGATTTACAGACAGTGCATAAGCAATTAGGCTGTAATAGCAGATATTCCACTAACACGAGGTTTAGCTTTAAACATTCTCTGAGGATTTGCCAGAGTTTTGTAATTTGACTTTTTCACAGTGCCTGAACTACAAGACATAGTGACTGGCTGGCTAATTCAGCCATTATCTCAATACAGTCGTCCCCCGGGTTACGAAGGTAATCCGTTCCGGGATTACCTTCGTAACCCGGAAGCAAGTCAGGGGACCACTGTACTAATCAACTCAAACACTACTTTAAAAAAATAACGATTTAGCTATCTCCATCTTATTTAATATCTGTCGCAAAATAATACTAAATCACTTACTGTTATCTGGAAAAGAAAAGTAAATCTGAAATGTAATACTGAGGGAGTGGGGCATAACTACATTTTTATTGTATTGTACAGCTTTCCAAACCTTATCTAGGTCTATTACTGGAAGCCAGTAAGAGAAAAGCCACCTTTCCCATGTAAGATTATTTGGTAGACTTACCCAGCACTTTGGAATGGATGTCCTATTCTGATTAAACGTTTTCCCATAAAAACTTTTATAGAAACTGCTCCTAAATTCAACTTGTGCAATGTGAAACTGAAATATCAAAGCTCACTCTAAAGCCACTGTACAAATTATTAACAGGAATAACTCAAAAGTTAGAAATTAACTTTTTTGGCCTTTAAATGCAGCCCAATTAATAGGAAAATGAAAACTACCTGAGTAGAGACACTGTGAGGCTGTGGTTCGGAGGGAAGAATGCCAGTCCTATCACAATGTTCCAACACCAGGTATAGACATTCAAAGCTGGTGGATTGTTAAGAAAGGAAAATAAGAAGATGGACTACTTATGCATTACTGCTATTCTGGCTGGCTGCCCTGATAGAGGAGCTTGGTACTGTAGTCAGAACCCTAGTGGGCACATACACCTCCTTCTTATATTTATTTATTTATTTATTTAGAGTATTTATACCTCACCCTTCATCCAAAAGGTCTCCCAGAATGACTTACAAACTGTTATACTGACAGTTCCCTGCCTTCAGGCTTGCAATCTAAAAAGATCTTACAATTTTGCAATCTTTTACAATCTCTTTATCCAACCACATTTCTGTTATACATGTCAGGTCAGCAGCATGCTCTTTCTGATTGACATCTTAGACAGTGTTCATCTTTCCACTTCCTGAACTTTTAGGCTTGAGGGGACTGCAGTAAAGATACAAGTATTAATAAGGCTAAAGTGCAGGGTGGAAGAGTAACAGGCAGCACACATATGTTTAATCTGACTTCCTCTTCCATGATGTATCTATTCTCCTGTGCCATAGTCCATGACCTCCAGTCCTCAGGCCTTTCAGGAAACAGGAGAGGAATCAAAAAACATTCAGGGGTAGCTGTGTTGGCTATTTAACAAATGTAAACAAAAAAGCATCAGTGATACCTTTATTGGCCAACCATAATGCACAATATACTTGTTGCAAGCTTTCAAAGCTTCATGGGCTTCATCAGGCAAGATGTTACAAACCAAACAGGAAGAAAAAACAACAACAATCAATTGGAGATGTTAGTCAGATGCCTGCATTTGTTTCAGTCTTTAGTAAAAATGGTATATGAGGGAGGATATACAGTATTTTGTGCAGGCGGGCTCCTCTTCCTTCTGGCCATATGGCAATAGGGAGATTTTCAAAGTCCAGGAAATTTAAAGTCCATTTGCATCTCAACATGGAACCCTTTTTTGCAATCCAGCATGTCTCTGTTCCAGTGAGGTCACAAAGAGGCCTCTTTGTAAGGTCACAAACACGGGGTCCCTGTTGAGATGCAAATGGACTTTAAATTTCCTGGACTTTGAAAATCTCTCTATTGCTGCATGGCCAGAAGGAGGAGGGGTCTGCCTGCAAAAGATATCCTCCCCAGCATACCATCTTTACTAAGGACTGAAACAACATGCAGGCATCTGACTATTATATCTCCAATTCTCTCCTGTTGGCTTGTAACATCTTGCCTGATAATAATAATAATAATAATAATAATAATAATAATATTTATTTCTAGTCCGCCCCTCTGAACAAGCAATCGGGGCGGATTACAACAAGGATTAAAACAATATCAAGTAAAATATCCCATCCTTTCCCTTACCACCCCCCCTTAAAAAGAGATTAAATCACAATTGAATTAAAACAGTAACTAGCTAAAATAGTAATAAAAACAAGATTAGAGAAGAACGGACCCAGCCAAGGTTATGTAAAAGTAGAAACAGAGAAGGAAGGCTGGAAGAAAAGGCCACTCTAAAGCCTAGATTTGGAGCCGGGGGATGTTTACATTCTCTGGGAAGGCCTGCCGGAAGAGGTGCGTCTTTAGGGCTTTTTAAAAGCCTTCTAAAGATGAAATAAGATGCATCTCATCCGGCAGGTCATTCCACAACCTGGGGGCAACAGCCGAAAAGGCCCTCTGGGAGGTCTGCACCAACCTGGTCTTCATGGGTTGCAGCAAGTTCCTCCCAGAGGACCGAAGTGTGCGGGGGGGTTCATATGGGAAGAGGTGGTCCCTTAGATAAGATGGACCCAAGCCATGTAGGGCTTTAAAGGTTAAAACCAACACCTTGTACTGTGCCCGGAAACTGGTCGGCAGCCAATGGAGAGCTTTAAGCACAGGAGTGATGTGCTCTCTCCTAGATGTTCCAGTGAGAAGTCTGGCTGCCATATTTTGGGCCAGTTGTAGTTTCCGGGTTAGGCACAAGGGTAGCCCCATGTAGAGTGCGTTACAGTAGTCCAAACGTGAGGTTACCAGTGCGTGTATCACAGTTTCCAGATCCCTCATCTCCAGGAAAGGGCGCAGCTGACGTATCAGCCAAAGCTGATAGCAGGCGCTCCTAACCGTCGCATTCACCTGACTTGTCATGTGAAGCGACGGGTCAAGGACTACCCCCAGACTGCGAACAGAGTCCTTTGAGGAGAGTGTGACTCCGTCCAGGACTGGAAGTTGTATTCCCAAGCCTGGTTTCGGGCCTGTGACTGTGAGCACCTCCGTTTTGTCTGGACTGAGCTTCAATCAGTTTTTCCTCATCCAATCCATTACGGCCGCAAGGCAGTCATTGAGAGGGGAGACGCCATTGGAGGTCTGAGCAGACGATCTGGTCACGGAGAAGTATATCTGGGTGTCATCAGCGTACTGGTGACACTGAGCTCCGTGCCTCCGGATGATCTCACCCAACGGCTTCATATAGATGTTAAATAAATCGGGGACAGAATGGCGCCCTGGGGGACGCCACAGCTAAGCTCGATCTTAGAGGAGCAACTGTCCCCGAGTCTCACCCTTTGAGATCTGCCAGAGAGGAAGGATCGGAACCATCGGAGTGCGGTGCTACCGATCCCCAACTCTCTCAGCCGATCCAAAAGGATGGAGTGATCGATAGTGTCAAAAGCTGCGGAGAGATCCAAGAGCACCAACAGGGTCACACCACCCCTGTCGATGCTCAAGCGGAGGTCGTCAGTCAGAGCAACCATGGCAGTCTCCACTCCATATCCTGCCCTGAAGCCGGTCTGGAACGGATCGAGATAATCGGTTTCATCCAAGACAGCTTGGAGTTGGGAGGCGACGGCTCTCTCGATCACCTTGCTGAGAAAAAGCAGCAAGGAAACTGGTCTGTAGTTGTTTCTGTCCAGGGGATCAAGGGAAGGCTTCTTCAGGAGGGGCCTAACGGCCGCCTCCTTCAGACAGGATGGAACACTGCCTTCCCTGAGAGACGCATTGATCACCTCCCGAAGGAATGTTCTCAATGTGTCTCCTCCCTGGATGACCAGCCAGGATGGACCTGGATCAAGGGAGCAAGTCGTCCTCCTCACACATCCAAGGAGCTTGTCCACGTCATCGGTACTCACCGATTGGAACTCATCCAGTAAACTGACAGCAACGGAGTTACTGGATACCTCACTCATGGACACTGGACAATGATTAGCGTCCAAGTCGGCTCTTATCCGAGATATTTTATCTGCAAAGTGGATGTTAAACGCCTCACAGCAGGATGCTGTAGGCTCTAGTAGGGGGTTTGGCGCAGGGGGAACCTGCGTCAACTCCCCCACCACCTTAAACAGCTCTGCTGGGCGGGACTCTGCAGACGCAATGCGTGCAGAGCAGCGGGATCTCCGCGCTGCACGCAAAGCCTCTCCATAGATGCGAAGATGCAGTCTATAGAGAGTTCTGTCGGATAAGAGGCGAGTCCTCTGCCATTTGCACTCTAGTCGTTGTCCAGCCCGCTTCATCTCCCTGAGCTCTTCTGTGTACCAGGGTTTCCAGTTAGGAGCGGGCTGGAAAGGACGCTCGGGGGCGATCGTGTTGATGGCTCTGGCAACGTCGGTGTTCCAGGTATCAACCAGAGCCTCAGCAGAATCACCGGCATTCCCAACCAACAAACCCTCTAGGGCCTTCTGGAAACCAATAGGTTCCATTAGCCTTCGAGGGCGGACCCGGGGGGACGAAAAATGGCTTTTAGTTCCGTCTTGATCAGGAAATGATCCGTCCATGACAGCGTGGAGGTCTTTGTTACCTCCGCCCACGGATACTCCTGTTCCGTACAAAAACCCCCATCAAGAGTATGACCCGCGCAATGGGTAGGCCCGTTGACCAATTGGGATAGGTTCATGGCTGTCATGGATTCCATGAACTCCCGGGCTGCTCCAGATAGATCAGAAGGGCTGGTCTCAAGAGGAATGTTGAAGTCGCCCAAGACAAGAAGTCTGGGCGACTCCAACAGCAACTCGGAGACCAGCTGAGTCAGCTCGGCTAGGGAGTCTGTTAGGCAACGGGGTGGCCTGTATACTAACAGACTCCCCAGACTATCCCTGGTCTTCAGGCTCAGGTACATACATTCGATGTGGGCAGTTTTCCGGACAGGTTTCCTGGTCAAGGTCAGGTTGGTTCTATGAACTATAGCCACACCGCCCCCCCGACCACTTTCCCTTATCTGCTCACTGACCGTGTAACCGACTGGGAGAGACTGTGCCCACGTGGCAGCACTGGTATCTCCCAGCCAGGTCTCGGTAAAGCATGCCTGATGAAGAAGCCCATGGAGCTTTGAAAGCTTGCAACAAGTATACTGTGCATTTCGGTTGGCTAATAAAGGTATCAATGAGGGATTTTTGTTTGCAGGAGAAGAATCAGTCAGTCTTATATTCAGTATATGGCTTTACCTTATTGCTCAGCTTTCCTTGATGAAGAGGACATCTACTTTTACTTAACTTATTTTGCCTAGTATATTTTCTGGCACAATCCTGCCTGTATAGACTTGATCATTCTATCTGGATTCTCCCTGCTGAAATATGAGCCTGTCAGATGCCATCAGTTTACTCAGAGAAACTACAGCACAGGACACAAAGCACCATCTACTGCTTGGTTACCCATTTCTGCACAGCAAAAACCATTACCTGGTCTTTTGTTACTCTACCAGTATGTACTTTGTATGGCTTTCATAACAAAATAAGCTGCAAGGTAACTCCACGGTGTCAGTCTTGACTGTATAGTGATATTATACAGAAAGAAAGATCTAGAAGCAGAATAATATATTTTTAAAAAAACTCAGCATGCTTCTCTGTGCCCAGCCCACCTCCACAACTATTGGGCACAGATCAGATATTTTAGTTAGGAAGGGGAGAAAAGAACCTTCGTTGCAATGATTCACATACTTACTTCCCCCAGTGCAGATGTAAGGGGTCATACAAGCACAAATTATTGTTACTTGAACAAACACTGAAAACGCCTACCTATCCCCTTTGGGGGACAGGCAGCAGTAGAAAACAGAGTATTTCTCAAAGCCTTAAATGTGGGAAGCAACATGAAATCTTTGTATTTTTGATTCATTTGTGTGCATATCTTTCCGCCCAGGCAAATGTTTTGAAGTTTGACCCCTTTATGCTTCACATTATACTGAGGCACATTCCACAAGGTGGGAGAAACCACATGGACAGTTTTATGGGGGAGACCCAGAAAGGAGAGGGGAAGTCACCAGGCTTGCATTGTGCATTGTGGGAGGTACAGGTTATATTGTGATCAGAAGTAAATGGGGAGGTAGTATTCTAAATTTATGTTGCTAGTACCTGCTTTGGACTGATTGCTTTTACAAATCAGTAGAAAAATCAGTAGAAATGGCAGAGTTTTTTCTTGCTCTTGCCGCCAGTGATACACATAGAAATGGCTTTCCCCTGCTAGAAAATACAAACCTTTTAAGCCTTTTCTTACTAATCTCTTCTAAGTAGATCATTACAATAAAAGGAAAGGAAGTGTGGCCTGTGGGCTATGTGCAGCTATGGAGAGGTCTCATGCAGCCTTTCAAACCCATTAGACTCCTACCAATGGTCCATACCCTGGACATTATTTTAGAAAAGTGAAAAATGACACAGTTTTTCACCAAAAATGTCCTGGTGTGAAATTTTGCATTTTTTGAGATCCCACCCCCAAGCAGACCAAAATCAAAGAAAAAAGTGACAAAAGGAACTGTGATGCCCCCTCTAGTTTCATGGCATGGCAGCACTGTAGCTTATACTGGTTTGGGAGGAATCATGAGCAGCCTTATGCATGCCTAAACCTTTTAGGAACACTTCGAATCAGAGCCAGAACCAGAAAGATCACTTGCTTGTGTTTTAAAAGGTGTTTATCTATTTGCACACAGTGTAGTAGTAGTAGTGGTGGTGGTGGTGGTGGTGTGCCTTCAAGTTGTTTCTGACTACTGGTTACCTTAAGGCTGCCCTGAGATCTTTGGATAAGGGTGAGTTATAAATACAGTCAGCTCTTCCTATCGACAGGGATGCCATGTTCTCCTCAGTGGTGGTACATGCACACAGTTGTGCATGTCACACCACCATTAAGGAGAACGGGACTTGAAGTCCGATGGAATTTGCCATCTGCAGGCATGTCCAGAATAGAACACCCGCAGATATGAAGGCTGACTGTACAGTTTGCCCTCCATATCAACAGATTCTGCGTCTATGGATTCAACTGTTCATGGTTTGAACAAATTTCAAAAAGTAAAGCTTGATTTTGCCACCTTATATACAGGACACTATTTCACTTGGGTATCCACAAATTTTTGCATTTACGGGTGTGTGTGTGTGTTCTGGAACCAAACCTGAGGTGGTTTGCTATTTCCTTTCCCTGAGGCTGTGATGTGCTCAAGGTGACCCAGTGGCATGCTTTAAACTTTAGAATAAGCCATGAACCAGAGCTATACAGTCCACAAACACTGGGACACTTTAACATTTATTTATTTATTTGTTTAAGTATCGGTATTCTGTCTCTTATCCAAAGATCTCAGGGTGGTTTACAATAAGATCAACTTTAAAGAAGGATAATTACAAAAGCTTAGAAGATAAAAAATATATCTAAATAGTTTTCGATTTAAAATCAGACAATTTAAAACAATTTTGAACAATGTAACTATAAACATTTGCAGCCTAGATAAAAACAGTTTCACTTGAAGGCTTTAATAAAAAGCCAGGCTTGGCATTTAAATGATTTAAATGTTGGTGCCAATCAGGCCTCTAGGAAGGGAATTCCTCAACCAGGTGCCACCACAGAAAAGGTCCTCTCCCTTGTCCTCCCACAATATTTCCCCTCTACTGATGGGACATGGAGGCAGGCTTCTCCAATACATCCCAATTCTTGGGTAAGCATATATATACTTATTGTTTTTATTTATTCAAGTGAAAAAGATCCAATTTAGTGCTACCTTTCTCCCAAGTTTAACATAGTTGGATATGTTCTTTGAGAGAAGTGAAAAAATAACTCTCAGCAAAGAAAGTGACATTTTAAAAAATCCAAGAACAGCACTCTACTGATCCTCAAAATGCCCTGTTACTCCCTAGTGTTTTCTTTTCATATGGCTTCCACTTGTGGAAATCCTTTTGAGAAATATTCTTACTCATTATTTTATGAATAACAAGCTAGTAACATTTCTTGTTTTATTTTTAACTTTAAAAATGCTGAAAAAAATTAAAAATTGGCATGTCCTTGGCATCTCAGAGAGACAGGCAGATACACATACACACACACATAGCGCTAACATGTTAATAGTAATATTAAAATATTAGGGAATGGACACTGTCATATTGTTACTTTGAAAAGCAAGACATTTCAGGAAATGTTGTTATGTATAACATGTTTCTTCCAAGCTTAGGATAGAGAAATGATCAAGTAAAAGTTATACATTTTTATTTGTAGTGAAGAGACAAGCGCTGCATCCACACTGCAGAAATAATCCAGTTTGAGATCAATTTAACTGCCATGGCTCAGTGCTAAAGAATTCTGGGAATTGTAGTTTGTTGTGGCACCAGAGCTCTCTGACAGAGAAGGCTGAATCTCTCATAAAACTGCAATTCCCAGGATTCCACAGCATTGAGTCATGGCAATTAATGTTTATTATTATTTATTTTTGCAGTGCAGATGAAACCAAGGTTAGTTTAGACTCCAACAACATAAGCAGTGTATAACCCATAGTACTCACCTATGCCCTAAGGTTAATACCCAAGTAGAGCAGCAAGATAAAGTTGTAGAGGTTTTACTTTGGTATGTCTTTACATTTGAAGGTGTGGTTTTATATGCATCCCTGCCTTCATTTACATAGTACATTATGTAATGAGGAAGTAGACCAAGTCTACAAAATCTTATGCTACACCTTTTTTAAAACACAGTCTCAAAGGTGCTACAAGATCCCTTTGCATAATGATTAGTGTAACCCCGCTGATGAAGGGAGGATGGACAACAGATGTTTTAGGAAAGTATATGTACAATGCCTTCCTCTGCCACGTTCTTCCCTTCACACTGTAAAATAGGTTCCTCTCTGATGTCTTATCCTTGCAATCTTACAAATACATCTTGGTAGTGAGGTCTGCATTAGACAGCAAAAAGTCTAAGAAACTGCTTTTGTACTTTGGAGATCAGCCAATGACTGGGGCTACTCAGGATGATAATGTAAGCATTTCTTGTCCAAGAAAAACATTGGTTGAATTTCTTAAAACACTACATTTTAATTATGCACATGCATTTATCAAACTACATATGTTTCTTGTCTTACCTGGTGTCAGGCTGTTTGTATTATAAGCAATAGCTTTGTATATGTACAATGTTAATAATGTAATTGTATCTGTCACTGCTTTGTACATTTAATTTCTGTCTGATCTCACTGTTTACAATCCCTGTGGCCCACACAATATGGTGAATATATGTATACCTGGAATTTTAGATAACACTTCATGTATGAAAACTCCTACTATTATAACAAAACTTAAGCATTCAAGCTTTTATGGAGCTTGAAGGCTAGCATGCAGAAGACAGAGACCGAGACAGAAGCAGCACTATTGCACTTTTGTATTTTGTGAAATAATGAGTGTCCCCAACCTGGTATGTTTGCATTTACTACACAAATAATAGTTGGGCGCTTTACAAGCCTGGTATGATGAAGTCCTAGATCTTATAAGATACTGACCTTCTCTTCCAAGACCTGTATCTTATTCCAGCCTCAGTATTTCCATTGATGGGAAAGAGGGGAGCAAGTATGGATTTCTAACCCCAATTCATGCCTGCCATGTTTCCTTCTTCTCACTATTAAGCTTCACTTTCATATGTGGAAATGGGGAGGAAAGTATACATGTTGCACTAGGGTAGCAGTCACCATTGCCTGGCACGCAAAACAGCACACACCTGTGTGCTGGAGCTGGTGACATATATTCTTACTCTGTTCCAATTTCACAAGTCAACTGGGATCCAAGATATTGGTATTCACAATGAAATAAGGAAAAGAGGAGTGTAGGCAAGGGACTGCTGTCTGCCTACCCTCTTTAGTTTTTCCCATCTTAATTTCCAGGTAGAATTTCAATCACATACACACACATACAAACACATGTTTTTAGAACTGGGAGGAAAACTATCAAAATTTTTGTATCAGTTGTTTCATGCCACATATAGTTCAAGTAGCAGTATGCACAACCTTATAAATGTTGCAATGTGAAAATACAATATGAACATGGGTCCCAGAGAAGTGTCCCATATATTAAGCTTCCATTGTTGACAGACAGAGCATGACAAGCACTGAAGAAGAAGAAAGAGCAAGGAATGGCACTAGTTACATAGATCTAAATAAAATGAACTAATCTGCTATTAGATCTTCTAGGCACAATGCATACATTTATATTTCTTAACCCTCAACAGGTGTCAAGTTGGCTAATATTTACCCCAAATGTAACTAGGTGTGCTATCAAACTGGACATATGGCAACACTCATATGCTACTGTAATTTGGAGAGATCTAGCTGTATGGGCTCCTAGAACTGTGACTTACATTCAGAACCACTCTGAAATTCTCAACCACACCACCAAAGCCTTATTAATTACAGTATATGGATACTACCTACATCACTGTGTAAGACAACTCAGGGAGACACAGTTTTAACTTTATACTTTTCTATCTGACTGTCAGCTATATGAATCCTAGCCAAAGTAAAACATGAATGCTGTGTTTTTATAACAATACACTTTTTTTGTGTTTACACTATTTTTTTCAGGCCCTGCCCCGCTCCATCCTGGCAAACAATATTTAAATGAGAGTTAAATGAGAGTTAAACAGGAAATGTCCCTTGATAAACATAGGGCATTTCCTGTTTAACTCTCATTTAACTCTCATTTAAATCCTGTTTACCCCCTAGTGTGATAAAGCAGTTAGTCTTAGAATCTAAGGCAAGGAAGAGAGGGAAAAAAACCCACGTTTTTCACCACTCAGTCATTGAGTGTACTGTCACTGGATTCTCCCACCTATTGGTGTTACTGTTTAATGCTAACCCCATTTACCATAAAACCTCAGTTATACTGCAGATGAGGGTGAGAACATGCCATTTATTACCAAGAGAGAACAGCTGGGTAAACTAATAAAGCTGTTCACTAGCACTTAATCCAGCTTGGTGGAGCAGTCCATGATAAGCATGTTACAGCCCAGTTTAAGGAACAGCAATGGCTGCCAATATGCTGTCAAATCAGATTCAAACTTTTATTTTTAATTTATGAAACCCAATGACATGGGACTAGTTTATCTCAGGAAATGTTTTACCCTATATTGTCTTTCCTGCTGGTTGGGATCAATAGGAGAAATTCATTTAATGGTGCTACAGTCATTGGTTATCCACTTGAAAATACCTTGGAAGAGATGAACTAAACTGTAATAGCACCAACTGCTAAGAACAGCATCTTTTTGAATGCAAGGCATGGATACTGTATTTTTGCTCCATGTTGAGAACTCAACTTGTTTTAATGGCCACATTCTGATCATTAATACTGGGGGTCTACACCACAGATTTGGTAGTTTACTTACTGCAAACTGTTTAAATTCATAATAATGTTTTCTGTGTTTGTGAGAGAGTGTGTATGCAACTTCAACTTATCAATTGACTTATATAAACCCTTATGAATTTCATAGGGTTTTGTTAAACAAGGGATATGCGGAAGTGGTTTTACAGTTCCTTCTAGTCTCCACCATATTCTTCTAGCCTAAAACACCTGCTATTCATTGGCAGACTCCTATCCAAGCACTAAACAGAGCTGACTGCTTGGCTTGTTTTACTGGTTTTTAATTTCTGTACTATTTTATCTCCCATTCTGCTTCAGATATTGGTTAATATGCAATGGCACTGAAATGCTCTTAAAATGGTTAAAGCTCCTGTTTCTATGTGGAAGCCAGTCCACTTGATGTTTCAGGCTCGACTCAAAAGGAATTATGCAGAGGCACTGATCCCATAGTCAGAATAATGCCTTAAATGTTCAAATTAAAACCTGGAGCAATTTACCAGATGATTGACATGGAAAACATCAGTTGCCACTGTAAATAAATAAACAAACATAGCAAACCATTTGTAAAAATGGTCTCAAAGAAAAAAAAGGAAGCTTAGTTAAATTTTGTGTCGAATCTGAACAATGGAATTATCTAACCTCACTAACCATTGCATTATCTTTGGAGGATCATACTACCGCTACTTTATTGGCAAGAAAAGAAACCAATAACACTTGAGTGACATGTGTCACATAAATACAACACCATCCCAACTTTACCACACAAAGCACTCATTCAGGCATTTTAGAAACCAAACCCAAACCAGTCCCAATATCTCAAAGGCTATGGGCATAAAGACAGATAGATACCAAATTCTTATCAAAGTGTACCAAAAAGAAAAAGAAAAAGAAAAAACCACAAAACCCAATTACCTGGATCTAAAAACTGATACTGTATTTTAAAATATTACAGCTCTGCCATTGCTTTTTTGTGATACTTCTGACACTGATATATAGAGGAATATTTGAACAAAAGGGGGAAGGAAGAATCACACACAGACTCTCTTCCCTTTCAAATTAAAAGGCAACTCTAAAGAATGCATTCAATGAAAACTACATTCAAATCACCTCAGGTATTCCTCTATATGAGCTTTCCCAATGTTTTTACCCTGAAGGATATCTTGAAACGATGTTCATTTCATGGAACCTCTGCATTAAATTATTATATTTAAAGCTTAAAAAAAGTTTTAACACCCACTCCCACTCCAGTTACAATCTCTTTGGTGGAGAAACCCTGATCTGTAGCATAGAGTTCTGAATCCAGTTGCGTTACTAGAATTTCACAATGACAGACCTTACACAAAAAGTTATATTCTATACCTTACTGTGCAAGTAGTTCCCACTTTTTTCTGGTTGCACAATGACAATCACTTTTGTGGCTGTGCAATGCCATGTTATCTAAATAACGGCTGCTTTTCACCTTTTCCAAGATTAAAATGGATTTAGAATACAGATTCTGGGCACACCACTTTGCTCATGCTCCTAAAAGTACTCTTTCCCGAAGCAACTGCTTGAGTGGCTTATGCTTCCAGGCTATATCTGTTAATCTACCCTTGTCTCTTCAGTGTCTTCCTGCCTGACCTTCTGCCTCTGTCTGCTATTCCCAAGCATAAGCAACATATATTGCAAGGACAACATTGGCAATGGCAAGCAAAGTCCTTTCTATTTTGCACTGCAGCAAAAAAAATAAAAATAAAAATAAAAAATGCCACTCATTGTTGAGATCAGTTTATATCATATAGATTGAAGGTGATTCCATCCTATTTGGAGCTCATGGGCCAATAAATAAAAGATTATTATGGCTCCAAATTATGGAGTTAATTAAGTCTGGAACTGCTATCCTTCTGTGCTGTTAGTAGCAGCAACTGCTAACACTTCCTTGGAAGGGACACATAAATACTAGCAACAGTGGAACTCTTGCTGGCATATAAACACCCTACTATATAATTTCTCAGGGAAAGTTAAGAAACCCAGTGAAGTTTAACCACTACAAAAAGAAATAAGACTTCAATTTTCTTTGTTTGCTCACCCTTTTGTGTTTCAGATTCACCCAACTAGAATTAATAGTGCTACTTCTTTTCAATAATAAATCCTACCTTGTCACTGTCCACTGTATTCTGAGAAGTCCTGGATGCAATTGAAATTGTGTCAGGCTGACTGCTTCCATCTCCTTGACTGTCAGCATCTTCTCCTCCCTCTCTGCATGGAGAGAACAAAAAACTTTCATCAATGAACTTACAAACAGCTCAGATAGTGTGTGCAGGAGTCAGTTGCTCAGCTGAGCACACATGTCTTACAACTGAATCTGTAATTTAGAATGGTGATGTCACCTTTACCATGAGATTAACACATAATAACCATGTTTGCTTTTTGAAATTGGCTGTCTTGGGCTTATACAATGACAGCAACATATCTCAAAATAGCTCTGTAATGAGTGTGGTAGGCCAGTGCCCCGTTCAACTTGGATTTCTCAGTTAACCAGACTCAGCCATCTAAATTGTAGCCTTGGTGTTTTGCAAAACTGATGTCAATTGCCAAGAGTTATTTCTTAGTTTTCACATTTCAGTGGTTTAAATTAGGAGGTCATAATAATTTTTATTGTATCAGGCAACAATATGAACATTTTAAAATTATTCTTCCATTGTTGTATTTCCTGTATTTGCAAAGGTCTGGAATATTTCCCACCCTTCCCTCTAGTTCATCTCTGTGTTACATGCTTGCACAATGATAAACTGAGACAAATAATTATGCTGAGGCCCAGGGCAATTGGATCTTCTATGATCTGCTCCTATTAACACAACATAATTTCTGACAACTGTTTCCCAATATAGGCCTAGAAACATGAGGCTATCTAGGGAAAGTCATTTTATTGTAGAATCACAAATATATGTTTGTCCCATGGTTTTTACAATGCACTGTCTAAAAGTCATATATTTGGGAGCAAATCCAAGATATCCAAGCATTTCCTTGCCCTGAAACCTAAAATGTAGGTTGCATCCATACTGCAGAAATAATCCAGTTTGACACCAGTTTAACTGCCATGGCTAAACGGTATGGAATTCTTGGAATTATAGTTTTATGAGACATTTAGCCTTCTCTGTCAGAGTGCTCTGGTGCCACAAAAATTTACAATCTCCAGAATTCCATAGCATTGAGCCATGGCAGTTAAAGTGGTGTCAAACTGGATTAGTTCTGCAGTACGGATTCAGCCATAATCTAGTTTAAGGCCAAAATAGTACAAAACTAAATTTCTCTCATTATGTTCATAAAGTATCATTTTAGTTAACAGTGAAATGACATAACATAGCTGTTATCAGTGTCAAGTTGCATGCACAGCTTTCAAGACAAAGGCCCCAAAGAGGCATATTAGGGGGTTGAACTGGATGACCCTTGTGCTCTCTTTTAATTCAATGGTTCTCTGAAATGTAATGAAGACACATCATGTTCATTACATATAACTTCATTATATGTTCTGTCTTGGGATAGTCCTCCACAGTCTAATAGATCTCCTCAGAAAAACAGAGATTTCCGATGTCCCAAGAGAATTCTTTTGAGATCTTAAATTTTAGGTCACAGTTAAACACTGCTTGACACAGAGCAGAGAGATGGAGTAACATTGGACATTAAAATAGAGAGAAGTAGAAAATAAAACCTTAATGTGAAACTAGCTTTAACTGAAGGAACATCATCATCATCATCATCATCATCATCATCATTTTAAATTTCTATTCTTTCACACATTTACAATATCTTGCATTCCATATTTGTTTATACCTTTACATCTTTACAAACACAAATGTATGACCTCTATTATCCACTTAAACTTTAATTTTTATTATTCCTTAAAAACCCTTTATACAATAAAGTAAGTCGTGTTCACTCTATAACCTTTTCCAGTCTTTCCTAATCACTTGATTCCTAAGTAATCTTCAACTTTTAAACATAAATTCCTACAATATAAATTGATCTTTATATGTGTCACTGCAAGAACCTTTGATTATGAATATAGAATAACTTATTATATAACATATTTCATAGTATTCTATAAAAAATACATTAAATTCAAACTAAATTAAATTATTGCCATAAAATTCTGTGCATTAGTCTTCCATATTTAAAACTGCTATCTTCCCACATTTCTCTTTCAAAACCAATGTCACTTCCTTTCAGTGGTCCACAAACTTTGTGAAATTGTTTTCTTTTATTAATATAGGTAATTTGTCCATATTTATCATATAATATAAAATCTTGTGAACCAATCATCTATTGATGATATATCTTTTTTGACTGAAGGAATTTAATGATGATGGGGAAAGTCCTCTTCAACTTGTCCTGTCAGCAAGTCCCATTGCCAGTGCCACCCTCTTGCTTGAAAACTATAAGACAGCAGCAATGGTTAAGAGAACTCAATTTGATTTAGATATTACCTGGTACTAATTACTGGAAGGGTGGTTTGCAGTGTTTTGGACATTGTTACACTGTTGTTTAATCTCTTGCTTAGCAAAAGAATAACCTTAAAACATGGGTGGGCCTTTCCTTGACCCACATGTTTTAGGTCAAATGAAGTCAACTGCTATGGCTAGGCGCCTCCAGGACTGGCAATTTTGCATTAATACAATGTGAATTAATATTTTTTTCCTCCAAAACTCCTGCAAAAATGACTTTTGCAAAACCAGAAATTAACTATTCCCGGTTTTACTAACTGTCCTGATGTGTGGTGATGATGCAGCCTTGTATGTATCTATGAATGGAAAATTGTTCTCCAAATCCCCAGAACCCACTCTCCCAAACCTTAAATAATGAACTGATTTAAAAGGGATACATCTTACATGAAATTACTATGATTACCTCTTACTGTTGTTTCTTTGCTTCACTGGGGTCTTGGGAAGCTGTATTGGCTCTTTCAAAGCTCCTTTTAAGTGTATAATCCTTTCCTGTATCACTTCCCGAATATTTTTTATCCATTCTTGTTTTGTTTCAATATTGGATGCCTAAAAATTCAACAGAAAAAGTAGATGAAATGATGATATTTCTCACATATTGGTAAATGCTTTAGCGTTTTGTTGCTTTTCCTTTCTCTGCATTAAGGAACTATGGATAAGCTATCAAAAGTTCAGATGCCAACCATACTTCACCAGACTCAATGGTGTGCAGGAAGTGTTGGATATATGTTTGCAGGACACAAAATACAATATACCTAAACAGGAGAAATGGAATGTTGTTCCATCACTAATATTTCTCATACAAAACATCTATAATACATGATACTTGTTAAAACAAAATCAATCAGCAAAAACCTTTAGTTTGCCCAGCTCAGGGGAAAAGAACTAGAGTCAAGAAATTAAGTGATAATGGGCAGCAGTTCAAGGAGAAAGATTATTATAAAGGAAAATTCCATATACTGGCCACTCTTCTGCTAAAGGTACCGCACAGTGGATGTATCCCTAACTTCATACCATTCATACTGCAGACTATGTTATTTTAACCTAATGAGTTTTGGGTTTGTATTGCGAATAATCTGCATCTGATTGCCTATTCGTTGTAACGCTCCTTATTAGACATACATATTGTGTCAACAGCGACATCACTAGGAGGTGTGGGAGTGTAGGCTGCATTGGGTGAAACCCTAATGGAGTGCCACACCACTGCTCCCCAAATGTCTGGTAGAAATTTTGGTAGAAATAGGTTGTGGTGTTTGCCTTCATCTCTTTAAAATCTTGGAGCTCAATGGAAGAGAAATGACACCCCAATCAAGTTCTTTTTTGCTTTCAGACATCAACCCTGATACAATGTATAATGTTGCCAGATTCTGTGCAGCGGCAGTTAATATTTGCCAGGCAATGACCTTCACAGTAGACTAGTACCAATCTTGTCTTGCTATACAAAGATGTGTAATCTGAAAGGATATTTTAAATACTATTTTAACCTGTGTTTTTAATCTTCTTTTATTCTGTATCCCCTTTTTATCTTTGTTGCTCTATGACCATAATAAAGAATCTATTCTATTCTATTCTATTCAGTGGAAGGGTGTTAATGGGGTGATGCTCAGTGGTTGGAAAAAAGGAAAAAAATCTAGTGATTTCCCTCTGAGCTGAGCAAACTAAAGATTTTTTTTTAAAAATTACTCTTTAAAAACTTTCTTTAAAAGAACCACATTTTACTGAATTTTCACTTTAAGCACATAAAACTATGCAAATGTAAAATACTTTTAGGCTATGCTTATGATATTGTAATTTAAAGTTGTTTTCTAGTTGTTTATGTCACAACTATTTCCATGACATTCAGTGATATAATTACGATTTATAAGTAACATTACTACAAAAATATTACTAAGGATTCTGTATGGCGTGATATAGGAGGAGGTAAATGAGGAGTGACATCATGAGATCGCACCAGGTGATGCTAACCCTGGTGATGCCACTGTGTGTCAGATTTCACTGGGGCCACTTGAGCTTTCTCTAGTAAAGTTTGTCCAGATTTTTTTAAAACTAGCAGATGTGACACCATTGCTCCAGAGCAATGAATCCACATTGGGTTTTACAGGAACTACTCCAGGTTGGACACCATCTATCTGAAGTGCTGAAACTTCTTCTCATAATAGGTTCAGCACCTTGGATAGCTCCTGTTAATAAGGTCCTGTGAAAAATAAAATAGATATGGTAAAGCATGGATTCATTGTTCCAAAGCAACAGGCCACCAACTTTCTCCATATTATAGGGCTAACTGAACAATAATGGGAATCAAGTTGAAGAAAGAAACCTGGATTAACATTAGGAACATAACTGGAATATAGATGAGTCAATGATAATGGCTAGAGACCTGGTTGACTAGAGAGGAGTCTGTCAAGTTTATAGTCAGGGCCAAGAGTAGGAACCTAGAACCAAATAAAGGAATGTCTTGAAACCAATGCTAATAATTGACAATGAATATTAATGAAATAAGAAGAGGTGGGGGTTAAGTGTGCAAGAACTCTCAGATAAAACACTTGTCCAATGGGACATTAAAACTTAATACATTAACTATAGCAGAAGCTTTAATAGGCTGGAGGTCACTTTGCTAGGTGTATGATGTGAAGCTGGCACTTGTCTCAGTTTCTTGACGTTAGATCTGGTACCAAGTAGATTGGTTATAAACACAAACACAAAAACATCAACAATAAATTAAACATCTTCAGTAAATTCTGTAGGTATACACTAGCAACAACAGGTATAAGACTAATAAAAAGATACAGTTTGAATTCTAGTGATAAAGCATCCAACAATAAAATTTTCCTCCAAGATTCAATTGCTACCTGTTTTACAGTGAATGATAGCTTTCTAATTACGCCCAACCATTGCCAGAAATCAATGCACTGAAAACAGAGAAAATAAGACTAAAGACTCACTTTCAGCACTGTTTTGTTATCTGAAGAGGGAGTCCTCCCAGACCATAAGGCAAATTTACAAGGATCTCCTTCCACATGTTCAGTCACTCCCAGTTCTGAGGTCTGTTTGAAAGGAAAGATTGTTTGGAATCAATATTTTCAAATGATTTACAACTAAAGCAAAGAAGGAGCTTACACTGGTGTTATTTTGTACTTTGATATAATAAATTTAATTTCCCCAGTGTGTTTGGTACTTTGCATGCCAGGTTAAATAAAATAAAATACAACTAGTTTTCATGGTTATGACCATGCAGTTACATCTTCCCAATGCAGTACAAGAGCATGCACATCCTTATTCCTACATGCACAGGCATATGTAGAAAGATCAAAGAGCTTTTCAGTCAATGAAGGCATAATGAAATGGTATTTCGAAAGTAATGCAACAAGTGGGAATATAGATTAAAATGGTGTATGAATATAATAGATAATACTTTAGTTAGTTTTTAAGTTAATTTTAAAGAACATTTTAGAGACATTTCAGTGGATTTTTAAATTTTTTATGCTATACTTTTCAAGCCATTTTTTTTCACAAATAAAAAACATGGAAAAGAAAGGTGCAACATAATGACTCGTTAAACTGATTTTGAAATGACAATGACCTACTTCTGTGGGCTTAGGATGAGTTAAAGGGTGAGTTTATTTTGAACAATAACATTTCCAGCTCTGGCAAAGGCCCAAGACCATGAAATGTTGATGCTAGGAGACATACCAGTAATTTGTTCTTGTAAACATATTTAGTGTGTCCTGCAGAATCTTTGATTTCTTTGCTGAAAACTAGAGAGATTTCAAAGAGAAACAAGTGCCTTTCACGGCCCTTTCGAATGAGAGACTTGGGGTCCCATACTTGGAATGAATCCTGAAGAATCAGTTCTCCTTGAACATCTAAGTTTTCATCAAATCCTAGAAAAATAAATAAATAAATAAATAAATAATATAACAATGACAAGAACAGAAAAATGAAGCTTCTTCTGTAGAGAAATACCAAAAATAAGGGAAGGGAGCAAATTGGGGGGGGGGGGAATAAAGGAAGAGGGCTGAAAATGCACTGGAGCCTGACATTAATGTAAAAACAGTTGTGCAAGTGGTTCACTTTGTCAGAAGTCATCCTATGTATTCCCTAATGCATCCAATCATTTTGAAAACCCACACTCAGCTGTCTCTCTTTCAGTTTTAACTTGGTGGGCATGGAGCCAGTGGCATCAGAGATGGTGCAGGGGGAGCAGACTGCACTAGGTCATCCCCCCACAGGAGGGTGACATCTTGTTGGGGTGCTTGTCCTGCTATGGAAGAGAGGTCAGTGAGCCCCTTATGGCTTCATCATTGGTCTGGCTCTCTCCCTGGGGAGGGAACTGGGCTGGCAACTAAGCCACCAGGTGCTAGCGACAGAAGAGAGACAGGGCACTCCACTACTTATGGGGTGGAGTATCTGCAAAAAGCAACCACCTATCTAGGAAAACTCTTCCCCATAAAGAAAACCACTATTTCTTCTGTTTCACTATTTTACTTCTATGCATTTATATATGTACTAGCATTGTTCTTCCACAGTTTGCCTACCTTCCAGCATACTGACATGCATGGCATCATTGGCTTTCTTAGGGACACTGAGCATCACTTCCAAACCATCCTTGAGTTCTCCCTTCCCTTCTTCACAGCATGTTAACAGTTCCTGAGGGGAAACATAAAATAAAGCAAAATGTAGCCCAAGATTAGACTTTTGGTTGCAGTTAATGAGCATATTTATTGAGGAACTAAAAGCTGGGGTGTTTTAAAAGCCCAAAAATGCATCATTTATTTTATTTTTATTCTTTTGCAGAACAGCAGAATTGAATAAATTATGTTACAATTCACAAATCAGTTTCAGAGGTATAAATCAAGTCTGTTTGCTTCCAGGTGTAGAGTGAACAAAATCCTCAAGAACATCTAAGTTTGGCCTGTGAATCAATCATTTCAGCTCTACACAGTCTTTATCTTTCCATGTCTAAGGCCCAGGTATCAGAGAAGGGACATCTATAGAATCTACATAGCCATGAACTCTACTTCAGTGTTTCATGTGATTAAGAGAATAGGCCCACACTGTAAGCCTTGCCCCTTTAGCACTTTAACTTCCATTTGTTAGTAGCCATACAGAATCTGAAGGTGGTGGTGGGGAAGCAAAACTTTAGGGTGATTTTGAAAAGATTCTTTCATATTTTAGGTCATTTAAGATGGATTACACACAAACACACACACATACACACACATGTGCATGATGGAAAAGTAACAAAAATGGATATGTAATCGAACAAATAAATACAAATATATAAGTAATGAGGGCTATTGAATGTCAATAAGAAATGGATAGAGGTCGAGTGAGGGTGTTTTGTTATAAGTTACACAACAAATTACTTAAAAAACAGTGCTTCAAGTTCTGCTTTGCAGCACAGCTCCTTATGCAGGACATATTGAAAATATTATGAACTTACCTAACAAAATCAGGATTGTCAAGACAATGAGAGACCAAAATGTCTGTTGACTGATCCTGTATGTCATGATATTATTGAGTAGGAACAGTATTCTAATAAGCTGTTCCAGCCACTTGGAATATGGATCATATCTAACCAACCAAAGTGATGGCTCAAATCATTTCATGTTGTGTGTATAATAAAGAAATGAGATAAAAATTTAGGCAAAACTTGCAGTTTAGGGGATTCTATGGTGCTGACATATTTTGTTGTACAAGCATTGCCTGCCTATGGACTTGTACCTGCGATCCAGTAATGCCTGCTCAACCAATAGATGTGTAAACAAAGGTATCACAAATATCCAGTGCTGACTCTTTTCCTAAGGAAATTTCTCAAAACAATACTTTTTGATCAAGGCTTCTTCTTATGTCCCTATTGTTCCCTCAATAAAGCAAAAGGTAAAAGGAGACACTAGTAGTAAACAGAAACAACAAAGTACATGTTTATTTATGTTTGCTGTTCTAATGTCCTTTTAACATGTTGATATTATCATGATAGTATCACTGAAGGATATTACAATCCATATATGAATTCCTAGGATTCAAGACCACCAACAAGGGATTATGAATATTTTAACAGGTAATGATCCAGCTATTTTTTCATGACAGCACACAAGAGATTTTTGTTTAAACAAAATCTAGGCTGTGCCTGCTGCTAGGGATTGACCTAAGGCTGAAGGAAAGTTGCAAGAACCCTAACAATTCTCAAGAGTGCACAGGACAAGAATCCTACTTCTCCACACCTGAAAAGTAAGTGAAAATTGACAACAGTCTGCTGTAAGATATGCATTGTTTGGAAGGGAAAAACAAGCATACAATAATCTGAACTGAGTTCACTAGTTTCCATGTGGTGAGGCATGAGCTCACCTTCTTGCCTTCCTAGCATCACCATATCACCTCTGGTACTATCCATCAATACATGATCCTAAACATTTGAACAGGGCATACAAATGTAAAATCCAACATGGTATAAGCTCATCTTCTACTACCAACAATTTCTGTGTTTAATCTAGAAAATCAAATGCATGAATTGGGCACAAGCATGTTGCATTTTAGATGCACAGATTTGAACGTCTTACCACTACATGAATGGCCCGAAACATCTGAAGAAGGGCATGCACATTAGGTGTGGGCAGGTGTGAAATACTCTTGTTACTGCATCCAGGAACATAGGAGAGAAATTGGTATTTCTGTTGTCTGATCCAACCCTTTCATTGTCATATGTCTCCTACATATTTTCTCCTCACGAGTGGTTACTGGTGGCTCTGTGAGTGGGGCAGTGGGCCATTCCAGGCATTAGCCCGATGTTTAACAGAATGTAATCTATTTTGTGGTGAGAATTTATCAGCAGAATTAATATTCTTAATACTTGGACTAAAGCCCATCAGACTCAATGACATCAGAACTATTAGCCACTGCTGCTCCTCTTCTTCCAAATGTAAATACCTTACTACATACATTATATACTGACCCTGTACTGTACATAAAACAATAGAATGGAATAATTCCTGCCTCACAGCTTGAGATAGGTGGGGTGGTAAAAGGAAAAGGAAAGAGAGGGATGGTAGTTGAAGTTGTTTGGAAAGAAACAAAGTACAGTGGTCCCCCGGGATACGAATCCCCCGCCTAATGAAAAACCCCTGGATACGAAAAAGCCGGGGCCGAAAAACTGGCCCCGGCTTGCGAAAGTATCCCCGGGTTACAAAAATCAAACGGCGCGAAATTTAAAAGTTGCAAAGTGCTGCTATTGGCCAAGGGGCTGGCTGGTTAAAGGGGATTGGTTACGAAACGCAAACAGCGGGAAATTTAAAAGTTGCAAAGTGCTACTATTGGCTAAGGGGCTGTTTAAAGGGGATTGGTTAACGTTCAGCTTTGGCGCGAATTTTGAACTTGGTTTAGCAATCTGATTGGCTTGCGAAAGCAATCTGATTGGCTAACGAGTGGGGGGGGGGGGTGGCTTCAGAAATAAAAGCCAGGTACCAGTGCTGGGACCCCTTGTTCGGCCTTTGTGAACTGGTGAGATAGAGTTGATTCTGAACTCTTGGCTCCAGTGAAAGTCTGAACCTCTTTGACTGGATTTGTCTGGCTGAACTTCTGCTTGGCACTTTACCTGTGCATCTACGCCTGCTCTTTGGATCAAGTGAATCCCTGGAATCCCTGTGAATCCGGCGAATCCCTGGAAGTGCAGGTACAGTATGGATTTTTTACTTCTTCTTGTGGGTGAATGATGTGGATGATGTGGCCTTGTGCAGTGAATGGCTTTTGAAACTTTGGTTTTTTGGTTCTTTGAAATTGGGCTGAGAGAGTGATCACAGTGCATTGCTTTGCAGTTTCAAATGTTTCGGGGGGGGGGGGGGTCTTCTGCTTCCAATGTGCCCATGGGCCTTGGAAAGGCCTGTGCAGTGAATGGATTTTGAAACTTTGGTTTTTTGGTTCTTTGAAATTGGGTTGAGAGAGTGATCATAGTGCATTGCTTTGCAGTTTCAAATGTTTCGGGGGGGGGGGGGTCTTCTGCTTCCAATGTGCCCATGGGCCTTGGAAAGGCCTGTGCAGTGAATGGATTTTGAAACTTTGGTTTTTTGGTTCTTTGAAATTGGGTTGAGAGAGTGATCATAGTGCATTGCTTTGCAGTTTCAAATGTTTCTGGGGGGGGGGGGGGGGCTTCTGCTTCCAATGTGCCCATGGGCCTTGGAAAGGCCTGTGCAGTGAATGGATTTTGAAACTTTGGTTCTTTGGTTCTTTGCAAAGTGGGCTGAGACAGTGTTCAGAGTGCATTGCCTTGCAGTTTGAAAGCTTTCTGGGGTCTGTTCTGCTTCCAAGGTGCCCATGGGCCTTGGAAAGGCCTGTGCAGTGAATGGCTTTTGAAACTTTGGTTTTTTGGTTCTTTGGTTCTTTGCAAAGTGGGCTGAGACAGTGTTCAGAGTGCATTGCCTTGCAATTTGAAAGCTTTCTGGGGTCTGTTCTGCTTCCAAGGTGCCCATGGGCCTTGGAAAGGCCTGTGCAGTGAATGGCTTTTGAAACTTTGGTTCTTTGGTTCTTTGCAAATCTTTTTTTTTTTATTCTTTAGATTGGCCCTGCAAGTCATTCTTAAGTTCTTTGGTGCCTTAGGGAAGTTTCTATTAGAGTGTATTGTAGGGTACTTAAGGAAATAGGCCTCTATTGTAACCTTCCATTGACTTGCAGGGTCAATCTGGGGTCATGGAACGGATTAGTTATTTTCAATGGGAAATAGGCCCCGGGTTACGAAATTTTCAGCTTACGAAAAAGGTGCTGGAACGAATTAATTTCGTAACCCGGGGGACCACTGTAGAAGCAGTGATGCTGTGATGTTCCAGGAAATATTTTGTAAAAAGTCAATGTACCTCTCAGCTAAATAAAAATAATATGCAAATAAGTAGTATAGGGAAGAATAAAAAATCACGGAAGTACCTTCAATAAAAGTTGATACTTGGTAATCCTCTGGACAGGTTTAATTAAGTATGAGGAAATAGAGTTTGCCAGACCATGTCTTTGTTGAATTTCCTTGGAAAAACACAAAAAACAAAATTACTAAAGCAAAATACAGTTAAACATATAATCAGAATATAACAAAAAAATATTCCTAGATTGTTACCGAATTTCAAAATCTGCCACACACAATCAATCACAGCTGAAAAGTAGCCAGGCTGACTAGTTCTCAGGAGCAAATAATTATCATGTGACTTCTCCAAAATGATATTATAGCACATAGAAATTTTTAACCTTTCCTGTGGTGAAAAGCTTTATGCTAATTAAGGTTTACTCTACGTACATATTTACTGTCATATGAATGAGGTTTTTCTGATATATGGAGGTTTAAATCATATTTGTTATTGTGTATCTTAAAGTCATTTCTGACTTATGATGACCTTAAGGTGAACCTGTCATCTTTTCTTGGTAAGATTCATTAAGAAGGATGAAGAAGGACCTTGGGCTGAGAGACTGTGACTTGCCCAGGGTCACCTGGTGGGTTTCCATGGGATTTGAACTCTGGACTCCAATGGTCAGACCACTACACCATGATGGTTCTCTAGCCGTACCATTAAAATGAAGATTTCATATTTATTTTTTGAAGATTTACAAGAACACTTTGAGGATGGTTTACTTAAAGTGAGTGCAATCAACATAATTTAAAATCAATGAGAATGAACTCCCATCATACCTTTTATGTTCAGCAAACTAAGAGAGGCAGTTATTCTTAACTCAGACATTAGCAAGCAAAGCATCCTCACTGACTTCTCCAACTTGCATGTGAACTCATAGCTCTATGTCTACTTGCCAGTCCCAAACTAGAGTAGTTTCACTGACTCATTTTATTCAACAGTTCTGTAATTCTCACTAACTCAGTGGGTATTCTCTAGTTGGCACTATCAATTGGATTTAGCCCAAAATTTGTTTTATGTCTGTATTTTATCTGGATAGCAAAGTGCAACGGCAGAGGCACCGGCCAGCAGTCAGTAAAAGAGAACAGGTTTCATCAAGCACAATAGCTGAGTTGCCCTACTCCAGCACTGATTTCAGCCACAGTATTTCCTCTTCTAAAAGCAGTAGCTAAGGGCCCATTAAAAAAAGTAAAGGAAGGAAAAGAGCCCCGCTTTCTCTTTCCTGTTAACTGGTGAGAACACTCAAGGCAGAATCACAGGGGAAAACAAAGTCCTTCTCCCACATATGTAGACTACTGAAATTCAGGCATCCTGGCAGGTGTTTATGTGACTTTGACACTTTGCTAATTTTTCCCCTCTCCACAAGAAAGTATAGTGAAAATTTTTGAGAGAAGGACAGATCCCTTTGATATCATTCTTTCAGCATCCTCTCATAGGAAAAGTGAAGACAGTGGAAGCAGTAAGAATAGTAAGCAGCTGTTCTCACAGGGGAGATGTGGGTCTCCACCATGGACTTCCATATTGTTTTGGTTCCTTGGGAAATTAGGAAGTTGCACACTGGTAGCAAGAACTCTACTAAGTGACAGGACAGGTGCTGAGGAAAAGCAGTCTGCTGCACTCCATTCCCCAGGTGTATGATCATGCTTCAGCAATCAGTGGAATAATTCAAAGTTCTCCCCATGACTGATTTCCATTTGCACACACAGTTCAGATTGCTAAAATAATATGCATGAAAACTAGCATGTAAATTGTAACTTCTGATAACCTTACATAAAGTTTTTTTCACTGTACACAATGCTGGGAAAATGCTTCCCAGTCAGCCAGCATGGTGTAGTGGTTTGAGTGTTAGACTGTGACTCTGGAGTCCAGGAATCAATTTCCTGCTCAGCCCTGAATGACCTTGAGCAAGTCACAAGCTCTCAGCCTCAGGAGAAGACAATAGCAAACCTCTTCTGAACAAATCATGCCATGAAACCCCATGGTTCACCACAGGGTTGTCATAAGCCAGAAACAAACATACACCTTAACATGGTCTATATAATGAAAGAGTTGCTTGTAATGTCCAAACCTAGACATTGGTTTTCACAGGTACTTCACATTTCTTCTAACAGTGCTTTTACTGACGCGCTCTAGCTCAATAATATTTACAATTATTACAATTGTGTAACATGGACTAAATGTTTCCAAGACAGAAATTTGTCTAATGAGTTAATTGTGATACTATACTAATGCCAAGCTCCTTCTATGCTGCTGTGGTCCCACAAGTGAAGTGGTCACAATTAATCCAGGTTTCCCCTGCTTTCTTCCTTCATGGCACAGAATGCAATCCCATATTACAATACTGTGTAGGGAAAACAGATTCTAGGTTCTAAGTACACAAAGTAGGAAACATATATTTAACAACAACAAATTTTATTTCAGTCAGACCAGTATAAAAATAATATAAGTATAATATAAAATATATAAAAGAAATAATGTAAAATTACATTATATATGTATTATATATATATATATATATATATATATAGTTATCTATTAGTCTGGAATAAATTTTGGCTCATGGGGAAGGAGGAAGAGAGACAGAGTTAATCCATTATCAGGGATTGTGAATTTATTGATCTCTTTTAGTTGGGTGGCAGGGGTGTTGGAGGAGATAATAGAAGAAAATCTTGCTGTAGCTGGATTTTGACTGCTACTTTATTTCAGTTTAAAGTCAGTTCAGTTTAAAGTTAGGGAGACAAAAGCATTTCTGTTAATGTCCATAAAACAATTAATCTGCTTATGATTTTCTACTGCCTACCTCTTCTTTTCCAAAGCACAACTCAAGAGATGCCAAGCAAACCAAGAGCATTTTGCAAACTTTTTATAAGACTGACATTAACAGGCAGCAGTCCAAAGTACAGCCAGATTTAAGGAGTTCAACCCTTATAAAAATGGTCAGACTCTCAACTTCCTTCCTTTGTGTTGTTTTTCAAGAAAATGATTTGCTAACCTATCAGCATTTTTAAAATACTTTGTTTGCAAAACGTAAATGAGCTAAAACATCAACGTATTGGTATTAACCAATATCAAAAGGTTTCCAACCCATGCAACACAGCTGGACTGGAAAAGCTTAGCCAAGTAAATGCTTTTTAATCTGTGTCAACACCCTGTTAGACATGTAAATCTGTTGAAATGCTATATTCCTTTCAGAGGCTTTTGAGTAAACTTGAATGCCACCTGCTGGTTAGTGGATTTAATTGTCATACATAATTTCACCAAGGGACAAAGATACTGTACTGTAATTTTAAAAGGGACTCCTGTGAGATCCTGTTCAATTAAATCTAATAATATTCTCCTCATCTTTTTTTTTTAAAAAAATCACTTGCTTTACAGACTGAATCGCATAAAGAACATAGAATGAATGGCATATAATGGGCCACACTATGTAAGGATGAATGTAGAATGGGATAAGAAACAAAAAAGGGAACTATAAAGGTGGTAGCTGCCGTGACTTCCAGGAGCTGCTGGATTGCTCTTGCATAGGATCACCTAGTGCACTGGATCCAATGACAGGGTGATTATCTGATGGTGTGACAGAAAGGCCTGATGTGTCCTTGGACTCAAGGGAAACACCAATGAAAGGAATTGTCTGGGTGTGATCCAAGACTGATTTCTCCAGGTTGATTATGAGTCCAAGGGACTGGAGCAGAGAGAGTGTATGGCGTAAGGGGATACAGAGTTGTGCTCTGGATGTACTACCAGTAGCCAATTGCCAAGGTAGGGGTACATCATGACACTAAGGATCCTGAGTTAGGCCATAATAACCTTGGTGAAGACCCTTGGTTCCATAGCAAAGGGAACAATGCAAAACTGGAGCAGCATCATGTCAATTTGAACTGGAAGAAACGTTTGTAGAAAGGGTGGCTTAAGATATGGAAATATACATCTCAGAGGTCCACTATTATAAACCAATCATCCCACCTGAGTAGTGGCACTATTGTCAATAGGGTAACCATCCTGAATTGACTGACTGAGATGGAGATGTTGAGGCTTCCGGGGTCGGCAGTGGGACTGAGGCCTCTATCTTGTTTGTGTATCACAATAACTCTGAGAGGCGTTGGACAGTTAGACATCTGTGGCTGAAGATGGGACTGTAAGTGGTGCAAGTAAGGTTTAAATCTGGATGCGGTAGACGATTTGGTAGGGGTGATCACCTAGATCTTTCTTGCTGAAGTGTGTGCATTTTCTGATAATGATTAAGTTTTAATCTGAGGATAAGTTAATTAAGATGAGATCACTGAATGCAATGTCCCCTACCTTTGTTCTAGCTTACTGAATGACAGCTGGTGAGTGGAGCTAGGTGCAATGCCAAAGGGAGATACAAGATAAAATTGACTTCATCTTGCAGCCCACAACATGACAAGCAAAAGTAATTTGCTGCCCCACCCAAATGGACTTTCATTTGGATTGTATAAGCATATTTCTAAAGGTCCTCAAGAAGTTTATTTAAGGGGAGGGGCCATAACAAGGATTGTTAATAAGCCCCGAAACATGTTTGACAATTGGCAATACAGAAAGTTAGAGCTACAGAGCTGCACAGGAATACCATTTTCTTTTGAGGGACTCTGGCTTCCATGTCTCTTTGTTATCAGGAGTGGAGTGTAATGTTTTCTTCCCTTTGCTTTGAGAGACCCACATGATAATAGAGTGTGCTTAGATAAGAAACTGCAGGAGTTTTCATGCACCCAAAGTAGATTCTCCAATCTTCCAGAGGTTGGTGACTGAAGATGGCTTTTTCCAGGGTTGCTCAGCTATTTCTAGGAGGGCAACTGAAGGACAGGAAGGACAACTGAAGTGGCATGAGGCTGATCCCTTTTAAAGATGGGATCCAAGCACAGAACAGATGACATATTGACCTTGAAGTCCAGGGTCTTTGCATCTGAGAGAGCTGATCAGCATAGGATTGGAAGTCTTCATTTGGGAAAGGGACTTCAGCTTGCCAGCCTCGTGTTGCATGAGGTAGAAAAGTCCACAGCCTCCAAGGTTGATGAAGAATTGGAATTGCATTTCCCTTCAATATCTGTGACACCAGACCCTGAGGGAGACTGAGATGGAGTGGAAGGTGTAGCTGGCTGTGAGTCAGACATATGTCACATGGATGATGGCGGTGCAGTAGAGGGCCCAAATATTCCTGAGAAGTCAGTAGACATGGCCATGACTGTGCAGGTGGATGTGGACATAGGCTTTTTCACAGGGATGAGGGAGATTAACTGTATGAGGACAGCAAGAACTACTGAATCATCCCATCGAGTCTAGGCAACATGGATGGGGTCAATATCTCTGATCGTAGCTTTCATGCTGAGGGGGTAGAAGAACAGGGATTTTGCCTTCAAGCAGAAAACAATGATCTGAACTTCCAGGTCCTGCTAGTAGAAGAAATGCTCCCAAGAGTCAAAGGCCTGAAAGTCCTAATCTAAAAATAGCTGCTGAGGACCAGACTAGGAGAAGTGACAAGTTTTCAAAGATGTGGCCTGGTTGTTGGGACATTTGGGCCACCTAACACAATGAGCCATGAGGATGGTTTGAGTTGATCTGTCCTTATCATTATTTTTTTGTGCTTTTCGTTTTATTGTTCAATTTATCATAGCTCTTGTTGGCATGATTAGTCTTGTTAACAATCTGCCAAGTGTAGATAGGGCAGTGGCAAAATGACAGGTTGGAGATGCCGTGGCCCCAGTCCAGCTATTTTCCAGCACAAAAAAAGTGGCTGAAGCTGCTCCTTTTTGAGCCAGGAAAAAGCTGGCTTTTTCACTGCCACCACAGCTTTGCAGCACTCCTGCGGCATGCAGTGTCTAAAAAAAAAAAAAAAAGAACAAAACAAACAGCTTCATTTATATACCGCTTCATACCCTTAAGGAGTGTCTAACCCATTTACAATTGTAAGCTATTTGCCCCCCAACAATCTGGGTACTCATTTTAGCGACCTCGGAAGGATGCAAGCCTGAGTCAAGCTTCAGCCCTTTGCTGGTCTTGAACTCGCCACCTTCTGGTTTTGAGTGAGTGGCTGCAGTACAGGCATTTAACCACTGCACCACCAGGGCTGTAAACACCACACCACTGGAATGCTGTATAGCTGCCACCATGTAAATTGCTGTATGGCTTCACAGCAGCTTCCTGCCAGCTTGGGGCTACCCAAGCCACTGAGAAGCCAGCCCTCAGTAAATGCAGGAATAGTCTTGGTCAGTCCTGAGGTCAAATGTGAGGACACTGGAGTCAGAAAAGGTGGTTAAATCAAAAATGGCTGTTGGTTCCACCATTGTATGGGGACAAGAACACAGAAGTGAAGCAGTGAACCTAGAGCCTAAATGAGGGCTTGATGGTTGCTGGGGCAGCTGTGAGACCTGCAGATCCTTCTTCAAAGAGATTATCTTCAGACATGCTGCCCTATCAAGAAAGGCTTGCTTCATATAGCTTTGGCAATGCCCACACTTTTCAACAATGTTGACTTTGCAAGACTTCACAAGACAAAACTGGAAGAAAAATTGTTTGTTTGAATCCAGAATCTTGCCACCACAGCTGTTGTACGTCTTGAAGTATTGCTTGGGGGTCACGGGTCACCAGAAAAAAGGGAGGAAAGAAGGGAAAAAGTAACCCAATTTTACCCTATTTTCCTTTAAAGAAAGGGAAAGGAGAACAAAGAGGAACAAAGTACAAAAAAAGAAAAGTGATGATAGAAAGTTTGAAGGAAAAAAAATGCTCTAGAAGTTCCTAACCGATGCTGTAGCTGTGTCAAGTCAGGTTCCTTTCTGCCTTACATCCCCACCTGTGTCTGAGGTCACCAAGTAGCTATTATATACAGTGGTCCTCCGGTTTACGAATCCCCCGGGGTACGAAAACCCCGGGGTACGAAACCGGCGGGACCGCTAAAATTTCCCCGGGATCCGAAAGATCCCCCGGGATACGGAAAAAAACCCGCGCGGTCCGTTGAAAATAGCGGTCCCCCGGGAAACGAATGCTTCCGGGTTACGAAAGGTAATCCGGAATGGATTACCTTCGTAACCCGGGGACCACTGTACATTTCTACTGTCTAACCCATCACACCAGTTTAGCACATATTGTGGCAGGACAAAAGAAAATGCAATTCCTGACAAAATGTGGAGGAAAGAACAGAACTGAGACCTTTGGTGGGAACTTGCTAATCATGAGCACACTGCTAGGAGAGGGGCTTTTGCTTAGACACTTTTCAACTCTAGAAGGCTCTGGGAGTTGCTGTGAAGCCACAGAACCTATCACAGATTTCCAATGCTTCATCTAAGCTCATCCCCAAATGTGTACACATTAAACAAAATTATATTCTGTTTTTCCCCAAGTAGTTCTATAGTCTCAAAAACTGGGGGAGTAGTTTTTGTGAGTCCTATTAGCATAATGCAAGTAGCAGAATACTATTTCTGGTGTGGTTTTTAAAAAACAAACAAAGTTGAGCTACAAAGTATGATGAAAAGAATAATGCATGTCAAACTTAGGTCTCCCTAAGTTTATTCAAATTTTAATGTATAGAATTTTCACATTTAAAATTCAACTTTGAATGATACACAATTGTTGCAGCCACACTGCATAATTAATCCAGTTTGACACCACTTTAAATGCCATGCTATGGAATCCTGGGATCTGCAGTTTGTTGTGGCATCCAAGGTCTCTAACAGGGAAGACTAAAGGTCTCACCAAACTACAATTCACAGAATTCCATAACATTGAGCCATGGCAGTTAAAGCAGTGTGAAACTGCATTATTTCTGCAGTACAGATGGAGTCAATGTTACCTTCCTTCCCATTTCGCTGTTGCCAAAGGAGTTGAGGCAGAGCTTCCAGGAGTATGACCAGAAGGGAGATAAAAACTTTGATTTCTAACAGTATTTTTCTCACACATCTATTAAAATTGCAGGTATGCTGACAGTAATTTTTTTTTCCTATCCACATGTTTAAGAAAGATCTCTTTATTTGCAACTCCTTGAATCTCATGGTCTGAACAGACCGGCCAGAAAAGCTGGCTTCTGGTCAGCTTGGGGGCATGACATTTTAAAAATATTATTATTAAAATCATTGCTTGTTCAGAGGGGCGGACTAGAAATAAATATTAATTATTATTATTACAATCAAACAATCATCCATCAATCTGAACAATATCATAGGACAAAATATAGAAATTAAATAGCCGAAGAAAAATGAAATATTTCATCCTTATATACATCCAAAACAGATCTATTCTTATACTTATACTTATATACCTATCTTATTCTTCTTCATTCACACCTCTGTAAACATCTTTATACTTCTTCATTCATACCTCTATCATCCTATCTCCATATTTCTTCCTTACCCTTATATCTACAGTTTCAAATTCTTACTACCATACTAAACTAACCTAATCTCTATTGTTCCTACTATTTCCTAAATCCTAATCTTTTCTTTCCCACTTTCTCTTCCATCCCTCTTCCCTTTCATTCTTTCCTTTCTCTTCTTTCTTTCATTCATTCAGACTAAAATGACTTCCTTTCTACCAATATTTGTCTCTTTAGTGTTAAATTGACTTTCTTACATTAGATCACTCATCTCTTTGGATTCATCTTATGTGAGGCTGTCTAAATAACTTCGACATTAACTCGCCTTCTCTTTTTCCACAAATTCCATTACTCTTATTCATTAGTAAACATCTTTTCTGTTTTGCCTCTTAATAGCTGGGTCAATTTGTCCATCATCATCCCATCATACAGGTTAAAAAAACATTCTTCCCTATTAGGGCTTTCTTTATCTTTCCATTTCTGTGCAAAACATACTCTAGCAAAAGAGATAATGTAAAATAAAACTTTTCCATATTTGGTTTCTATTTCATCATCTAATATCCCCAAAAGGAAGGTTTCGGGTTGGAAATTGTAAGTTTATATTCAAAACATTGTCAATTGTATTTTTAATCATCAACCAGTAGTTTTTCGCACATTTACAGACCACCAACAATGGTAGAAGGTACCTATCTCTCTTCTTTTCCAGCAGCGATTATCACTTGCCTTATACATTTTCACTATTTTTTCTGGACATAAATACCAAAAATAGAACATCTTATAAAAGTTTTCCCTTAGGTTTTGGGATACCGTGTGTTTATAGATATTTCCCCAGACTTTCTCCCATTGAGAAAGTTGGATAGCATGACCCACTTTCCATAATGGTGCATGCCCCAAGATGCCCGGAAACTACCCAGCCAATCATAAAGGGGCAGCTTCAAGCTGCTCTGGGGGCATGGCATTTTGATGACGTATTTCCTGGAGCACTTGGAAGCCACCCAAGGATTGTGCCAGGGCTACTTAAGGCAGCCCAGAACCAGTCCAAATAGAAGCAGATCTTTTCGACTCCTATTTGGGCCAGTGGCACAGGGTGGCTTCAGGACCTCGGCGTGTGTTTAGTGAGGGCAGCTTCAAGCTGCCCCTTCATGGCCATCTATTTCAGCTCTCAATCTTTTTTCACTTAAGTAAATAAACATAAATTCAGTGATAAACTCTTGACTTCATTGAGGAAGTTCAAACTGTAAGGGTAATAACCTCAGCCTTATCAGATAACAAGAGATATAATCTCATTTTATTTTGATACTGAAAGTAAAAATGAATGTTTTTTGTAGGGCTTTCGGGCTATGTGGTCGTTTTGTAGAAGAGTTCCTTTCTGATGTTTCGCCAGCATCTGTGGCTGGCATCTTCAGAGAAAGAAGCCAGCCACAGATGCTGGCGAAACATCAGAAAGGAACTCTTCTAGAACATGGCCACATAGCCCGAAAGCCCTACAAAAAACTATGGATGCCGGCCATGAAAGCCTTCGACTCCACATTAAAAAATGAATGGTGAAACATTCAAGGATCCACAATGCCCTGTGCTTTGGTCTTTTAGTAGAAAATGCTTCTATTTTTTTTAAATAAACACATTTGATTGAGGATATGTTATTTCAACCACAGCCTTTCCAACTATTTCCTTTTTGTATGTAAAAATGCACACACCTGACTTTCATCTGTTGCAAGTTATCCCAACATATTCCCATAAAGAGTTGGTTTTTGGAATAAGGTTATCATATTTTCCCATCACTCAACATGCATTAATTTGTTCTAGACAGATGCAATATTTCTTCCTGCCAGTGCTCTCACCTTTGTCCCAACTCTGTGAAATATGTTTATGAAAAAAGATCTACACATATGAAACAGTGCACATGTGATGCAAATAATAAAGGACTCAACTTGCGACATTTGCCCATGTTATTTTAAAACCCTCCCTTTATTTCCATCAAAACAATCACAGTCTATTTTCATCTGCAGTATGCTGGAAGAAAAACAGAATATACATGTACATGTCCCACAGAGATATAACTGGCCAGCCTAAGCTGTTTTGCCTGTTGGGATTTAAAATCTTCAGGGACAGCAAAATGAACATGGAATCCATCCATTCAAACTTCACATACTGAGAGAAGGTGAGTTTTTTGTTGTTGTTTATTTTAAGAGCTAATATCAGAGCTTTCATTACTAATTTTTTGGAGATTTCCCTTCATTTCTTGAAAAAAAATCATTTGCTCATTTATCTTGAGTTAGGAAGGGGAAGATAACTATACTCATAATGTGAAGGTGTGCAATTTCCATTTCACTGAAATTACCAATTTATACTTGAAAAAATAAACACAGAGAAAATCTAGCACAATTGTATGATAGGTAGTTATAGCTGCAGTCTTGATTTTCCCAGTTGCTGTGAGGAAGTCTGCTGTAATGGCTGTCCAGCTCACATGCTTTTCTAAAAGGAAAAAAAAAGCTCCAACCATATTGCTATATGAGAGTTCCACTGAAAGATTTAAAACTATACAGTTAGAGATTGTGAGAGAGAGATGGAGGGGGAAGAGACAGATGTTGAGAAGCCACCATCTAATCTAACAGGGCAGAGGAGTAATTACTTACATCAAAGAACGTTCCTGCATGCTCTAGGATCAGCTGGCTGGAGTCAGGCTTGTTTTTGCAGTAGGTAACATACATCTGAAATTTATCTGCCTATGAAAGAAATACCAAGTGTGGGAAGATGTGGGAGTGACAAGATGTTTATATCATTTCTCGCTTCTAAAGAATAAGACTCTCTTTCTAAGAATATTACTGATTAAATGAACAATGAAAAGTATAATATATGTCTAAATATGAGAAGACTGTAAGAAAACTATAGCTAAACTTCTCTGTAAATGATTTCCCCGCATAACTGAATATGTGTCTCCAAAGGCATTTCAAAATATTACTCATGGTGCCCAATGACATTTCAATGTCTTTCTAAATATCTCTTTTTTGCCACTGAAATATGGCTTGCAGAACAATTAGGTTGTCAGAAATAACCATAAGAGCTAAAAATCTGAACACAAATGGACAGATTACATACCCATAACTGTGGTTCTTCAAGTTTTCATCCGTGAACTCACACATATGCGTCATTCTGCACCTGTGCAGCTACATGTTAGGAAACTTCTAGAGCCAGTTAGTACTTTGGGTGGGAATCCTACTCACTCCTTGTTGCATCTGATACTAGTGCCTTCCTGCCCACTCTGCTTAGTTACATTTCATTCACCGCATTGTAGGGAATTTCATAGAATCATAGAATCACAGAGTTGGAAGAGACCACAAGGGCCATCCAGTCCAACCCCCTGCCATGCAGGAACTCTCCATCAAAGCATCCCCAACAGATGGCCATCCAGCCTCTACTTTGATCCATATAGCCTAGACGTGTTGCGCGTATGACTGCTCTCCTTCAGTTGTTTCTGGTGATTTCATTTTGCCTTTTATTCTTTTCTCTTTTTGTTGCTTTCATTAGCATCTTCATTGTTACAGAGAAACGTGTACATCACCCTTTTCTTTTCACCTGTCAGCAGGTTTACTGCCTCCATCAGCCTCTTCAAAAGTATCTCGGGTGCAGCCAGAAGATCCCACAATATGACAGTCTGAGCAAGGCTCATAAAATTACCAAACATAGTCACACAGGCATAGAATGAGCCATATAAGTGAGTCACAGAGACCACAAAGAAGAATTCATACTTAAAGGTACTGAACACTGATGCAATTCTGGCCCTGTCTCAAACCTGAACTTAGTTCATAGCAGCTCTTTGATTAAAGAACCAAGTATTTATTAGAAAATAATACGGAATTTTAAAACTTCACAACATATTTTTCTACATCAGGGATTAAAATTATCTCGCCCTCCAGATATTGCTGGACTGCTACTCCCAAGATTCTTCAGCATTGGTTATGTTGCTGGGAATCACAGTTCAATAACATCTGGAGGGCCACTTGTGTTCTACATGATAGAAGAATCAGAAGAGAGGGAGATGGATAATGAAAGGTACAAGAGATTGGAAAGGATCACTTTATATCTGTAGCTCCACTTGTGCCACATTAATAGCATCAGCCATGGGCAGAGGCCTGATGGATTATGATTTACAATTTACTAGGTGTAGCCACTGATTTATCTTATAGCTGGTGTTAGCACCTGCAGAAAAACCTCCTAAAAACCTACATCTTTCATAAACTATTTAAGAGTTTCACATTCCACTATCTTTGTTGATGTAAAGCTGCTGACTCCCTATTACAAGTGCTTGATGCCAATTAATAAAACAGTACTATGTCAAGCCTTATTACCCAAGTGACAAAGCAGTGTCCCACATCTTCAGGAAGTTGCTCGTATTTTTCTAGTTCTTTCAGAAAAATGCTGAAAACATAAAAGACAGAAGCTAGTTAGCTATAAGATGCTTTGGCCTCTCCTGCCAGCTTACAGATTTTCAAATAATGAGTTAATAATGAGTATTTATATCTTCATATTCTCTGTGGAATCCTGTTTGTCTCAATGAGATCAGGGGAATATCATGCACATCGAACTGGTGCACATATATGGGAAAACATTCCCAATTCTATTTTTAAAAAAGGGACCTCCAAATTCACCTTCAATTTGCAATCAAATTATATGAAAGACGTGCAAAATCCATTCTCTGCTACTTCATTGATCTTATCAAAATGCTTTAAATTTCCCTTGAAATGCCCATAGATATTAGAAGGGAACAGCACCCATCACATTCACCTAGAATTTTGCTTTAGGAGATATGCATCATCCACTCTACTTTAGCATCATCCACATTCTGTATTAGGCTGAGATTAGATATTTGAGATCTGGTTATCCTGTCTGTACAGTGCACCATTCTCACAAGGCTATTAGTCTTTGAGTATGAGCTGTAGTATAATTGCTATACTACTGTCATGTGGAGAGTTAGATTTCATGCCAACACTAAATAGTCCTGGAGTTAATATAATTTTATTTATTTAAAGTATTTCTGATTTGCCTCCCATCCCACATGGGCTCCTGTGGCAATGAACAAATAAAAGCTATTTGAAACAATACAAAGATAGAAAACATTTTAAAAACACATTGAAATACTCTTTTAAAACTCCTAAAAACCAACTAAAACAATCACAGAATCCAGTTTTGAAACAGTTAACAGAGCAGTTTCAAACACTGAATGCCATATGGAACAGCACTATTTTGGCTGCCTGCTGGAAGCTTAAAAGTGGTGGGGCCAGCTTAACTTTCTTGTATAAAGAGTTCTACAGTCAAAGCACTGTTACACATACCTACCAACCTAACTTCACTAGGTGTTGAGACATGCAACAGGGCTGCATCTGAAAACCTCTGGTAGGCTCATATGGGAGAGGAGGTGGTCTTTCAGATTTCTTGGCCCCAGAATCATCTATGGTTTTGTAGGTCAACATTAGCACCACAAACTGAGCTCAGAAGCAAATGTACGCGGGCATTTTTTTTTGTTAAAAAAAGTCAAAAATATGAAAAGAATTGAGAAATACACAAAGTCTCTCATAAGCTCCATGCAGCAGGGAGGAAACTTTTGAAGTTCTTTGTTTTTTGTGTGCAAGAATGAAATAAGCAAAGATATACATCCCGATGGTACTCATAACAGTGTGTCTCTCAAAAAATTTACTGTCTGGAGAAGACAGGCAATTCCTTTGACAGTCACCTCCATGCTGTTTAGGGCTTTAAAGGTTAAAACCAACATCTTGAGTTGGGTCCAGAAAGCAATGGGCAAAACATAGGAGTTTATCAGACGTTGGAAATTGGAAGTATAATCCAATGGCAATCCAAACGCAATCATGGGGTTTCACGTTATTACGAATTAAAGCATCTCACACAATTTCAGTAAAAAGGGAAGTCATGCCAAATGCAATCATGGGTTTTACTTTATTGCGAATTAAAGCATCTCACGCAATTTCAGACAATGGGGGGTCATTTTCGGACAATGGGAAGTCAATCTGAACACATTCTGAACGCAATGGGAATTCACGTGAATTTGCTAAACTAGCGAATTCTCATGAATTCGAATTGGCTCCATTCGAAATAGAGAAAAATTCCTCCCCGTCTGATAAACTCCATAGATTAGATTCTGTTTTTGGCACATGATACATGGCCTAAAACAGCAAGATATCTTCCTATGAGGGAACATTTATTTGAGTAATTAAAAACACATACTTATTATGAAAGTCGTAGATCTCCTGGATATTGCCAAATATTATGTGCTCTTTGTTAAGAATCCCTGGTGGTATCTCTTCCACTCCACTTGTCATTTCCCAAAGATAGGTCTAGAATATAACAGCAGTTCTTAAACACAGAAAAGAAGTACACAACAGAATAATAGACCTTCTTTTTGTTAGAGGCATATAACTGGTGAGATAATGCGTGGTTCTAAGATTTCAAAACTAATAATCCAGAAAACTTTTTTTTTTAAAAAAAGAAAGTAAAAAGATTGCAGCTAATTCAGCTGACACAAAAGTGTCAATGGTTGAGGCAAACTACAAACAGTTTTGAGGTAAAAGTCCATTTGTCTTTGTGCTTTGCATACAAAACCCTTTTCTGAGATCCATTCTGACTGTTAATTTTGCCCCTGTCACTCATTCACACTTCTGCACTGTATACTGAGAGAAAATGCAATCTGTCAGTTCTGAACACATCAACCGCACCCACATTCGACATCAGTCCACTTCTTTAGAAAATAAGAAGCTTGCACATATACAGACTGTTGATAAGCAAATAGCATAACACCTCCCATCTCACGTGGAAAGCAATGATAGCAGTCTGCAGACAGCTATGAATCTCAATGTATGCCATCTACTGTGGCATCTTGAAAAGCCTAGACCCTGCCACAGTTGAGGAAAACTACCTAGGCACCATATCAGGGATCTTTTTCAAGCATTTGGTAGCCACAACAAATTTGATCATCACAAATAGATCTTGGAAGAGTCTAAAAAATTAAAGTTTCCAAATTTCTGGGATTTTATAAAACTATCCAGAAGTCCCCTTGCTTGCCTTCCAACATACCTCTAAACATTCGTGCAAATCCCTGACATAGGCCTTCTCAGTCTGAAGCAGTTCAGCCATGATGAATCTAGAAGGAAAAATGCTTTTGAATAAAGGTTTTTACTATAACACTCACTCACAAACACAAAGAGATAATAATGACCCTTTAATTAAAAGGAGGCTCTTTGATTCAACAGAGGCTTCTGTAAAGGGAGAGTGGAATTTTTTGCCTTTTTTCTCCTTTTTCTTTGCAGCCCTGGGTACTCTTCAAAATCTGCTCCAGAGGTCTGGAGGACCTTTGGGAACACCATAAAGATAATGCAGCATGCTACAGGAGAAAGGGGGAATTTTTTTAAAAAATTGCTTCCCCCACTCCTTCCAACAAAAAACTCTTCACAGAGATTTCTGTGAGCAGAGGAACACAACTGCGCAGAGGGATGAAATCCAGCCTGATTTAAGCTGCATCGACACTGCAGAATTAATACAGTTTGACACAGCTTTAACTGCCATGGCTCAATGCTATGGAATTCTGGGACTGTTAGTTTTGTTAGATATTTAGCCTTCTCTGTCAAAGAGCTCTGGTGTCACAACAACTACAAAACCCAAGATCCCACAAGATGAGCCATTACAGTTAAAGCAATGTCAAACTGCACTACTGCTGCAGTGTGGCACCAGCCTAAGAAAGGAAGAAACAGATTTAAATGCTATGTAGACTGAGGTTATCATTGTTTCCTCAGAAGCAAGCTTCCACACAATTTATCTTTCTGGGTAACCTGACCATTTTTAGATGAAAGAAGCAACTACAATTTACTTAGCTGTTTCATTATACATTATCACATTTCCAAATTATAAAAGTGTTGTTCTTAAGGGATGTCAAGATTACAGAACAAACATATAGGGACAGATTCTCTCAACAAAAAGTGTAAGGGATGAAAAGGGAATTTAAGTGCTAGCTAGGTGATCAGTGCTGGATTGGGATGGTGGAAATGGAAATGCAAATTTCAAGTCAGCTGTGAAGCTCACAATGTTTACTATCTTTCAGTCTAACCTACTTCACAGGTTATTATGAGGACAAAATAGGAGAAAAGATTAAGATGTTGACAAGCTGGAGCATGTTCAGAGGAGGATGACTAAAATGGTGAAGGGTCTGGAAACTATGCCTTATAAGGAGAGACTTAGAGAGCTGGGTATATTTAGCCTGGAGAAGGCACAGTTAAGAGGTGTTTAAGTATTTGAAGGAGTGTCACATTGAGGATGGAGCAAGCTTGTGTTCTGCTGCTCCAGAGAATAGGACCCTGAACAATGGATGCAAGCTACAGGAAAAGAGATTCCACTTAAATATTAGGAGGAACTTCCTGACAGTAAGGGCTGTTCGACAGTGAACACACTCCCTTGGAGAGTGGTGGAGTCTCCAGATGGCCATCTGTAGTGGGTGCTTTTACTGTGAGTTCCTGCATGGCAGGGGGGTTAGACTGGATGGTCCTTGTGGTCTCTTCCAACTCTATGATTCTATGATTATGTAGTATGCCTTTAACTCTTGGACAGAGGGTGGATGCAAATGTAACAACAATTACATAAGTAAAGAAGGAATAAAGAAAAATAGGATATTTAAAAATAAGATAAATACTGACAGTGTTATTAATGTCAGATACTTGCACGACATAAATAATTCCTAATACTTTTTCCTTCCTCAGCCTGCACTGGTTCCAGTCTCTGATATTTTATATTTTCTTCTGTGTTATGGGAATCTATTTAGAACTAAAGTTAGTTTACATCTGAAACTTTATATTGTAGCTGTCTCAGCATGACTATGTAATTTGCATAATAGTTGCATAATTCCATAAACTGTAACATTTCTGGAACTAAGAATAAATGAAAATGCTGTTAATCTTACTGTAGTTATATAAACAGTGTTTTTATTTCAATAAATATGACAAATGAACATTTAGTCATCCACACGCACAGAGCACAAGTTCCTTTTCTCATAATGAAGAATTTCTATAATGCTTTTTCATATTTCACTGAGGACAACCGTACAATTGTGTTCAACCAGTCAGTGATTCAGGCAGCAGTAAAGAGTATGTTGCATGCAGATTTCTGCACTTCAGTGTGAAAAGTGTCCATCATTCTGAATTAACAAAGAGCTGTACCTCAGGGAAGGTTGTCACAGTGTAAAAAAATAGTGAAAGGATTCCTTCCATAACAAATAGGTAGCAATAAGAATAAGATATCATATTTTATGTTTATGTCTAAAGATAAAGTTTTACTGAATCTCCTGTGTTATCAAATATCTTTTTTCAAGCACATTTAAAGATAATAATATGCAAAAATACACCTATATCCCAACTCTTGTAACCAGTCCATTATAAACATCTTATTTTATGTCTGCTTCCCACACTGCATTCAATACAAATGTAAAGAGAAGAAAATCCTACTCTCCCCACAAGTGGTTGAGCTTGTCAAGTTTCTGAGTGAATCTACTGCTGTTTCCATTCATGTGATATTTACTGAGATACCCATTTCTCATCACTTACTCTTTCTTTCTGGCTGACTTCCTTTTTTCTTCATTAGCTTCATGATTGGCATCCCGTAGCTTCACCTCACGATCTGACAGACTTGCTGGGATGATGTCTAACTCTAGGTCCTTGTTATCCTTAAAAAATATGACTTGAGTTTTAAACACATTCCTACACCTGGTACAAGTCAATGCATTACAGTGTGAAAGTGTGTGTTGGGGGCGAGGGAGGGAGAGTTACTGATATGAGTATTATAGAGAAAAAAAGAACAACTGCAACTGCATCTATATAGCTGAGAGCCAGCTTTGGTTTGAGCACTGGACTATGACACTGGAAACCAGGGTTCAAATCCCTGCTCAACCATGGAAACCCACTGTCATAGTCTCAGCCTTAAAAGAAGGCAAAGGCACAGCCTCTATGAACAAATCTTGCTAAGAAAACAAAATGGACATCTGTGACAGGTTCACTTCAGGGGTGCCATAAATGGGAAACAAGTTGAAGGCCCACAAAACAATAATCCATACAGTCATTAATGACTACCAAAGAACATATCTATTTTGCTGGTGGAAAGGGGAGATGGTTGTGTAGTGTCAGTCCTTTCCCCCCATCCCATTTGATATCCTCAAGAAGGGCATGGCCTTCCTTATGGCAATTCTGGGTCATCTAATGTCACAGTATGTAGAGAGATCTTGTAGCACCTTTGAGTCTAACTGAAAGAAAGAGGCTGGCAGCGGGAACGTTTGTACTCTTCAGTCTACTTCCTCAGATGCTTTTGGTATGCCTCAAAGAATACTTCAAGGACTATGACACCAGTCAGGAGAAGAACACACAAGAATCACCCCTGTCTCCTCAACACAAATGTAGAAATTACAGCAATATATCTCAGACTCAGAAAAAGAAAAACTACACATGGACTCCTGATGGATGCTGCATGGAACTAGACTTCTATGGCCATTCTCAGACAGAAATAATCAAGAGAGGCAACTTATCAGAGAATCTCAGTTGCAAGGAACAAGATGGCATACACAGTCTCAAGAACAACCCTAATATTGTCATTAAAGAGGCTGACAAAGGAGAATTGGTAGTCATCATGGACAGATCTGCCTACATACAGGATGCTGAACGGCAACTCCCTAACACCACATTTTACAGAATCCTATCTAATGATGATCTCACAGAGGAATATCAGAAGGCATTACACAGGCTGATCAGGGAATTTCCCATGGAGGTACAAAACCAAATCCTTATTGACACACCCCAGGAACCCTGACCAGGCACATTCTACCTATTACCCAACATAAATGAACAGGGCAACCTTGGATAACTTATCATCTCCAGCACTGGAGCACTTACAGTCTGTGCCTCCAAATATATGGACAATATCCTTAAACCATATGCCACCAACACTCCCAGCTATGTGAAGGATACCACAGACTTCCTACAGAACAGACAATCCATCCTCAACTTTCCAGGAAACACCATCTTAGCCACTATGGATGCGGAATCCTTGTACACAAACATCCTGCACAAAGATGGAATACAAGCCATCAAGAATATCATTCCAGATGGGAACTCATCAGACCTAGCCACCAAGGTCTGCCACTTTGTACTCACACATAATTACTTCACCTTTGGTGACAAAGTATACCTTCAAGTTAATGGCACAGCCATGGGCACACGCATGGCACCACAATATGCCAATATCTTCATGGCCAACTTTCCTTAACTCCTGCAGCCAGAAATAGCTCCTCTACCTGAAGTATATTGATGATATCTTCATAATTTGGACTCATGGAGAGGACTCACTCAAGACATTCCACCAGAGTTTCAACAACTTCCATCCCACCATCAACCTCAGCCTGGAACTATCTACAGAACAAGTTCACTTTCTGGGCACCACAGTTCAGCTACAAAATGGGCATCTAAGCACCACACTATATCGCAAACCCACTGACCATTACACATACTTACATATTCCAGTTTTCACCATCAACACACCACCAGGTCTATAGTTTACAGACAAGCCCTCCGATGCAATCATAGAATCATAGAATTAACAGTATAGAATTGGAAGAGACCACAAGGGCCATCCAGTCCAACTCCCTGCCATGCAGGAACTCCCAATCAAAGCATCCCCAACAGATGGCCATCCAGCCTCTGTTTAAAGACTTCCAACGAGGGAGACTCCACTACTCTCTGAGGGAGTGTGTTCCACATCTGCTCAGACCCACAAGAAGGGAATGCCAAACTCAAAGAATTACAACAAGCATGTCTCAAACTACAGTACCCACCACATGAAGTAAAAATAAAAAAATAAAAAAAGCAAGACTTGTATCTAGGACTGATTTATTTACAGAACAATTTTAAGGGAGAAAATGACAGAACGTCACCAGTGGTCACATACAGCTTCCAATTGAGACCACTCAGCTGCATCATCAATGAATTACAAGCCATTCTAGACAATAACGGCACACTTTCAAGGGCTCTTGGTGGCAGACCTTTACTCGCCTACAGATAGCCTCCAAACTACAAACAGGTACTCACCCACAGGAAGACCCATGACACAGATGGGGACACAGGTACTAAGCCTTGCCACAAACCAAGATGCCAACTCTGCCTGCACATTTATCCAGGAAATGTCATCCCAAGACCTAATGGCACCACCCACAATATTAGGGGGGCCTTCACATGCTCATCCTCCAATGTGATATATGCCATACTATGTCATCGATGCCCATCAGCATTCTACATTGGGCAAACAGACCAGTCCCTACACCAGAGGATAAATGGACATTAATCAGAGATTAAGAATGGGAATACACAAAAACTGTTGGCAAAATATTTCAATCTCCCTGGGCATCCCATCTCTAGCCTCAGAACAGAGGTCCTTGAAGAAAAGAACTACAAAGAAAAGGAAACAGCAGAATTGGAATTCCTCCACAAACAACAGTCCATTGGGAATGGATTGAACAGGGACAATGGCATCCCGGCTCACCAAACACATTTCAACACTATCTGAACCCATCCACACAGGGGTGTCCTACACTCATCTATTCTCCACACCTGCAGGCTAGTTTCCAAGGCCAAACTGGTCTTGCCATCTCATTTCCATATCCAATGGCTATGTCTTTGTTCACAAATGACCATTGTTAAAACAAGATGTGCTACTTCATTTCCATACCCAAAGGATTTTGAATTTGAATTGACATTTCTGCTTACCTATGGCATGTGTGTGTGCATGCGCGTGTGTGCCCCTGGCTTCCACTCCACCAAAAGCATCTGAGGAAGCAGAGTGAAGTCTATGAAAGCTCATTGTGCCGACTTCTTTGTTTTAGTTAGTCTCAAAGGTGCTACAAGATCTCACCTCATACTGATCCTACAGACTAACATGGCAATATCTTTGAATTCTACAACTAATGTCACTGTGTTTGGGATGTAGTTTCTGGCCCTTCCACAACATATGTCCTTAAGAAAAGAACCTTATTCTCTTGACAAAATTAAATGGCAGCAGCTCACTTCTATTTGATAACATTAAAACACAGGAACTTGGTACCTCTCAGTTCAGTTATCTGACAATGATTTTTGAGAACACTCTGGGTTGCATCAACACTGTAGAAATAATGCAGTTTGACACCACTTTAACTGCCATGGAACCATCCTACAGAATACTTAGATTTGTAATTTTGTGAAGCCCCAGAACCTTTTTGCCAGAGAAGGCTAAAGACCCTGTAAAACTACAAATCCCTGGATTTCGTAGGGTAGAGCTACAGCACTCAGTCATGTCGAGCTGCATTATTTCTACAGTATATGCACTCTAGGTGGGTGAATGAATTAAATAACTTTTTAAAAAAGAAGCATGGAAAGTTTCAACTCTATTTTCTTGTTTAGAGAAAGTACTATCATATCTGCTACACAGTTCCAATTCTTCTATAAGTCATTTAAAGGAATTTCAGTAAAACATGTGACTTACAGTACCTCTGTATTGATTCCAAGAGCTTTTTCCAAAGAGTAGCGGTATTTCCCCATCCGCAGTGAAAAGTCTCGATAGCGTTTGTCAACGGTGGTAACCCACTTCCTGATTTCAGTGGCATGGGTATGTCCTTTCTCTACAAAGCTATCGGCCAGCTGAATGAGAAGCTTCACTTTCTCCTTGGTTTGCTGCTCAAAAGACAGTTCCTCAGTTATCACACCATGAATATTCTGTTGAGTTTCAGTTAACAAATTTGTGATATGGACATCATATCATTCTAAAATACTACTAAAACTTTTAGTGTTTAAAACTTTCCTGAGCCCTTTAGAGACATAATATAGGTATGATGGAAGTTCTCTCCCATGTTATTAACTATAATACTTCTGAATTTGCACATTATCTCTCAGATATTGGACCTAATTTGGTACTTCGGTGGGATTCTGTTGCTTCTGCTAGAATCTGAGATGCCCCATCATACTACAGCCCTTCACACACCCTACCACAGGAATTCTTCTGGGATTGGTTTATAGGGTGTATGGGAGGCACTGCAGGAGTGATGGGGGTCCCAATCCTGTTAAAACAGTGAAACCCAGCCTGTTTGTTTTAATAGTTATAGGTAAAGGCAAACGTATTCCCAGTTGACAAGTTGTCAAGTCATGTCCATCCATAGGGGGTGGTGTTCATCTTCTTTACTAAGCCAAAGAGCCAGTTTCATCAGAGACTACTCCGTGATCATGTGGCCAGCATGACTGCACAGTGTGCTGCTGTCAGAATCTGGCATATTCTGTCATAAAATGGGTATTTTTGTAATGTATGAGCATGTTATAAGGAGCCCTGAAGGTACAGGGGCTGTACTGCAGCCACAAGGTTTTGAATTCAATCCCAGGCAGGGCTCTAAGGTCTACTCAACCTTCCATCTTTTCATAGGTTGGTAAAATGAGTACCCAGCTTGTTGGGGGCAATTGGCTTACACATTGTAAACCACTTAGGGAATGATAGTTCATTATAAGTGGTATAGAAATGTACTTGCTATTGTTATTGCTATGTTCAACCAGGTGTTATAGTGTTTTAGATACCGTAAGCAGAAGGAATATATGAATCTGAAGAGTATATTGTGATATAGTGAGAGTTATGGGAGTTGTAGTACTATTTTTTATACTTTGCATATATTGTACTGTTTTTAGATGATCTTGACAGTTGTAATTTTATTGCAATTTTAAAAGATGTTTTTACTTGTGCGACATCTTGAGTCCCTTCTGGGAGAAAGGCAGCATACAAGTGAAATAAATAAATAAATAATAAAATACTAGTGTAAATAATTGGTCATGGGTCAAAGGGATGCTTGTTGTCTGGGGCAGGAATGTGCAGATGTCTTGGAGAGGAATTTTCCCAGTGTCTGCTTGCAGGAAACAGAAATTAGAAATGGGGCCTAGATGGTAAGGGTGTGGATGAATTAGGCTAATATGGTAGAGAGGTTGATATGTTTTTAATTAATATATTAATTAAGATGAAGCCTGCAAAGTTTTGGGGTGGAACATTGTTAATATTATGCCAACGCATGTGGATATGTTTTTCCCCTTGAAATAAAGTTTTACTGTTTGCAATACAGAAGACTTGTTTAGCAGTTCTTGACAGCTGCACAATAAAAGTAACCTAATTTAAAAGAATATAGACAACAAAAAATAAATTTATAAAGCTAAAAACATGTTAACAGCTTAAGTATTCATAGGGATCCTGGTTAACATCAGAGTGAGACTGCTCAAATTCAAAAGCATTTTAGATTAGGACAGAAAACAAAAACAAATAAATCATCGCTGATACATCTAGGGGAAAGGTTTTATAAATATACAATGTAGCTTCTATTTTCCCTGATTACCCTCTACTTAGACAACTCCAACTTATATCCTATGCAGTTCTAAAGGCTTTATCCAACTCACAGAAGCAGCTTTGGTGGGGTGGGTTGTGGTGGTGGACAGGTAAAATCAAGTACTCTCTATTTTGCAAGTGACAACGCTTTTGACTAGAATGAAGTTTACTAAGTACATGTCTATATTGCCCCAGCTGTTGGCCATAAGCTAAATCTGAGAGATAGTTTAAAAGAATTTTCCCACTGAAACACACTGCCACTTAATAAGCCTTTCTACAGGTAACATTTTACAGAATGGTTTGCTGTTGGAGCAATCTTTGAAAACAAGCAGTTTAAGCAGACTCTAACAATATCATTCATGTCAAATTATTTATTCATATATTCATACATTTATGAGAAGTTTCTGAGGAAGAGGCTATGTGGTATGAAGATCTGGGAACTGACAAAAAATGATGGGTGTATCTGTGGAATGCTATATTGATGTTCATATTCTAATTTAAGAGATTTTCGGTCTGCCTTTTAGGGCCATGCCATCACAATTCAGAGTCTAATACGGTTGTTTCTCCATTTTCCTGGAGGAACCATTCCGTACTCTCTGGTGAAAACAAAGGCTCATACAAATTCAAGCCCTATAGGCTTGAATGGGGTGCCCCCCTGTGCATGCAGCCTGTGTGCGCGTAGAACTGAAAATAGTGGAGGTTGCCCCTCTGTTTATATTCAAGGTTGCAGAGTTAGGAGGGGCAATTGTATAAAGTATAACACATCATTAAAATCAAGGATATATCAAAATAAAATTGATCATTAAAAACTCTAATAAAATAATCATAGCAACCCACCACCATAACTTTAAAAATAGTTAAATCTATTTTCAACTAGTTTAAAACAAGCAATGCACAAGGTGATGGTAGGAAAGCTGCAGAGCATTGTTTAAACACAGGCAGATGCTGGAATTTATGAACTAGGGGAAGACAAATATGGGGTTTTGCAGTTCTTTTTGAATAGCTAATTATTATGAAATTAGGTGATCTGCATTTGATTTCCATAATATTATATAATTTTTCCACATTTATTTAGAAACAAAAGATACATGCAGATAAAAGTGTAGCTATTAGAAATTCAATGAATTATGACTGTATAAAAGAAACCCAACTCTCCCCCCCCCCTCTGTTCTGTACAAAAGGTTTGCACTACTGCCACAGCAAGTAAAAGGCAACAAACCTTATGTAGTTGTATAACTACTTATGCTTTCCCAAGGAAGATTTGTTCAGCAAATAACCTCAACAAAGATTTCTGAATCAAGCATACCTTTTCAAATTTCTTAACTGAAACCTCAGAGAGAACCTTTTTTGAAAACTAAAAGTACAGTTCACCTTGGCAGGTACTTTGAATTCTCCGTATTCTTTCAAAAGTTCCTGTGTTTCTTCTGCTGATTCTCCTGTGGAGTTGTGAGTAGAAAGATAATACTCTCCTGTTTCCTGAATCCAGTCTAAGGCCTACAAATGGAAAAAAACCCACCCAATAAACAAAAACAAAATGGATTTGTTGTATACACATGATCCATTTTCATTGACATTTCTAAAGCACATGATCAAATATTTAATATAATAGCATAGTACAACCAACCCTAAGGAAAGGAAGATTTAATGGACATAATGTAACAGGGAGTCCCCAGACATAAACCCAACATTTTAGAATAGGTGTGGACTGTTTGTGTAAAATAAAATGCAGCAGACAATCACAGAAACCTATAAATAATATGGGTAAAATATTACATCACAATTTCCTGTTTGCTCATTTTGTTCCTCAGCTTACATCGGTAGCTAAATGGGCTTTTCAATTAGGAAAGATGAGTGCTGTGCTGTCACAGATGATTTTGTTGAGGTCACATTGTGAAGTCCTTCTAGCATGTCACAGTGATTTGTTGTCTATAGCTATAGTTCATTGCAACTCCAGGGAGCAAATCATTTTGTATTTACTAGTGTTGCCAGAATACAACACCGAGAACACTATAATGCATATGCAATAAGGAAGGCTGCCATTGCTAGACTACTCAACATTTTCCATTCTGGGTTTTATTGTTCACCCTTTTCTACCTATGCTTAAGGGAGGAAGGCTTCAGATTTGTATTACAGCAAATAAGAACTAAGGTAGATCATGAGACATAAGAAAGAACCATGTATGAAATGAAGCAGCCAGAACAGACTCTCTTACTGCATATGCATTGATAAAAGTAAAGTTTCATTTCTGGTTTACAAATTGCCAACCTTAATATTTATCCAGACTAATGGCTCATCTAGCCCACATAGTTTTAACAAGTGACAGGTCTTGAAATCAACTTTTCAGGGTCTTTTCCATTCCTGACAGATACAAAACAGTTTACCTGGGATATCACAAGGCAAAGTGCATATTCTCAAAAGTACAATTATTAAACAGGCTCTTATTGGTTATCAGATCTAACACATGAAAACAAGAGGGGATGAAAGTTTTGTTAAGTTACCTGCTTAGCACTGCGCTCAAAGACCACATACTGCTGACATTGATCCAATCGTCGTTTCTTCAGGGTCCAGAAGTGAAGAACACGGTTCTCTCTCTGCAGAAGCTCACTCAAAATGGCTGTGGAAGAAAAGAGGAAAGATGTTACTATATGTGGCTTAGCAAGGGCACACAATAGTTAAACTGATATCATTTCATCCTGATACTACATCACAGAGCTTGAAGTTCCTGGGCTGATGCATTTCAGACCCGGTTTTAAAAAGCAAGGCAGCAGAGGGAGGGCAGCCATTAATAGAAGTAGCTCATTAAATAAACACTGATATCAATCAACACAAAAGCCTATATCCCTCTTACCTAGATACCAAGTACTGTACCTAATGCAGAGTATTTCAGACAATACTTTTTCAAGCTAAGCAACAGGATGACAATTAAGAACCATAAATAAATAAATATCCACAAATAATACAAGCAGCAGAAGATTAACTGTCCAGCAATTCCATGTTAATTTTGTAAAATCAGACGCATTGTGCTTGGGCATCAACAATAGCTACCTTGCTTTTTATATTTCTTAATTTAAAATGTTTTTAAAATGTCATGTATGCTACCTAGAACTGGAAGGTGGTATACAATTTTTAAAATTACAACTTACTGTATATACTCATGTATAAGTCTAGAAATTTAGGTAAAAAATTGACCCCAAAACCCTGAAACAGAGTTACAGGGAGAGGGAAAAAACTAAAGGTTCTTATCCATGGGTCAATGTAAGTACTGTACTTTAACTTTTAGTTTTAAAAAAGGAACCACCCCTGGTGGAAGGCAAGAGTATAATCTATCCTAGAAGCACCAATCCCTACTACTATCTCATCCAGAGTGAGCACAAAGAGCTATATCTGCTGGAATTTTGTAAGTTCTTTGACATTGTTTTGCTTTGGTTCATCCTTTAGATCCTTTGCTATATGCACCTAGGTTTTACCCTTGACTTATCCATGGGTGATATCAAAATCTATAATTTCAGTCCCAAAACTTGTTCTCGACTTATACATGAAATCGACTTATAGTCAAGTATATATGGTAAAATATAACAATAACACAACAGGAAAAGCCTTTTATTTTTAAACACACAAACAAGTTAGAAGGCCTGGATAAAGACAAATGATTTAGTTTTGCACTGGAATTATTGCAGTGTAGGGTCTAAGCATGCCTGTACAGCAAGTGTGCACAACCTATGGACCTTGCAACATGCAAACCTGTGTTTTATGATTTCCTAATCTGTACTGCTTTTTCTGCACTGCTAATGGCACTGTGAAAACTACAACACACCAGACAGTGTTATAGGGAGAGGGAAAAAGCTTCTTCTTGCCAGTGACCTTGAAGCTGCCAACATCACTGCTTTGCTACTGTTCAGAGTCTAGAAGGAGAGAATTCTATAAATATCTATGGTACATCACACTTTGTACATTTGCCTATTGACTTAAATAGTATTTATTTAGAACCATGTTATTAGCTTTGGTGGCACACACACTGAGCTCTGACAACAGCTCTTTGGGGATTCTGTCATAGAGTTTTGATTCAGAAGGATTCTGATTCATCTTTCCCATTTGATTGTGTTACATACAGCTTTAAGACACCAGAATGTTCCTCCAAATTAATACAATGTCTGAAAATATATTTTTCAGAATAATTAATCCACATTATTTCCTGCACAAGTGATGGTGTGTTAGAGAACTCACAAAGAAGCTTTTGTTTTGCAATACATAGCCCTAAGCGTTTCTAGAACCACAAATTAAATGTTCCAACAAGATCTTCTGAGATGCAGTGCAGGGTGAACACATGATATTTTAGTAATGATTTTTAAAAAACCCAGTTTATACCAATACTGTAGGTTGTAATAAAACAAAATTCAGCATGGCTTCTACAAGAAAAAGTCAATCTGGATTTTTATACATATGTTTGTTTTTTGCTCAGTCATCTCCATTCATGTTAAACCAGTCCAGCCTTGTGCACATATTTTCATTTCTTAAAATGACAATGTAACATGTTTCATTCACTGTCCCTTCATCCCTGTACTTATGTCCCATTGATGCACATGTACAATAGCAGTGACTGTTCAGACAAAGTTCCTAAGCAATATTAGCTAAGGAAATACAGATTATTTAAAGCATGGATTTATATCAGTTTCAAGCATTTCTACATCCCGAATGCAATTAGATTTCACGTAAATTTGCTAAACTAGCAAATTTACATGAATTCGAATTGGCTCAATTCAAAATAGGGAGAAATTCCTCCCGTGTGATAAACTCCTTAGAAAGAGAGTAAACTGAACTCTGAGAAAAGGGATCACATTATGAATTACAATATTGGCTGCTCTTGAAAAAAGAAGGTTGATTCTGAAGCATGATTTACACTTTCCTCAATTTCCCTAGTTTTTGGAGTGGATACAGTCATCTTCCCACCCCACTTAATCAGAAAAAAAGCTATTCACTGCAACACAGTGTAGCTGAGTCATGGATACTCTAACACAATTTTCCTCCCCATCTTTCCTTCTCTGTGCTTAATTATAGTAGTAGTTCATTGATGTCAAATACCAGAAATAATTTCTGAATCAGATGAAATTATTTCTCCTCCACTCTTGCCTGCAAACAGGAAGGAATGAGCACATATTTCATAGGCGTTCTTTGAAACTGTACAATAAGATTGCTTTCCCTGAGCTGAATAAAATAATCACATTTTTCTTCCTTATCTCTTTGTTATTACTAATGACCACAAGGTTACCACTTAGTAGGTGGCAAAGTGTAAAGTGCTGTCATATCAAGTCAGTGAACAATTTTGAATTTACCAGAGCAAAAGCACATGCATTCATAAAACAAAATAAGCATGCATCTGTAAATAATGGTAAGTGTTCTATTGGGAAATATAAGTTTCCATCTCTCAGGATAAAATGAGATGTTAGGAGGAATCTGTATTTCTGTTAATTAACCCATTTTTCCTCCCTCCGTGGGATTTCCTCAGAGATATGCACCTCAGCAATCAAACTTGCAAATTTAGCTTGTTCATCTTTTAATGAAACAAGAAAGTATGCTAAATGTAAAATATATAGTTGAGGAAAATACTCTGTATCCACCATTTCTTTATCCATGGATGCAAGCTTCCATGGCTTGAATTCCAAATAGGAAACCTTGATTTTGCCATTGTATTTAATGGGACTTGAGCATCCATGGATATTGTTATCCATGGGTGGAGGGGGGATACAAAACTCCAGCAGATACAAAAGGCCCACTATAATGTGCTATGACAAGCTGAACTTTTTCACCACTTGATAGATGATTTCTTTAAAACAACACCACTAAGTCAGATAGTTTGACCCTCAGTATTTAGAGAAAAAGTAATGGTTTGTTCCTTCATGGCCATTGTTGAAACTCCACTTATTTCTTCCAGTGCTAAAGAGAAGGAATTGAGATATGAAGTAGAAAGTTGAGTTATTGTATTATTATTATTATTATTATTATTATTATTATTATTATTTATATAGCGCTGTAAATTTGCACAGTGCTGTACATATAATCTTATAGTTAGACGGATCCCTGCCCTCAGGCAGCCCTCCTTATCCATGGATTTTTTTATCCACAGAAGAGCACACACGGCTTGAAAATATTCCCCCCAAATATAAATTTCAAATAGCAAACCTTGATTTTCCATTTTATATATGGGATACCATTTTGTTGTTATTATTTAATGGGACTTGAACATCCACAGATTTTGTTATCCACGGAGGTTCCTGGAACCAAACCCCAGCATATAACAAGGGCCCACTGTATTTCATCTGGTGTGAGAAAACCTCTGTGGTGAGCACAAGCAGAGGCAGTGAGTGAACAGTGTATTTCTAAAGCTCAGCTGCCATTCCATTAACATTTCTCTTGAAGAACACTGACCTTTGACTTGTTGCTCAGGTCCCCTTGTATGGCTCACTACCCCTGGCATGCTGACGTTGTTTCGGTGAATGTACTTGAGAAACACTTCTGCATTCCTTCGTGCTAGTGTGCAGGCCTGTGGGCAGCAAACAACACCCATGCCCCCCCGCAAACATAACAGTTACCCTTTTGACAAGTGAGTAAGAAAATAAAACATCAAGGGACCTACTGAACTGTGACATGAGCTTCTTTTCTCATTTGACCTCTGAAGGATGCTGATGTGCATCACATAACACTAAGAGAATCTGAGAGTGCAATCACACACATCCATCATCTTGGGGATGGCATGATATAATAGGAATGCTACATGGGGGGGGGGGACCCTGGCTGATTCTAGAAGTGTAAAGCAACAGTGTAAGAGCTGAACAGAGAATAATACATCTAAATCTTTATCCTGGCAGATGCCAGTTGATTTCTTTTGAAGTATGTTTCTTCAGAATTATACTGTTATTACACCATGTGAATGTTGTCACTTTGAAAAATGAATGAATTAAGAAATACTCGAAGATGTATGTGAACTACAATCAGCTGAGGTGTGGAGCTAAGGGCGCACAGCAAACAAAAACCTACTTCTTCCTGTTCCAATTTGTTTGCTTATTATTTATTTATCTATTTATTTATATCCCACTTTTCTGTTAGCAAATAATCAAAGCAGCTTACAAATAAAACTAGTTTGATACACAATATATGGTAATATATATCACATCCCTATTAATAAAATAATAGTATTATTTTATTAGTTTAATAAAATAATAACAACAATAACAATAAATTTACAAAAAGGTTGAGAGAGGTATAATATGTGTAATGTGATAGGAGGAGGATTCGCTTTGTTTATCTGGCTAAGGGATTCTATTTGGGGAAGGCCTGTCAGAACATTTCTGTCTTGAGAGCTTTTTTAAAGCTATCTAAGCTGGGAATTTGACGGATCTCCTTTCAAACATGGATCGTATATTCTGCTACTGAATATACAATGACAATGAATGTCTTTATTCTAATTAGACTAATAGTCCAAAAAGAACAATGTTCTCTAAAATGACTGGCATCAGTTTTGACAAGACAAAGGCAGAGGTCCCTCCCAGCCTTGAATTCCTTTTATACGGAAGTGCCAGGGAATGAATCTTGTTCTTATATACATGCAAAGCATGTGCCTGAGCCACCATCTCTTCCTTTTGCTGCAGTTACTCAGTAAAAGCCCAATGAGTGAGAGCTGGGAGGAAGGAAAGCAGGGAAGGAAAGAGCATAGTATATGAGTTGGGGGCTTTACTCTCTACTCAAATATAAATTAGATTAGGAGAAAACAGGAAACTTCAATTGTCCCTCCAACTTGGCAGCTTACCTCCTCCCTCTCAATCTGTTCCTCCCAACCAGGCATTACAGAAGCAAGCATAAAACTACCTAGAAACCAACAACTGCAAAGGTCTGTCCAAAGCCATCTTCACTAATGCTTGACAGTTCTCCTCCATTATGGCAGAAAACCTTTGCACAGCAGCCTGGCTACTACATCTAGTTTTTAGGGGGTGGGTGAGGGGAAGAAAAGTGATTTAGCAATGTTCAGTCCTGGTGACACATCAGAAGCAAATGCACTAAAGTGTTGTTCATGTGAGTAAGCTATATTCATGTGAGGAATACGATCTTGCAACAAATTTGTGAAAGATGCAATCACTTCTATGAACTGAAAAAGCAAAAGCTGTGAATGAAAGGGAAGGAGATGCTGCAAATAGAGAAGTACCCATACATGCAATGATATTGCAAAGTGGTGCCCAGTTTTGCTTTTTTAGAATAAAGAAAACCCTGGAAAACCCTATTCTTGGGGTGATGTGGGGTGACTGTAGGCCTTCCCTTGGTGAAACCACTATAAAAAGAATGGACAACTGTACATAATGTGTAAGCTGTGCTTGTTTTCAATTCTATAAAACAATATGCAGATACACCTTTCTCCTACACTGTAAAATCTACAGGTATATAAAGGCATACAGTTCATAATCTGCATTTTCATCTAGACCAGTTCCCACCTAAGATTACTTCCCAGCTACTTTCGTAGTTAAGCCAAAGTTAAAACAACTACTAAATATTGAGAGGAATAGGGCAGACCTTGAGAAAGGCTTCCTTTTGTTCCAGATGTTTACTGATTAAGGGGATAACATGATCTATTTCAGATGCTGGTCCAAGCTTATCACGGCCTCCACACCAATCTTCATCCCTTCGATACTCCTGCTCCAAGCTCTCCAACACACTGCAAACCTGAGACACAAACCAGCATAAAATAGCTCAGCTACACAAGCTGTTGTGAATTTACAATGTTAAGTAGAATTCAAGGGTGCTTTAATACAGCATGGATGATCTGGAAATGTCTTGAAAACAGTTTGCAATTGCATAGGCCCAAATTATAGGAAAATCTTGGGTGTCCAATGGTGGCTTTCCTCATCAGCATTTCTTCTTCAGAAAGATAATTCATGTAAAAATAATTCAGTAATAATACTGCAACAACCCCTACTGTGGTTTCCCCAAAGACTGAATTAGGGTTCAGACAACAAATACACTTTTGGAATGTTCACAGATCCATCGTCTGTGTGCAGAGTGGAAAAGGTTGAGCCAAAACTTCTATTAAGAGCATTTTTCTGGCAGCGATGTGAGGTATAAATCAGATAAAACATTTTGCATCAAAATGAGGTGTTCTGCATGTACAGTATGATGTGTCACAAATCTCCATTGCTCACTTTTTTATTGTTTTTGTGACTATACTCCTGCTTCTACTGCTGTCTCATGCTTCATGGCCTTAATAATGGCAGGAATGGCACTCTGAGATGCCATTTTTCCAGTCAGGCATTAGATCGAGGACATCACTCTTAATCTGCTTCATGATGACACCATATCATAAATAGTATTATCATGGACTAAACCAAAGGGAATTCATATTGCCTTCACTCAGGTTTGATAGGGTGCAACATGGACTTCCTGGACTGTTGCTGGTGATAAATTCACATTGCTTGCTTTTCTCCCTTTCATGTCCCAATCCTGTATTTCAGCTCAGATTGTGTATAACATCCCAACAACATTCCCCTCCCCCCCCACCATCCCCAAGAGGTTAATAAACTGACATTTCACCATACTAAAAGTAGCTGCTTGGATTAGCACTTTGTATTAAATACACTGGCAGACTAACAACCTTTAAGGCAAAGCCCTTGTATTCAGGCTCATGAGAAAAAATGTAGCACTATAAAAGTTTTATCATAAATTGCAGCAGAGATGGGCAAGATATGATCTTACAAGTGTCACTGAAGTACAGTTCCCCTCAGTCGTAGACAATATAACATGTGGTATGAATTAATGGGAGCTGTTGTCCGACAACATCTGGGAGGCCACAAGTTCTCCTACAGGAGAAGTAGGCAACATACAGCCCACTGACTGCACAGACTATTTTGTGGCTTCCATGAATGAGAGGGGGCACTTGGGCACTGTAAAGACAGTCCGAAGGGGTGGCATGCAGCCGCCCCTATTTCAGCTAATCGTGGCTGCGACAACCACACGCTACAGCCCCGATCTGGCCTTTGCATGACACAAAAAGGAGCTGCAAAAAGGGGCTCCTTTTTGTGCCCTGCAAAAGGTGTGATAGCCACATTGCTGCAGTTTTGCAGCACTCCATCTGTATGCAGCACCAGAGGAGCGCCATGATGCCATGCACCATGTAGTGTGGTGTGTGGCATCAGGCAGCCCTGGGAGCAGAGCTGGGGCATGCATCATGGAGACTCTGCTCCCAAACTGCCGGTCTGAATGGAAATACTTTTGTTGTTAAAACAGAAGAACCTAGTGTTATTCTTGCTGACATGACCATATAAGGTAGCTATCTCCAATATTATTTCTCCATTTTTTATTTGTCTTATTTATCATATTCAGTAACTAAACTTCTGGTATCATCTTAAAGTCTACTTTTAGCATCTCAGTAACTGTTGTGTGGATTTTACCCCAATATTTTTCCACAATAGGGCAATTCTACCACATATGATAATTTCCTCTTAAGTCTTTTTAATCATGACATCTGTGCACCTTTTGACAAAAACCCACCACACCAGTTTGTTTTTAAAAGGCTATTATGGTGGAAGGGGGGAAAGTGCTTCTGGCCCAACAAAATTGTACAATCTGTACAAACAGGCTGTTGCTACAGCCCTTGGTCTACATGCCATTTTAGTGAACAGGTGGTAATAGATGCTACCTCCTATAACTGACTATATTCTATGGGAACAATTATAAATAAATAAATAAATACTGTATAGATAAGACATTGTTTTGCTCACCTGTTCTGAAGTTTTATAAAAAGCAACAGATGCATTAACCAGCTTCAGCCTGTCTTCCATCTTGAGCATCAGCTGCTGCCAGTGCAATGCCACCTTCTCTGCACATTCTCTGATGGCGTCAGCATCATAGTGCCCAGCCTGCAGCAATACCTCTGCTTTCTGCTGTACCTGGAGGGCACTCTGGTGTGTCTTCTGCAAGGAAGTGGCATGAAAGAGGGACTGTGTATGAGGGGAGGAAAGAGAGATTTGTATAGATGTGCCAGGCAAATGGTATAATGATGTGATGTGAAGTGTGAGCATGAAAATGTGAGAGAATGAAACATTTTAGAGTGAGTTCCAGAACTAACAGATTCTCTTCATAAAGCATTTTGCAGATAAATAATCTTGCTTATTTTTTATTATTTATATATTATCAATATTTAATTTCTACTTTTCTAAAAAATATGCAATGGAAAAGGGATGTTGACATTAATAATTTGCATACAACTTTTAATATAGTCAATACTTTTAAAAGTTTGGGTCACCACCCCCAACAACAGACCTCAAAGTTAATACCTAGAACAAGCATTTCTTCATGTAGCAACCTGCACTAACAGGAAATGTGTGTCCTGCTCAAGAGAGGGGTCTGGTTAATCTATCCAATATGTAGCTGAATGATGCAAAATCTCCTTCACTGGATGACAAGTTTTTAACACTCTTTTAAATTTGCCATGCTATGACAAACATACACCAAATGTTGTTAGGTGCCTACTAGGAAGTGATTAATATCTCTGTTAAAAATTACTATACATTGAAACAGTTTATCACTGTTTTTGAAGGAGCAGAATATTGCTGCTTTCAGTGCACTGCAATATCAACAATGCGAAAAGAAGCTCTTAGGCTAACTGTTAAGGAGCAGTTTAGTGCATTTTTGTTTGACTACTGCAAAAATTAAATATACTGCAAAAAATAAATAAAAATCTCTAGGCATAGACATATTAAAACTGGGCACATACCAAGCTGAAATTTTCCAATTAGTTCACACGTGACACTAAAATATGAGTGCACAATGTGTTTGGTACTATGGCTACATATGCTCCTGTAGGCCTTTTTTTTTTTTTTTTTTTTTTTTTTTAGTGGTCAGCACTCATCCACACTCCCAGGGCCATTTGTTCCCGCACTTCCCACACTCCCTGGGCCATTTGTTTTCTAGCCAAAGAAAGAGAGTAAGGGGCTTGACAGACCACCCCTTTCCTAGCTGTATTGGGACCACGGCAACCACAGCAACCTCATACTGTGGCCCCGATCCAGCCTTTTGAGGCTCATCACATTTGCCCACTTCTGCACTAAAAGGAGCTACTTGTGTACACATATTTAATCCTATTTATTTATGCATTTATATTAAAATATTTATATCCCACCCTATATCCAAAGATCTCAGAGCAGCTTACAATAAAATCAACTTAAAATAATAAATAATTCAAAAATTTAAAAGATTTGAAATATATTAGCTTTCAATTTAAAAACATACAATTTAAAACCAGTTAAAACAATGTCAAATAATATTACTATTAAACATATGAAGATTAGGTAAAATCACTTTTATATTGGACAGAAAATAAAAGAGAGCCATTCTGAAATTGGATGTATGTTCTAGCCCATGTAGACTGCAACTTCACATTGCATATTGTTGCACTAGAACTGCAACAACAACAACAACAACAAAACAACTTTAGTATCTTGTTATTGTGACCACTACATTCAATTATAAATTCTAGTTACTAGAATCTAATATTTCCAGCTGCATCCAAGGGGGGAGGGGGGATGAAAACCACAAAACTTTGAAATAAATATATTTGAAGTATTTAAAGGATAACCTAGTCCACATTAAGGTGATCTCAGGTCTGTCTGCACAAAATAGCTACTACTCCTTTTAAAGAAGTATATAGGCTCATGTAGGATGGCCAGAAATGGAAAGACCCAGATACAGATCTCCATTCAATCAAGAGAGCTTACTGGGCCAGTTATTATATTTCAGCGTTACTTCCTTACAGAGTTGTTCTGAGGATGAAACAGAACAGAGAAGAGCAGCCATCTGTTTTTATTTGAGATACTTGCTAGAATGTTGGATATAAATATAGTGCATAGATAGATAGATAGATAGATAGATAGATATTGCAAAGATGGCATTTGTTTCCAGCTGTCTAACAGGCGGATTCATTAGGGACCTTTGGATACAGGATTTATTTCCAAGGCTGATGGTGCACCAGAACAGTGGGTCAATATGGGCATAGCTAGGGCATAAATTTCTTTGAGGTGTTCACCATCTAGACAGCAGTTTTCATTGGCAGACAGGAATTTAGGGATATACAGGTCAGGTTCAAGTTGTGGTATGACACTCCTTAAGGGTATGAAGCGGTATATAAATGAAGCTGTTTTTTGTTTGTTTGTTTGTTTTTATGGGTCATCTATCACCAGTCACCACAGTGCAGGAGGGCCATGCAGCCAATGTAGAAATGTATGCTGGTTTGTTTGCCCTTTAACATCTCCTTCACACCATATGCTATCCCATGAGTTCATAGAAGCATAAAATATGTCCTATCTAGGGCAAGGAATGGATTTGATCCACTCCTGGATGAGCTATATGTTACATGGCTGCGATAAAAATGAAATCCTGGGTTGGTTTCAGCTTACATAGATTTAGCACCAAGATTTGGCACTAAGATCATCATACTCTTATGTTGTGGAGTAGGCAGGCTTATTATCTCTCAAAAGGGGTTTCCATAAAAGATCTGAGGGTGAGATGTTTTGACAATGTTCCAACTCAGAGTCTGACAAGTCAGGCTCACTCTTAGCCATTCTCATTGCAATGCAACCTTCAACTTCTACACCCCAAATGGCTAAGTCCCGAAGTTTGATAAACCAGTTCCAGCAAGCAAATTGGGAGGGAAACTGGCCAGGAGGGTAGCGGACGGATGATTAGATCTAAATCCTATGCAGTGCCAAATTCTGCGGAAACAGTCACCAGTAAAATGTTGTAGCCATTTCATCCTATCAGAAGTGGTTGCAGATGTTCATTCCCGCTACCTCTTTTTCCCTTCAGTATCTATAGGCCATAGAAGGGCAAATAATGACTGAATCAAGTAGCTGGAAATTCCAGGTTATTGGAAATGCAAAGATTTCTATTAGCTGAAGAAATGGTTTATCGAACTTTGGGACTTAGCCATTTTGAACAAGCACACAGGGAGTATAACAACCCACAACTGAAAAATAAAACCGAATAAATCTGGGGAAGAACAGGGAAGGTTCAGACACTTTAGGAGTTCAGAACTCTGTTTAATTGCATTTCTCAAATTTATTTGTTTATGAAATAGTATGCATTACATCTTATATCTTTAAAGTTTATTGATATATCTAATAAAGGGTAATAATAATAGGCAAAAACAAAACAGAAAAAACTTTCCTCTGTGTACCAGTATAAGTAACTATCTGACTGTCATTTCATTTCAGAAAACTGCCCAAGATAGCAAGAATGTAAAAAATATTGATTTTTCAACTCTTCTGCAGTTGAAGGAAAAAGCAATCTGTTTTCTATTACCAACACAAATACTGATAGTAGAGCAGCCCAGTTCATGGAACTCATATTTGATGCTGAAAAAATGACATGGTTCATCCATGTTAATGCATAAATTGTGGATTCACATAATTGGCTATTCTAATCTCTTGTCTTTCAATCTAGTGCAAGAAAACTTAACAGTCTTTTTAGTTTTCTTTTGAAGAGCTGGGAAAAGAAGAATGTTATTTCCATTTATTTATTGCTAGCCAGTAAAACCAAGCCTGGAAGCAGATCAAAGGCTACTACCAGTGGTGTTGTCTTTCAAAGCATAAAAACACTGGGCCGGATCAAGTGCTGGATTTCGATTGGCAGAGTAGAAATTTTGATGCACTACAAAACCCTGTTCTGAAGCGCTGGGAAACCCTGAAGGCTCCAAGGGAAGGAATCAAAAGAATAATGGAAAGAATGATCAGCATTTTCATCAATATTAAGGTTTTGTAAGGAGTTGGGAGGTTCAGTGATAGAAGGGTTTTAGTTATTGTGCATTACACTGTGCAGAAAATGACTGTTTTCCCCTGCTGTTATGATGTAAGCAAGGCAATTCCCTGATAATTTTGTTTCTTTTCCTTTTGATCACCATTCAGATTATGCCCAGTCAGGTGGCCTCATCTTTGCCCATTTATGAGAGGAAAGGAAATGCAGATATGCACATTAATGTTACCTCTATGGCCAGCTGGAATTGCTCATGCTCTCTCTGGAGCTGCTCAGCTTCTGACAAAGAGCTTGCGTTGACAAGGCTGGCATTAAGCATCGATTCTCCATTCCGAATCCAACCAAGGACCTGGAAGAATGAAAGGAAGAAATCTTAAAACATGTGCTGAAAAACAACTTTTTAACATTTTTAACTTTTTAAACTTTTTCTACATGACACTACTGGAGGAGGTCATCCAGAGGTTTTGCTGATGTGACACTGGCTTATGGATAATGCCCAACTTTAACAGCTATTTCCATTTATTTATTCAGTGCCCTAGGGGCACTGCAGAATTCTTGAACCTAAAGTTGCGGGTTGAACTAGATGGAAGTACTTTTGGCAGTGAAACCAACTAAGGTGAAAGAAGATTTTCAAGTGATATTAGCCTGGATTTCACTGAAGTGTACTCTATTATAACTGGGGAAGCTTAGATAGAGACCCACAAGAAGTTCTAGGAAAATAAAACCCTCAAACTTATGATCCATACTAAAAAGGACCCCCAACCCCAAAACTTTTAATGCTGCTTTTGTTCACTGATCCTACAGTAACCATCTTTCAGCTGCAGGGACTCACTCAATAGCCAATCCAACAAGCAAGAGTTTTAGAGTCTGTTGTTTCTTCCCTTATCACCTAATTTTGTAATAGTGCATTATGTCTGATAAAGAGGTCTAGAGAATTTGAATAATCATATAACTTATATTAGACTTCTATATCACTTTAGTTATCCAAATAAAAGGTATCTATTCCACCTTTACTCAGTTTGCTAATCAAAATACTATGGGGAACCTTATCAAATACTTAGTATCACCATAAAGAGGGAGATACAACCAAGCCTTCACGAGGCTGGCTAAAACTTCCTGCAGCTTGGCTGGGGCATGATGGGAATGGGAATTCATCAGAACCTAGAGGACCATAGGTTCCCCATCCCTGACTGAGATGATAGGGTGGAGGAAATTCTTAGCAAGTTTTCAGATGATGAAGAAGCGGGAGGGCAGCTAACACACTGGAAGACAGGAACAGAATTTGAAAGGACACTGATAAACCATAAAATTGGGAAGAAATCGACAAAATGAAATTCAATAGATATAAATGCAAAATTCTCCATTTAGGCTAAAAAAGCCCAAATACACAGGTATAGGATGGGGGATACATGGCTCAGCAGTACATGCAAAAAGAACCTTGGGATTATTGTTGATCATAAATTGAACATGAGACAGCAATGTAATGCTGCAAGAGAGAAGGTAAATGCTATTTTAACTGGCATTAATAAAACCATAGTTTCCAAGTTGAGGGGAGTAATTAATTATATTCTGCACTGGTCAAGCCTCATCTGAAGTAATGCATTCTCTTCTAGGAACCTCATTTTAGGAAGTATATAAACAAGCCATAGCAGGTTCAGAAAAGGTCAACAAGTATGATCAGTGGTATGGAAAATAAAACATAGACAACGTTGAAGGGATGCTCAGCTTGGTGAAGAGAAGACAAGAAGTGATATGATTGCACTCTCTGAATATCTCAAGGGCTATCACAGAGAAGAGTGGGCAGGTCTGTTCTCTACTACCACAGTTGGTAAGATCAGGTCTAATGGTTTGAAGTTACAGAGTGGTACATTAAAAGGAACTTTTTAACAGTAAGAACAAGTCAGCAATAGAATCAATTGCCCAGAGAAGTGATAGGGTCTCCTTCATAAAGAAGGCTAGACAGATATCTTCAAAAAGAGGCCAAACAGCAACCTATTGAAGATGCTTTAACTGAAAGATGCTGCATTTTAGCATCTTGAACTCAATGGCTCGTGAGACCTCTACAGCAATAGCAATACCAAGTACATTTCTATACTGCTTATCAGTGCATTAAGCACTCCCTAAGCAGTTTACAATGTGTACGCCAATTGCCCTCAACGAGCTGGGTACTCATTTTACTGACCTACAAAAGGATGGAAGGCTGAGTGGACCCTGGAGCCCCTGAGATTGAACTCACAACCTTGTGGGTGCAGTACACGCATTTTACCTGTGCTTGTGGTTGTAGTACAGGTATTTAACCACTGCACCAGCAGAGCACCCTACTCTATGATCATATAATTGCTATATAATTGATCTTCCAGCTCTATGATTTGGAATGAAAGATACAATCTTTACCAAAAATGACTGGGTTATATATGAGAAGGCAGTCAATTTTGCAGATGTTGGGTGAAACAGCACATAGAAAGAATTGATTCATTCATTTATTTTTTGACAGAAACAAGCACATAAACTTCATTTCTCTCTTTAAAAACATAACCATTTCTAAAAAGATATCACATCTGGAATTTTAGGGTATGGGATGAGGCCCAGAATCAGGTGAATTTTTATTCCTTGAGGTACACCAAAATTCTTTTCAACATAAATGCATCACATTACAGGTGCATTTTAGCAGTTAATATAGGGAGAAAGTCAAAACTAGCAAGAATGGCTGCCAGGGTCTTCTAAAAAATATACAAAATATCACATCTTAACAGTGTTTAAACTGTTGCATTTGGGTGAGATGTAATTTGGCTCCTGGAGAATATAAATTATATGGATGCAGAACTCATGGGAGTTGAAAATCAATCAAGGAGCATCTTTTCATTAGCTTCCTTGATGCCAGCTGTGTAACACTTTGCCATTCTACCTCAAAGTACCTCTTCATACCTCTGAGGCCTAGAAACTTATTTTGTGATATTAATTGAAATTAAGACTCTTTAACATTTTAATAAGTGCCTGTGGGTCACATAACAGAGCCTTAGGCACCACATGTGACTTGCCTGCTATATGCCATTTGTTGTTTAATAGGGAAGAATACAATTTATTTCTGATTAAAAGCTCCCAGATTGCATATTTACACTTAGACATTATTTGCCTGGATCTCCTGGAATCATTTTCTGTGGCTGGAAAATAATGTTTCATTATTTCCTAAATACCCAGTTTCTTTTTCTTTCATGTTTTGTCTATATAGAAACAGATGAATCCACATCATCAATAGATGCAACCTTTCATGCATGAATGAATGTTGTTCATGATCTGCAGGGCTTTGAAACCTAATAGATTTGGTTCAGCTGTCTCAATAGAATCCTTCCTGCAACCCACACCCCTGTTCCAATGATGATTAATGAAACTGCCTTTAAAGAATCCCTTTTCCCTCCTTTGGTATACTATCTACCTTTTAAAATAGCAATTGCCACCCCTCAGAGGAAAGAAATCAGTCACCATCAGGTGGAAACAAAAAGAAGCAAGTTGTCCATGCATTTCACTGATCCTGAGTGGTGAGAAATAAAATAAAATGAAATAACATTTGGTTATATTCAGCAGCAGGGTTAGTCTTTTTCATTTATCCCGAATCTTCCTTTCAACAGTCTTTGCTACAGTTGCCAGAGAATGACATCTGAGATTCTAAAGGAAGTTATGGCGCTTTCAAGCTTCATCCATAATACTGAAACAGTAGACTGGTGTTGTGTATACTATAACAAAACCAGCTTGCACAATTTATATTGGACTGGAACAAATGAATGACCATTATGACTCATCATGATCTAATGCTGAAATTTTTCAATGGATACTTTCTTACTTAACACTGTTATCCTAGGAAGTTGATGTGCCCAGGAATTTGAAAGAGGAATGACTTATTTTTACCAAGGTACATACAGATAAAGTCTACCCTGTGGTGCTGGAAGCCCCCAGCTCTCTTGCTTTTCTTCGTTAATGAAGATTCAGGAAGGACCCATCCTACGCTTTCTACAAGTGTGTTGATGACTAAATAGTCCGATCCGAGATAATAATAATGACAACAACAACAATAATAATATTTATTTCTATATCCCGCCTTTCTGTCAGATCAAGCAAAAGAAATATACACAATACAATACCAATAAAATAGCCAAAGAAATAAAGCCCAATACATCAACATGTCCATACAATACAGTATCTATAAATAGCACATAGTCACCTAGCATATTAACATCAGTTTAACACATATAATGCAATATCAGTACCACAATCCATAATGTATACATATAAAATCAATTACAGTTACTAACAATTTCAATATACATAAGATCAATCAGTCACAAATCCTCCATCCTCCGTGAGGAGTGAAATGGTGTTCCGTTGGTGGTGCTGTTGGGGGGGGGGGGAATCCGGCGGGCCAGCATTTGGAGCGCTGTGCCACCAACATTCCACCCCTCCTTAGTCCTTCACGGGCGATGGAAAAGATGTTCCAGCATTGGTGCAATACTCCGCCCCTCTTCAGTCCTCCGCAAGAGGGGGAGAGATGTTCTGGCGCTGGTGCTGTTTCCTGCGCTAATACTCCCGCTGACATCCCTTTAAGCCTCTTCCTCCGTGGGGGCCAGGTGTTGTACGGCCTGACTCTTTCTCTCTCGGCGCTGGTGCTGAGGGTTGAGGGCTTGGGTCGGCAGGCCGGCTGAAGCGTTGCCGCTCCCACCAGCGTCCCTTTAAGCCTCCTCCTCCATGGGGGCCAGGTGTTGCTCGGCCTCTCTCTCTCTCTCTCTCTCTCGGCGCTGACGCTGAGGGTTGAGTTCGGCAGGCCGGCTGAAGGTTTGCCACTCCCACCAGTGTCCCTTTAAGCCTCCTCCTCCTCCGCGGGGGCTAGGTGTTGCTCGGCCTCTCTCTCTCAGCGCTGGCGCTGAGGGTTGAGGGCTTGGGTTGGCAGGCCACCTGAAAGATAGACAAGTCCAGTTGCAGAAAGCACGGCAGAAAGTCTCCTTGGGTGATGTTTCCAAGTTGTAGTTGCCGCGCAGGTCAGGCCCCCCCCCCAATAAATACAGAAACCTGGTTGGAGGAAAAAAGGCCACAACTTTATTAACTGTTCCACACATGCAGAACAACACAAACCATAGGGTTGGCCCAAAGCATAAGGTCTGGATCTGGCCATCAGCAACACCCTGGTTGGTTGATGTACCCTTGGTAGCAGGGGCAAACATCGGGATGACGTAGGTGCCAAGCTCCGCCCTGTTGCGCAGTTAGGCAACTGCGCTGCTTCACATCGAATTGCGAGACATCCTAGTCACCGGGTATTAATCGACTGTGGCCCCCGCAATGGCCACAGCGAACCGCTCCTTACCCGGGTCATGAGGACTCCCGATCCAGTGCCAGCGGGCCCTGGAAACCCCTACCCCAGATCCAGGCCTATGCTGCCACCCAGAACAGAAGTTGTGACAATCAACTCCCTAAACAGGGAGGGAGGGTGGGAGAGCAGAACTGGCAATGGTGCCGACGCTCACCTTACACAGCCTTAAATAGGCCCAACAGCCAATGAGGGCTCAGGAAGGATGGAGCTCTCCACCAATAGGAGGGCACGCCATACCCTGCTGTGGCCAATCAGACAGGTTCCTTTCCTGCTCCTCCCGGTGGCCAATCAGCACCGAGCCCGCGCTCGCACCGGCCGCTGGGGCGCCCAAGCCTGGCGCGCGGGAAGGGGAGAGGCCTTCCTTCACGCGGCAACAGCGCCGGCCCGTTAATTCGGGCGGCGCCATTTGCCGCGCAGGTCAGGCCCCCCCCCCAATAAATACAGAAACCTGGTTGGAGGAAAAAAGGCCACAACTTTATTAACTGTTCCACACATGCAGAACAACACAAACCATAGGGTTGGCCCAAAGCATAAGGTCTGGATCTGGCCATCAGCAACACCCTGGTTGGTTGATGTACCCTTGGTAGCAGGGGCAAACATCGGGATGACGTAGGTGCCAAGCTCCGCCCTGTTGCGCAGTTAGGCAACTGCGCTGCTTCACATCGAATTGCGAGACATCCTAGTCACCGGGTATTAATCGACTGTGGCCCCCGCAATGGCCACAGCGAACCGCTCCTTACCCGGGTCATGAGGACTCCCGATCCAGTGCCAGCGGGCCCTGGAAACCCCTACCCCAGCGGCAACAGCGCCGGCCCGTTATTCGGGCGGCGCCATTTCTTTCTGCATTGTCATTTCTCTTTGAGACTCGTTTGGCGTGAGTTCTCAAAAAAGGCTGCAGCATTGTGGATAGTGCGTCTCCATGCCTCCCAATGTGAGGCCAGGGCAGACTATTGTTGGTTATCAATTAGGCCAAGCCTGAGATATTGTTTCAAGGAATCCTTGTATCTCTTCTTTGGGGCACCCCTCTTACGCTGACCTGTGGCGAGTTCACTGTAAAATACTATTTTTGGGAGGTGGTGGTCCTCCATCCTAGAAATGTACTGCATTCTCAGTAGCATGGCCTCAGTGCTGGTGATCCCTGCTAGCTCCAGGACAGCAACATCCGTCACGTAGTCAGTCCAGTGTATATTTAGGATTGTGCATATACAGCGTTGATGAAAGCGTTCAAGGAGTCATAGGTGTTGGTGATAGGTAACCCATGTTTCAGACCCATAGAGGAGAATACAATGGCTCTGAACACACTGATTTTTGTGCTTCGCCTCAGGTGTTTGTTACTCCAGACACTTTTGTGAAGCCTTCCGAATGCACTATATGCCTTTGCTAATCTGTGATCGATCTCTTTATCAATCTTGGCATCTGAGGAGATAATGCTTCACAGGTAGGTGAACGGACGTAAGCCCAGATTTGCCTAGGGTGAGGCGGGGATGATAGTGGTCTTCCTGTGATGCAGGATGGTAGAGAACTTCCATTTTCTTCAGGCTGACTTCCAGCCCAAACAGCTCTGCAGCTCTTACAAAGCAGGATGTTAGGCACTGCAGAGCTGCTTCTGTATGGGCAACAAGGGCAGCATCATCAGCAACAAGAAGCTCGTGGACTAGATAGTTTAGTGTCTTTGTGCGAGCCCTCAGACAGCTTAAGTTAAACAAGCGACCATCAGTACGGTAACATATATAGATGCCGTCTTCTTCTTCAAGATATGCTGTAGCCCTTTGGAGCATCATACTGAAGAAGATTGTAAATAGAATTGGAGTGAGAACACAACCTCTGTTTCACTCCATTAGGTATTAGAAAGGGCTCTGAGAGAGCATCGCCATGTCTGGAAGCCACCTGGTGGTCAAAGACTGCCATCTAAAGTTGTTAGGAAGACAAAAAAGAGCAGTTACAAGGCCAAAGAGCAGCTGTATGAGGGAAGGAAGATGGATCCATGATGACACCTGTTTTGCTTGGAGACTCTGCTCACATATGGGACAGGTTTCTCAGTTGATATGTTACTTCCTCACACAACTACAATAACAAAATTGCTCTATTGCCTTTTTAAAAAATTGCTGCATGGACTCCTGATGGGCCAATGAGTACTGCAGAGTCTTACAAGCAAATAACATTGCAAGAGAGAGAGAGAGAGAGAGAGAGAGAGAGAGAGAGGTTCCTTCAACAAAACTGGTGGCTTTCTAAATTTGTTCTAGATAGGAGACTGGTAACTGCTGGGTGGTGGAGTCAGGATATAAGGACCAAAAACGTGGAAAAGGACGAGAATAAGCTAAAAGAACCCTATAAATACCAGAATGTCATCTGGATCTTCAAAAAGGTTAAGAAAAGGTAGTACATACAGCAATTGCAACCACCATGTTCTTGACACTTTTGGCCAGTTTGAATGTCCCCTAAATGTCAGTCCTTTCTTGCTTCGTCAAACAACACTATATTAGAAATTAATGTAATTTCTACTATCCCTTACCCCATCCAATCAGTTGATTTCATAACAAATAAATAGCAACCAACAGCACCATTATTACATTACTATGGGAGACTACCACTAATACTAATCAATACCAAGCATCTAAAATACTGTGTCAAATTGTCAGCTACTTCATGATCAATACCTTTTCTGCATCACCAGCTTCTGCTTGCTTGTTACTGACTTAAACAGACAAGTGTAAATAACTCAGTGAAAAGGATTACAGTCCATTATTGCAAATAGCCTGTAGTTTTAGAACTCAAGGCTAGCTCTAAGAATCAATCTGAAATCACTAAATGCAGTCTGTGATAATTTGGTAACTCTGAGCTTAAGGGTCAGAATGTAGATCAGCAGGGATGGAACATTTGCCCACACTTAATTTCTTTGTTTACACTGATAACCTCCTTAAAAAAAACAAGACTCCTCTCATAAAACCCTTGAGCTGATCCATACCACCAGACTGTCTGGATTTGTAACATAAATTGCTAATGAGCATGGCAGTAGCTAACAAGCTAGAAGCTACATGAGAGCATAGTGCACAGAACAGGGAAGGCAAGTATCCACACTACCTGAACCTAATTTGGTCCACAAACACTTCCAATCTGGTCTGCAAAAGGTCCAAAGGACACAGGATGGTATTCTGGGAACCACCCCCCCCCCCAAAAAAAAAGAAAAGAAAAAAAAGTAACATTTCTAAGATCTGGGGCTTTCTCAATTGCAGAGACAGTCATTCTCTCATCCAGACCTGTACTGACTGTCCTACTAGTAATTGATTGATTAAGCTGTTTATATCCTGTGTTGTGTATGCCACAAGTTTCCAAGGTGGCATACAAGTAAATGTAACATGGCACTTGTAGCATATTGGAATACAGTCCTACTCTTCCTCTTTTATCTTCAAACAGGTAACAGGAACACACCAACTTAAATGGGAGGACCTCAGTAAAACTGAAAGCGTGTCCATTTTTATTTTATTTTTTTGGCCTTTCTGGATTAAAAATGAGAGCAATATTTTAATGGCTGCATGCAACTCTTCCCACAAAATACTCAGCCCCTTGCTTTAAAAAAATAGTTGTGAGACAGACATTTATGAATAAAGTATACTTAAACTGTAAAATGAAACAGCACTAATGGTGAAATGACTCATTCAGTTTTTCTCCTTTTCCATCTTTTCTCTTCTATCCTTCTGTTGTACTAAGAGCCAAAATGGGTAAAATTCTGCTTGAACCAGAAGAAGCTTGTCTAGCAAACATTTTGGCATTGTTTTTTTTTTCCTTTCTTTTCAATTCCTCGTTTCTCTTTCATATATTCAGGAAACATTAATTACTTTTACATCTTCTTGGAAATGTAATACATGTTTCACTAAGCAAAGCTCTTTGTAAGTGAAATTTGTCTAGAGGATTCAAGGATAACTGTAACTGTGCTGATCATTATCATAGGGTAGAGAATTTAAGCTACTACAATTAGAATAATCTCCTGAAAAGCAAAGGAGTAGGGATTAACCTCATTCCAACAACTGGGGAGATCTGTCTTTTACCATTTTTTATACTTTTTGAGAGTTTCCATGAAAAATCTCTGTATTATGGTAATTTCTATAAACACAGTCAAGAGTTTATAAATGTGCAGACTTCCCATTTTTCACAGCCAAGCAAAGCAATCAGTACTACAACCCAATCTCTTCAGTGGGATTGAAAAATCTCCCTGTGAAGCTGCAAGTGCATTGAGGCCCTAGAAAGCCAGATTGAAAGGTAGATTTAACTCAACATTATTATGCCATCATCTTTCTATCATCCATGATTTCAAAAATTCTGACACTCTGGACTTTGGGCTTCTGAATACATAAACAGAGTGTCTTCTCTTCTATTTTCAATAGGACCTACATCAGACTGTCTTTAAAATGGCCTGAGGGTATTCTTTGTCACTGGCAGGGTGCTATCTCATCATTGGGGTGGGTAGGGCCAGGATGTGTTCTTCAAGTGTTTCCCCTGTCTTTCTGCCAGTTCCTTTTTTAAAATTTAGTCATGAAGAAGTGAAACTATGGTTGGTGTCTCTTCCTCCTGCTGCTACTATTGGTAGGCTCTTAGAAAAGGAAAGCACATTTGCATAGTGGTGGCTGGTCAAGACTGCAGCCCTGTACTATTTTAAAGAAAAGTGTGTGTGTGAGAGAGAGAGAGAGAGGGAGAGAGGGAGAGTGAGTGAGTGAGAGAGTAGCTGGCAGCAAAGTGAACCAATCACTTGGAGGTGTATTGTCAAGCAAATAAAGATTGTTCTCAATGCTATCACTGGCCATTGATTCCTAAAGGCAGTACAATATGGGTTCATTTGCTGCTTTTTATTGCTATACAGAAAAATATTTTGATATAAACTGGGATAGGGTTTTGCAGTGTTAGATGAATTTCCTTTGGGCACCAGCTTGGTGAGTGTGCTATAGCTACCTCTCAGTGGATCATTTCTCTCCAACCAGGGGAACCCAAAGCTGAGCCATGTTGCTGTGTTAGTAGCAGTGTATTGCCCTAAGGTTCGCCTTAATAAAAATTCATGCAGACTGCTTAATACAAATTTTCATTCTAAAAGTACCTAAAGCACATAGCGGGAGGGAGAATTCTCATCCTACCTGGTATCAGATAAAGACAATACCAATTTTGGCAAACAGAGTAGAATGCATAGGTTTTGTGGAGCTTTTGAGCTACATGGCCATGTTCTAGAAGAGTTCCTTTCTGACATTTCGCCAGCATCTGTGGCTGGCATCTTCAGAAATTCTCTGAAGATGCCAGCCACAGATGCTGGTGAAATGTCAGAAAGGAACTCTTCTAGAACATGGCCAAATAGCCCGAAAGCTCCACAAAACACTATGGATTCCGGCCATAAAAGCCTTCGACTCCACACAGTAGAATGCACATTGCCTGGAAACCCTGGTTTTATGTTTGAGAATCATACAATCATAGAGTTATTATTATTCCTGTTATTTTATTATTTTATTCACTTATATCTTGCCTTTCTCCCACTACAGGGACTCAAGGCAGTGGAAGAGACTTCCAGGGGCCATCAAGTGCAACCCCCTGCCATGCAGAAATACACAATCAAAACACCCTTGACAGATGGCCATCCAGCCTCTGTTTATAAACCACCAAAGAAGGAGATTCCACCACTCTCCAAGGCAGCATATTCCACTGGTGAACAGCTCTTACTGTCAGGAAGTTCTTCCTAATGTTCCCAATGAGTGGAATCTTTTTCTGTAGTTTGAACCCATCACTGTGGGTCCTATTCTCTGCAGCAGCAGAAAACAAATTTGATCCATGTTCAGTATGAGAGACTTTCAATTATTTAAACAGGGCTGTCATATCATCTCTTAACCTTCTCTTCTCCAGGTTAAACATACCCAGCTCCTTAAGTCAGACTGTTCACCATTTTGGTCCCCTCCTTTGGACACGCTCCAGTTTCTCCACATCCTTTTTGAATTGTGGTGCCCAAAACTGGACACAGTATTCCATGTCTGACCAAAGCAGAATAGAGTGGCACCATTACTTCCTTCAATCTAGACACTATACATTTTCAATACTACAGTCCTAAACCCACTTACCTGGGACATAATTCTAAGCAGACAGGGATTGGGTTGTACCAAAATGCTGTATAGTGTGCCCACAGTTAAATGAAAATTGGTAATGTGTTTACCTCATTTATACCACCTTTGAGACTAACTGAAGGAAAGAAGTTGGCAGCATGAGCTTTTGTAGACATCAGTCTACTTCTTCAGATGCATTCCTCTGAGGAAGTAGACTCAAGTCTAGAAAAGCTCATGCTGCCAACTTCTTTCTTTCAGTTAGTCTCAAAGCTGCTACAAGATCTCTCTACATACTGATTCCACAGACTAACATGTCTATATTTTTTAATTTTACATCATTTGAAATGAATTCACTGATTCTAACATGCATATGATAATTATGAGCTTCCACACACGAAGGCTTCAGCACTGACTTTTCCTGGCAATAGCTTGTCTATACCAAGCAGATCAATAGACAGAATGGATACTACCTCTAGAGAATTATGTTGCTTATCATAGAATCATAGAGTTGGAAGAGAACACAAGGGCCATCCCACAGTCCAACTCCCTGACATGCAGGAACTCATAATAAAAGCACCCACTACAGATGGCCATCGAACCTCTGCTTAAAGACCTCCAAGGAAGAAGACTCCACCACACTCTGAGGAATTGTGTTCCACTGTCGAACAGCCCTTACTGTTAAGAAGTTCCTCCTAATGTTGATATGGAATCTCTTTTCCTGGAGCTTGCATCCATTATTCCGGGTCCTATTCTCTGGAGCAGCAGAAAACAAGCTTGCTCCCTCCTTAATGTGACATCCCTTCAGATATAGAAACAGGGCTATCATATCACCTCTTAACCTTCTCTCCAGGCTAAACATCCCCAGCTCCATAAGGTGTTCCTCATAGGGCATGATTTCCAGACCCTTCACCATTTTAGTCACCCTCCTTTGGACATGCTCCAGTTTCTCCACATCCTTTTTGAATTGTGGTGCCCAAAACTGGACACAGTATTCCAGGTGGGGCCTGACCAAAGCAGAATAGAGTGGCACTATTACTTCCCTTGATCTAGACACTATACTTCTATTGATGCAGCCTAAAATTGCATTGGCCTTTTTAGCTGCTGCATCACACTGTTATATAATGATGATAAATTTTTATTTATAACCCATCCCTCTGAACGAGCAATCGGGGCTCATGTTCAACTTGTGGTCTACTTGGACTCCTAGATCCCTTTCACATGTGGTCTTGTTCAGCCAGGTGTTCCCCATTGTATATCTTTGCATTTCATTTTTCTGCCCTAAGTGCAGAACCTTACAATTCTCTGTGTTGAATTTCATTTTGTTAGTTTTGGCCCAGCTTTCTAGTCTATTCAGGTCATTTTGAGTTTTGGTCCTGTCCTCTGGGGTATTAGCTACTCCACTTGTCACTTCTCTCCAGGATGAAAAGGAGCCATTGTTGAGCACTCTTTGGGTTTGGCTGGTTAAAGGGTGCTCAACAATGGCCCCTTTTCATCCTGGAGATGAAATATCAATAGACCATTTACTAGCGAAGAGATATAAAAGACATCAGTTGAGCTTCAGACCTTTTTAGAGCAATAGTCTTACCTAATGCTGTTTCAAATGCTGCACTGCGTTGTTGCTCTGTAAGCTCCTATTGTTTCTCAGAATATGACAATATTGTGTCCTATATGCCCAAGTATGCCTATGAACTAGAGATTCTCCATGGCTGGTCAAATATTTTGATAATAGCTCTCACAGTAGTTCTACATCTTGAGGATACTTTGCCACAAAACTAGAAAAGCCACAGTAAAAGAAACCCTGAAGAATCTTTGTCTCTCTCTTTCTCCCAACATCATGCTAATAATTTAAAAACCACCTGGCCATCCTGTTTAGGAAGTTGGAGAGAGGCTGGGAAAGGCCCTCCCATGTATTGCACTTTCTTTGTTTCCAGAGGTCCCAAACATCAACCCATTCTTTTGACATTGAAGCCTAAGGAGTGTACTTTCGAAAAGAATAACCTTTCCTAAATGAGACAAGGACTAACCCCCCTCCCCAATTTCTGGGACTTTCCATTGCCATTATGTTAAAATGCAACCATATGTAGGCATTCTAGCCTCTCCAGGTTTTTTTTTTTTTTACTGCATCAGCAAAAGTAAAGTAGGGTTAGCATTAAGAACAGTTTGTTGGTAGCCCATTCTTCCTTTGCTCCTAGGAGCGATGACAATTTGGTAATGAATTTAAGACCATTCATCATTTCAGATGCCCTAAAATAAAAGTGAAGCCCATTTGGATCTGGGCTGGAAGTGAAGAATGTGCCAAAATCAATACAGATTCCAATTTCACTAAGTGATTTTGATTATGACTCATCCCACAGGAAGCCAAATCCAGCCACTTTATGACGGGGCACTGATATATTTAAATCCAGCTCTTTCCAGGGAAAGTTATAGCTGCAATAATTCACAGGTTAATAATCAATTGACTTTTAAAGTATTCAGCTGAACAAATAAAATGAACTCTCAACATGGGTTTTCTGAAAAGCACCCAAGTGAAAAGGTTCCCCAATAAAGCTAAAGAAACTCTAATGAACCACAGCTGTTAACATCTCTCTTGAAGTAGTCTGAAAGTTCATTCCTAGAGCAATGACACTTTGCTTTCTCTTTAGATTATATAGATGGTGAGAGAACACTATGGAAATAACATGACTCATTCACATCTATTCAAACAATATCACTCCCTTAAATTATGAAGAAGTTTGTAGGAAATATTACAGAACAGGTCATATACAGTGAGCGTTCCTAAGCAAATAAAAAAAAAAATGAAACCAAGAACAGAAAGGTTCAAAATGAGTTACAGCCACAAGCAAGTAGCACAGATCTTCACACAGCTCTTATGACTACTGTAAGGTACTCTATGTGAGCTTCCAGAAAGTTTGGGAGCTTGCAGATACTTTTCAACAGGTGATCCTGTGAGAAATACTTTTCCTATTACTCCAGAGTTAAACATCTTCATTGGTTGCCAGTTGGTTTCAAGTATGCACATGTTTCCTTTTCTTTTGACTCCTGCTCTACCTTTGATGTCAATGATGATGCATCAGGACAGTTAGTATTTATTTAGAGATGGAAATCTGTTGGTGCATTGAATAAAGGCTGAATGAAAGTTGGGCAAACTGGCAGCCCCACAGTCTGTTTCATTACCATGTGGAGGATCTATTCAACTAATGCTCTTCATACTCAATTCTTGATAAATTTGCTACATTATTTAGCCCCACACAAGCAGCCAGCGTTAACTGTATTTACAGTTATTTAATTTATTTTCCAGTTTATGTCTCAATATGAGGCAATAAGACATAACAATGCACCATGATTTTACAAAAATCAGTTTTGTCCCCATGCCAAAAGATGCTAATCAAATTCTAATAATAGTTTTTTTAATGGTAGTTTCCTAGGCATTTGCGGAATCAAATGCTAATAATAGTTTTTTTAATGGCAGTTTCCTAGGCATTCATTGCATGTAAATAAAACAGCCTGTTAAAACACAATATTTCTATTCCAGTTTCTTATTCGGCTATACCAAATGTCTTGTTCTCAAAAAAGGTTTTTAACAGACAAAATGTTCCAAATCTATTTATCCATGAACACTATGCAAATGTTAGTAACATTTGTAACTTCACAGCAGCTGTGTTCATTTGACACTTCACATCCTCCTGACACCCCTCCAGTTTATGAATTCTTGTTCCACCACAGTGGCTTTGCTTACAATAGAAAAAAAACATATTCTGCTAGGCAGAAACAGACAATTTCTCTTGACCAAGCTTTGTGTTTGCTGTAAAAACAATGGAATTGTTTCAAATATTCTGCAAGATTTCTCAGAACTTTATGCACCTAATGAGCAAGCAGTCCACACTAACAAGGCTGAGTATCCCTAACTATTTATAAGAATGTGGATTACTGTTAAGATATTCTTGCTCTATAATAAAAACATTAATTTAAAATAAAAAAAAACTTCTTCAAATGAACTATGGAAATTGAATGCATAACATGTATTAAAGAAATATTCTTTAATTGCTGACGTTGTTTCACATCTGAAGATTAAATAAATTAATGGTAAATATTTTTGCTAAAAGAGTACAGACAGATTAACCTGATTATTTTATGTTTGTTCATTTATGTTGGTTTCTAGAATCTTAGCTCCAACCTGAGGTGAGCACCCATGAGCTGCAAACCTAGTGTTTCTGACAGAGTGCAGTCCAACACAGAACACACTGTAATCCCAATAGATTATCTGTATTGACCAAGATAACTTCTTTTTCTTTGGGACTGAGCCTCCGTTTCTTCATCTGCATCCACTTCACCAATGCATCTAGACAATTTAGGATAATTTAGGATACCCACAACTTCTTCAGCATCAGTTGAAAAACAGAAACAGGGTTGGGATTCATGAATACAGTGGAGAAACTCTACTTCAAGGATCACTGCACCAAACTGGTGATGCAGCAATTTTAAAGAAACACATGTTAGCAATATATTGTGACTATAAAATTATGCAATTATCAGTTCCCACAGTCCGCCCTTGAAGGCTTATGGAACCAAGGGTTTAATGGTTGGCAATGCCGGTGATCACGTTGAAGCCTTGGTAAATACCTGGAACACCAACCTCCCCAAGGCTATTGACGCAATCGCCCCTGAGCGTCTTCTCCAACTCGCTTCTAACCATAAACCCTATCTATATGAAGCCGCTGGGTGAGATCATTCAGAGGCATGGATCTCAGTTTCTTCAGTACACTGGTGACACTCAGATATACCTCTCCATGACTAGATCATCGATTCAGTCCTCAGATGGCATCTCCCCTCTTAATGACTGTCTTGCAGCAGTAATGGAGTAGATGAGGGAAAACAGATTGAAGCTAAATCCAGACAAAATGGAGGTACTAACAGTTACCAGTCCAAAACCAGGCTTGGGAATACATCCACCAGTCCTAGGTGGAGTCACACTCTCCTCTAAAGACTCTGTTCGCAGCCTGGGGGTACTTCTGGACTCGTCGCTTCACATGACTAGTCAGGTGAATGTGACGGTCAGGAGTGACTGTTATCAGCTTCGGCTGATATGCCAGCTGTGCCCTTTCCTGGATATGAAATACCTGGAATCTGTGGTACACGCTCTAGTAACCTCATGTCTGAATTTCTGTAACACGCTCTACATGGGGCTACCCTTGTGCCTAACCCAGAAACTCCAACTAGTCCAGAATATGGCAGCCAGACCTATTACTGGAACATCAAGGAGAGAGCACATAACACCAGTGCTTAAAGCTCTCCACTGGCTGCCCATTAGTTTCTGGGCACAGTACAAGGTGTTGATATTAACCTTTAAAGCCCTACATGACCCAGGCCCATCTTACCTCAGAGACCGCCTCTTCCCGTATGAACTGCCCCGCACACTCCGATCCTCTGGGAGGAACCTGCTACAGCCTATGAAAACTAGGCTGTCGCAGACCGCCCAGAGGACTTTTTCAGCTACCGCTCCCAAGCTTTGAAATGGCCTGCCGGACGAGATGTGTCTTATTACATCATTGGCCAGTTTCAAAAAGGCTTTAAAGATGCATCTCTTCCGGCAAGCCTTTCCTTGAAAGGAAAATAAATGAAACATCAACTCCCGGTTCTGCAAAATGGAAATGAAACTGGGGAAATAACGTTTGCTATCCCCCTGCTTAAACTTTTGGATTTCATCTATTGCAGATTTGCACATGCACTGTCCATGAGATCATATCTGTTTTAATTGTTGCTGATTTTAACTGTTGTCAATTTTAATAACCCCTGGTTTAATTTAATTTTAAGGGTAGGTGGGTGGGAAGAGAGATGATTGTTATTTTACTCTGTATTTTTAAACTCTCGCTGTATCCCGCTCTGAGTAGTTCATTAGAGGACCGGGTTATAAATAAACATTATTATTATTATTATTAATTATGGGGCTGAATAGATAGCCCTGATGCTCACCTGGGTTGGTCTCTAGATCAGTGTGGGGATGGGTGGATCTTTACATACCTGTCCTGAGTGCACTCATTACCATGCTGTACCATTGCTGGTATTCATAAGTGCCCTGTCACCTCATCTGACAAATAAACAGGGCACATGGATGCACCCATGTTGCCAGGTGCCCCATTTCCATGTCAGACATGCTGATGGCGGGGGGGGGGGGAGAGCTTCTGAGTACCAGCAACCGGGCAGCAAGGTAAAGAACATGGGGGACATGTAAACAATTGGAGGTAGCTGCAGAGTTTCCAGGACACTCTGTGGCAAATCAGAGGTCAGATTACTCTGGGCTAAAGGCTGTTTACCCTGGGTTTGGGCCAGATCCACTGGATCCATATCCAGTCTACCAGGAGCAGGTCCAAGCCTGGCCCCAAAGAAAAAAATCCATGCTGCAGCTATTATGGGTTTATGAGGCATTTAAATATAGTAGAATTAAACCAGAGCAAACTGTAACCACATGTCACTTTGACCACTGGATATACAAACTTCATTTGCCCTCACTAACTTGCCTTTCCAGAGCATGTGCAAAATATAAGTATATTGTATGTTAAAATCTTGGAGGTCAGCCCTACTTGAAACATGAAGAGAACCTGCACCAGTGTTTAAGAAGTCTTTTACATGAAGGGAAATCTGGTTCTACTTACTTCTATTTACTCTGAGATCCAGGATCATAACAGCAGTTAGAAGTTGGATTCAAGCTTTGCACTTGACAGATTTTGAATGGTGCAGACAGGCAGTTCAACAGCCTTCAGGTGTAGCAACAAGGCATAACTTTAAAAAAAACTTTCCTCAAAACATTTTATATCAATAAAAACAGCTAAGAGCAATTATGAAAATGCTGACCTGCTTGACCTCTGCCTGTAGGTGCCGGAGCTGAAGGCACTGCTCCAGTCGCTTGTGCGTCTGATCAGCATTGAGCTCCAACTCATGTTGCTTCTCATGAAGAAATTCCAGTAGCTCTTGCACTTGTGTTGCTAAATCGATGTCCTTTTCACAGATTAGTTCAATGCCTGTAATGAAATAAATGTCCTCAGATGGAAAAATGAACAGTTTTGTGCTATGAGGGTTGGGAATAAGACACCAGAAAACTGCTGTAGCCAATTACCATGACCAAAATAATGATCTTTAATACAAACCCACTGAAAATTTAGATAAATTAATTCATGTTTCTGAAGCACTGAGAAGCCAGTCTGACAACTGTTATAATCTAGCATATTGAATGGTTTCGTTGAAGTCAGTGAATCTATAGCACATAAGGTGACGTAGGCATACAATTCTTCACTACTTTCCTTCTCAAATGAAGTGACAAGTAATTTTAGCAATCTTCTTCCTATTGAAAATCTTTGAAAACGGTGCAGTTTCTGGAGACAATTTGCAGTTCAGAATTTACACTGCACAAAATTTGCACATTTTTGCACAGAACACAGCATTTTCTGAGCAGAAAATAATACTTCTATGCTAACAGATTATTTTCTGTGCAGAAAATGTTGTAGCTGGAGATTTATTCTGAACAAAATTCGCACATGATTAGTTTGCACAGAAAATAGAATTTTATGTCCAAGAAACATTATTATGCTGCACAAATCTGTTTTTTGCACACAATATATGAATTTTGAACAGAATAAGTTCCAAACTGAAAATATTCTCTTCAGTCCATGATTCTCTCCATGTTTCTAATTCTTCATGGATTTTATGAAATAAAGAGTATGGAGAACACCTTCCTGATGTGCATAGTAAATGTCGTATTGATTCTACTTGATCAGGATTATACCACTCTTTGGCACTACTAACAGACAAAGGGAAATGGAAGACAATGAAAAGCAAGAAAAATCCTTCAAGTAAGCTTGTGGGAAGATATATTAGACCAAATGTGATCAGGATTCTGTTTGATCATTCATTTGCCGTGCAGGTCAGGCCCCCCCAATAAATACAGAAACCTGGTTGGAGGAAAAAAGGCCACAACTTTATTAACTGTTCCACACATGCAGAACAACACAAAACCATAGGGTTGGCCCAAAGCATAAGGTCTGGATCTGGCCATCAGCAACACCCTGGTTGGTTGATGTACGCTTGGTAGCAGGGGCAAACATCGGGTTGACGTAGGTGCCAAGCTCCGCCCTGTTGCGCAGTTAGGCAACTGCGCTGCTTCACATCGAATTGCAAGACATCCTAGTCACTGGGTATTAATCGACTGTGGCCCCCGCAATGGCCACAGCGAATCGCCCCTTACCCGGGTCATGAGGACTCCCGATCCAGTGCCAGCGGGCCCTGGAAACCCCTACCCCAGATCCAGGCCTATGCTGCCACCCAGAACAGAAGTTGTGACAATCAACTCCCAAAACAGGGAGGGAGGGTGGGAGAGCAGAACTGGCAATGGCGCCGACGCTCACCTTACACGGCCTTAAATAGGCCCAACAGCCAATGAGGGCTCAGAAAGGATGGAGCTCTCCACCGATAGGAGGGCACGCCATACCCTGCTGTGGCCAATCAGACAGGTACCTTTCCTGCTCCTCCCACGCTCGCACTGGCCGCCGGGGCGCTCAAGCCTGGCGCGCGGGAATGGGAGAGGCCTTCCTTCACGCGGCAACAGCACCGGCCCGTTAATTTGGGTGGCGCCATATACATCTACAGTTGTGTAATTAATTTAGTACTGATTTGCAGCCTAGTCCATCCTATGCATCCAGCCCATCCTATAAAGTTATCTGTACCTATCTTATACGTTGTTGTTAACTGCTGTAAATTTGACTTTGACTTATGGTAACCGAATAAATGATAGCCCCCCCCCCCCAATCCACCCTATCATCAACAGCCCTGTTCTGGTCTCACAGACTCAGACCTGCAGCTTCCTTGAGTGAGTCTATCATCTGGAATGTGCTTATCCTCTTTTCTTACTGCCTTCTGCCTTACCAAGCATAATATTTTACCAAATGTTTTTGAGTGAGTCCTTTCTTTTCATGATACGGCCCAAGTATGACAGTCTCATTTTAGTCATCTCATCTTCTAGGGAGAATTCAGGCTTGATTTGCTCTATAAACTATTTATTGTCTTTTTTTTTTAAAGCAATTCACAGTATCTGCAAAACTCCTGTCTCCTATGTAAATGGCTGTAAAAAGTGATTCCAGCATTTGGATCAGTTACTCTGAATTGTTATAGTGAGCTCTTCTCTATTTCTGGATAAATTGAAACAGATGAGGTAGCAGGACAAAGCATGGTTTGTGATTCTTGGGCAGCTTTACAGAAGCGAGTGCCAGAATAACCACAGCATTTCTATAATGGGAGAAGGGAAATACTGCATTGTTGGGCTTCAGTAAAAACAGTGTATCTTGAACACATTCCTTTTTATCATCAGATTTTATTTTTTTAGTTAGTTAGTTCCCACCTATGAATGTTCAGAACAGCCAATTGGAGTCAGGCTGGCAAAAAGGTGGGGGCCTGCCTGATGAAAGGAGGATGAGCCATTAAGAAAGAAGAGGAGTGTGTCAAGAACTGCAAGGAGAACAGTTAGAAATAGATATGTGCCTTAATGGGATTCAGACTTCCATTAAGGAGTCTGAATCCCACGTAAGGTAGAAAGATTTAAAAGGGACAAAAGAAGTCCAGTAACGCTTTGGAGTGTGTCATACAACTGCCAAGAATGCTGTTAGAACTGCCAGGAGTGCAGTTGAGAATAAGGATTCAGCATGAATGGGATTCAGACTCCCATGAAAGGATTTTTAAAAGGACGAAAGAAGTCCTGTGCTATTAGTATAAAGTGTTACGTATTTTGAACAGTAGACAGCCAATAAAGGGGAAAAAATCATATCTACCTTATTCTGTGAAATTCTAACATATGAATGAAGCTAGAATTTCATAGGATTTATACTTCTAATGAACGAGCTTTAGTGGAAGGTTGTGTAAAGAACTAAAACACAACTGAAGTGAAACTGAAGTCATTGAGTGAACTGGAACAAAGTCAATTTGTAACAAGTGAAGTGATGTACACTTTGTAACCATGAGCTTTGAGAACCAACTACCAAAATAGATACCATCATAGTTTATTTCTGTAAATAAAAGTTATTTTCTTCTTGTTCACAAAGGAGTGGCTGGAAGTGATTCATAAGTAACAACATCAAAAACACTCTACCAAGTATGTTAGAAACACGTAATAGTAAAGAAGCTGAAGTAAGTGGGAGGACCAAAAGTTAGAGAAATAGTTCTGAGGGACGAAAAACTTCAAACTATTTAGGATAGGACAGGAGAAGAATCTTGTATAACCTGGGTCTCCACACCACCTTTTCCCCAGTATGGAACCCAAAGCTGCTTACAATGTAAGTTAAAACAAAATAGCTAAAACAGTAATGTGGCACAATCATTATTATATAGATATTATTATAATATGTATAATATTATATGTATAAGCAGGACTCCTACTGCACATCTTTCTTTTCTAACTAATAAAAGGCTCAAGGTCTGTTTGAATAAGAAAGTCTTTGCCTGCCAGCAAAAAGAGAACAGAGAGGGAGCCGTTGCCTGGGAGTTCCTTTGCCTAGAGCAGCTACCAAAGTTTATATGATTTGGTAAGTCTCATATGGGAAGATATAGGCTTTCTGATAGTTTGAATTAGTGAACAGAATGATAATTCATCCCTAGTACAGATGCCATGGCTAGAAAAAAGATCTTCAAGGTCTTGCACAATAATGTGTGTGACATAGATATTGCTGAATTAACTGCAAACTCTGTGTCACAGAGCAAGTGAGATAACTGCCAGGATTCCTTCCCTAAAATGAAAATGCAAATACTTAAGGCAGTTCTCTACAAGGTTTTGGGAGTTGGATCACAGTCTTCATGTACATGGAATTTTGACTGTGAATTCCCTCGCTTCTTGATATAGGTCTTCACTGTATTTCAGCTGCCCTCAGCAAACTTTTCTACAATGACTGAGATTAGGGGAGGGGGAGAGATGAGGGGATACAGGCAAAAGTCTTTTAAGCATTGTTCTTCTGATTGTTCCAACATATATTTGCTTCTCACATCACTCACATCACATCATACTGTAGCACTGTAGTCTTGTAGCACAGTGTGAAGCAGAGGAGGGAAGAGACACCCACATTTTTGTTATCATCATAGTGACACCAGAAACAACATGCCCATTATGTGAAACTTGCAGAATGGAGAAAAGGAAGACCAATGTGGTGCAATTGTTTCCTAAATTATGCTGGAATTAAAATAGTACCAGTTATGTCAAGAATGAAGGCTGTATTGACTGGAACAAGGTGTGGATCATAACAATTTTGATTAAGCAAGTATGAAGTTCTAGGTATGAATCAGCCTTTGAAATGCCACTGTTCTCTGGTCTTCATTCCTACAGGAGTAATGTATTTAAAAGGGCTGAAACTGAAGAGACAGGGGCTACAAAAGACTCAAAACAGACTAAGTGTACACATTTCTATTTGGCAGAGACAAGAGCAAGACAAGAAGAAAAAAAAATGACAGTGGCAGAATAACTTGAAGGCCAACTGGATTCAAGCCTATTAATATTTTTGTAGTCATTATGATATAACACACACATTGGATGAAAGGATAAGGAAGATGTAAACCAGTCTATTCTTTAGTAAAATTGTAAAGCTTTAATCAAGGTGGAAAATGAAAATGAAAATCCAGTAACCCAGAGATGAGGCTAAAGTGTGAACTACAGTAATCTAGAAAGATATTTAGACAAATAGATATTTAGAAAAGAAACTTTCTACTTAATATTTGGATTTGATTAGAGAAAGTTAATCCATCCAACAAAAATATGAACAACTATTTTTCCAACCCCAGTTAATTCAAAGACACAGATACAATAGTTTTGTTTATAAATATCAGCATTAGACAAGCCCACGTTTTGTCCCTGTGTACGGCAAAACTGTGGCTTAAAGCTTCTGTTCTGTGACATGTGACAGGACAGAAAGGGCAAATCATTCATCACAGGGGAGTCACAGCTGCCCTTTGATATCCTAGGCCTTTTCCTGATTGCCACTGATGAATTATTGCAATCAGAAATACACCAGCCGTGTGTGTGATTGAAAATTGTGAATGCAGTCAGATCAAAGACATTCATGCTGGAAAAGTCCTGAGGATACAACACTATATGCAAGTTAATTATAACAAATGTATGATTCCTGGCATTTTGAAAGAACCTTGTTCCCAAAGGGGAGGATAGATTATCAGGCTCTGAATGTGAAGCACAAGAACCATTCTATCTTATTTGGTAATAAAGATGTTGTTTTGTTTGGGCCCAGAAAGCAAATGAATTAGCCGCTCTCACTTTCATGTGGTTTTCAGTTCAACTGTTTACAAAACCACAGATCCCAAGATGGCAATGCTTCACCTTGCCACAGTCTTGAATTTCCTTGCACTCTGAGCAGTTTAGGTAACTTGTGAATGAATAAAGATCCCTCACATATGCAGGATTTTCCTCCGTACCTCTACTGTGATTTCATTGTGACTAGGTGGAACTGAAATCACACAAAAAAGTCAGACAAATCCTTAATAGAAATAACTTTCTGAACCTTCATTTTAGTTTTTCTGTGTATTATGATAGGGCAAATTGTTATGCTAGAGTGTCTGTCTCCATACCTGGTTAGCTTGATGGCACTAAAGAGCAAGGGGGGTACTTAATATTCATTTCAGCTCACTGACAGTCCTTTTTGTAGACTGGAAGTATGGTAACCTGAGACTTAAGGAGAAGACAGGACTGAAAACAAAAATAAATCAACATAGATGTGCTCCTGGGTATCTCTTCCATACTATTTCATCTGCCAGTAACCCAATCTGGAATGGAAATTATGAACCTCTTGTCTTGGATGTGCCTCATTGTCTTTTGGTATTATTTGTCTCTGGCCCATTTTAGATTGGCAAAAAGAGGTGTGTTGAAGGCTGTATGAAAGCCCAGCCTTTAGATGAGAAAAAGGGAAAGTGTGCCATGAAAACACTATTTTGGCATTTTAAGGGAGAAGAAGTGCTTTAAAAAGGAGCTGGCCCATTTTACATTGGCAAAAAGAGGTGTGCTGATGGCTGCATGAAAGCCCAGCCTTTAGATGAGAAAAAGGGAAAGTGTGCCATGAAAACACTATTTTGGAGTTTTAAGGGAGAAGAAGTGCCTTTAAAAAGTAGTTTGATTTCCCCACTACTTTTTCAAAAAGGGTGCAACATTGCTATTGCATCTAAAGGCTAAGGTGTAGTTGCACGGTTAAATGGGGCTCTGTCTCTTTAAAGCGCCCATTTAAAGGCAGCGATACAGGTGCGGATCATAATGGATCGTGGGTTGGGAGCATGCGTGGTGTGGACTTCACTTCTAATTAAAACGCTCAATGCGTTCATTCATGATGCACCAGTGCAATTGCGCAGTTCCCAGCCGGCAATGATAATTTGACTGTATGGTGTAACTGCGTTTGCGCAGTTCGCAAACCTGTGCAGTTGCGCAGCACAAATGTATACTTATGAGGATCCGTCAAATTATCATTGCGGCTCCTCTGCCTTTTTAAACTGTGCCATTGCACTGGTGCATCATGAATGAACCCCTTTATTTTGTGAATGAATTGACATGTTATCCACAGTAGAATAACAGTAACGGCATCCCAGAGTCCCTACTGTGCATGTCTAGGGTTCGGATTAGGGGTGGAGCTAGGGTTTGGGAGCTTTAAAAAAGTTCGCGGATAAACCCCAGCTTTTACACCTGCAGGGCATTGAGGAATTGCGCAGTTCGCAGCCGGCAAGGAAAAAAAATTTAAAGGTTCACCGCGGCTAAAAGCCGCGTTCATTGCCGCCCATGTAGCTGCTCCGCCTGTGTTTGTAGCGTTCTGAGAGCTTCCCATGTAGCTACTGAGTCACAGAAAAGACCTCAGATAAGTCGTTCCCAAACCCCTCAGTCTAGCTGCCCTGTACCTTTTAAGTGCACACCTGGAGCTTGCAGTCTAGCAGCTAAGCATTAAGGAAAGTGCAACTTCATGTCACACTTTCCTGCCAATCTAAAAAGCCCCTCTGTGAACATCTGGAAGACTTACATATGTTCCTCTCTTGACTTAAAAAATATAATTAGTGGGGAGTAGAGAATAAAATAGTTCTTGATTTAACCCCCCCCTTTTTTTTTACTGATACCTATCAAGAGAAGAATTGACATTTTTGGTGATGATCTACTTGCCACCCATCACTGTCCCATGTACCTGAAGCTTGGACTTCCATAATGTACTGATGCAAATCTTGCCCTTGCTGGATAACCTCAAAGGTCATATTGTTCATAGCCAATTTCCGCTCTGTATGTCGCTGCAGACGTTGTTCTGCCAGGGTCAAGTCTTCAGTATTGAAATCATTCATTTGCCTTAACAAGTCCTCATTCCAGGCATCTAATTCAGCCGTCACCTTCAAAGAAAAAAAAATCAAACCAAGATAAAAAATTAAACCAAGATAAGCATTCAGGGGCATCAAAACTGGTGGCAGAGAAAGAGTATTTTATCTTTTTTACAGTTACAATCTCTTAATTTATAGCCTGGTAAATTTAACTTATAATCATATAAGCCACAGAAAGGTATATAAACAAGATTTTTTTTTTAAAAAAAATAGAAGTTTAGTGTAAAAAAAAGGGCTATAAAATTTATTACAGTAGATTGTTAGAGGAAAATTCACCTTGATCAGAAGCTTGTGCGTAATTGAAGGAATTGTACAAATTAGATTCTTTATGGAGCAAAGTTAATACAAATTAGCTTGTCTATAAGTGACTAGTCTAGTCAAACAGAGATGCCCTGTCTCAGGTGAAAAGTAAAAAAGAAAGGAACAATGAAAGGGGATGGTGAGAGATTTCTCTTCAGCCTTTGCTTGTTTGTTCACTGTTTGCTAGTTACATTACATTGTACATTACATTTTGTCTCCTCTCACAGATCAGTACACCTTAAATCAATTAATCTGTTTCACACAATAGTATGAACTGTTAAAACTGTACAGAGACTTCATAAAATCTGCAATTCATCTCTATTAGGTGAATGTTTTGTCTAGTTGTTTCTGTTAACTTTGCCTCCTTGGATATAGTTTCATATGGATCAGTCTCAGTGTTAATGAACAGCTATTCTAGGAAAAGAATGTACACTACTGTTCAACTGTTTCAAATATCTAATGAAACAGCAAAAGTATTTTTATCATAAGAAATGTATTTATCTTTGGGGAGTAGAGTGGTTGAAAGCCTCTGTCACTGCTGCTGCCAAGGAAGATGGGAATAAAATGTGTGAAGGTGACAGCAGCAGTGGCAGGAGCAGTGCTGGTGGTGGCAGGAGCAGCAGTGACAGGAGCACAAACTCCAGGGAAGACTCCAGAGTTTAAAAACTCTGCTATAAGGGAAATATACCCCAAATCTGGGGTGGATAGGGCCATGTGCCATGTACCCTTATTGCCCCAGATTCAGTGGGAGTATTTTTTAATTATTGTTTACAAAAGGTAAAACAGTTACATTACATCACCATTCTACTTTAAAAACACAAGGTAAAATACAGATTTACAAAACTGAGGTCTCATTCAAAACTCCAAACCAAAATCTTCTGTGGTGGAACATGAGCATGAGAATTGGAGTTAACATATTCTATAAGAGGCAACCACTTTCCCTTGAACTGGTTTCAGTTCCTTGCCTCAGAGATTCTCGTGGCATCATCTGCAAGCTTCTCGATCAACCATCCTTCCCAGAACTTCGTCCACCATTGATCCATGGACAGATGCCCTGTTTTCCAGGTTTTGGCAATGATTAATCTAATAGCTATAGCAACTGGAAAGGATAAGGTTTTTAAAGAGGAGTATGGTTTTTAACAGGTTTTTCAGCAGTGTAGAGTGGACCTACATTATGGCAAGGTGGTCAACTGGAGGTGGGATAAAATGTATGTTACCAACTGACACAAAGGTAACTGTGCTCTAGACTGGATGCTCAAGAAAAGAAAACTGTACAATGCATTAATGTACACAGCTGTGTGGGCACCACTGTTCTGCTGAAAGAGAGAAAAAAAATGGTAAAATGGAGGAAACAAAAATTGTAGCAAGCACAAGCATAGGGGTTGCAGTGTGCCTATGGTGGTCATCAGAAACTCTAGAACCGGAAGCGAGAAGAATGGTGCAAATCAAAGGCATTCACAGTGCCAGGTTTGCAGGAAGAAGGTGAGATCATGTGAATTTGGCTTATTCTTACAATTTGCCCATCCTACTGAATTAGCAAAGAAGCACCTGAGATGTAGGTGTAAAATTACAAGGACATGTGCTACATAAAAGTTCTGTATTGCTGTAAAAATATGCACCACTACCATCACCACCAATGGCTTAATACAGAGACAAATCAGATTGCTGACATACATCCGGATTGGGAAAGGCTGAGTTCTGTACAAGCAACATGAAACACAACACCCTGTGCCCACTCAAAATCTGTTCATATCACAAATCAAGTAGTGTTTTCAATAGCATTGAAAAACAAAGTGAATTTAAAGAAAAAAGAAAAAAAGTTCCCAGATGTTTCACATTTCAAACATTTAATTAATTAATTAAATGCTCTGAGATTCATGCTGAGACTCATGAGCAGCATTTCCATAACAAGGAAGAAAATAGGGGAGTCCTTCTCCCAGAGAGTGTTAGTTGCATGCAGTGAAGACTCCCAGACTCCCAGATAAGTAAATTCTGAGATAAATATTTTCAATTTTTTATTTAAAAAAATAATGTTTTACTACATGTTTTAGTCTATGAACTAGGAAAGTGATTTTCAATCATCAGAAATCAATTGATTAGAAATAGGTGCTTTGACCACACTGTAAGCAGGTCAGAGAAGCCAGTTTTTTGCAGGTCATTGGTGGAGCCTGCTGTCAATGGAGTTCATCGCTTGGCCTTAAAAGCCTGTTTTACCTTTCCCAAATTCAATCCTAATTCAGGAGCTAGCCAAGTTTTATCACATATAAATTGCTGCTGAAGTTGCCACCGGGGTCCATCCTGGATGTAGCCCAGGCGGAAGCCATGCCCAGCTGGATGCTTTTTCTCCTCGGAATCTTCTGTCATTACAAAATGGTCAGCAAAGTGGCTTAGAGGAACCAGGCTGCACCTGGGACAGACCCTGGCAGCAATTTTGGCAGTGATTTATGTGTGATAAGACTTGGCTGCCTGCCACATTTGGATTGAATTCAGAAAAGGTAAAGCGGGCTATTAAGCCCATGCGATAAGCTCCAATGTCTTGTTCCAAACAGGAAACACATTTTCCATGAACCCCATGTCCATAGTTAAGTTGACTGTGACACTGTGGGCTAAAAGTAAAGATTACATAGAAAAGTTTGTTGATGTAGGATAAAATTCAAAAGGGGATTGCTAGGCATACAATTATTTCCTCAATAAATATGATTGGTAAAAAAAGATCTGGAAAAACTCTTGAAGCTTCACTGTTATGATTATAAAAAGAAAATGCTTTATTCTGATGGTTAGAACATTTTCTCTTCATCTGTTTTTCCAGACTGTGTTTAATAAAGGTCACTTAAAAGACTGTTTCATTGTTAGAGTGAACTTTAACAATACAGAGTAAGGACACTATTTTGATCACCTATGTTATCAAGATGTCTTGAATAATAAAGGAAGTTTTAAAATCAATCCTGTAGTATGTAAAGGATCTATTTTTGCCTAGGACTATGGTTTATTTAGGATGTGAGTCTAAATTCTAGTTCTATGCCCCTGCTTTGTCAATGGTGCAAAATTAACAGATTGCTTTAAAAGTAGGTCCAGTGTGGTGCAATGGTTTGAGTGTTAGACTACAACTCTAGAGAGCAAGATTGAATTTCCTGCTCAGCCATGGAAACCCACTGGGTGTCACACATTCTCAGTCCCAGAAAACTTCATGATTAGTTCATCTCAGGGTCACCATAAGTTGTTAATGACTTGAAAGTCCACAACAACAAATTCAAAGTAGGCCTTATGGACTAAATCCAATATTGTACAGGTGTTGCAGTGTCAGTACAACAAAATTTCTTCCCTCCCTCTTCCCATTGCAGATCCCAGCACAAAAAGAAGACCAGTCAAGGGAGGAGTGGTCATCAGCCTCACGGGAAAATTTTTTTGGTGTCCAGGGGGATGGAGTGGAGAGGGAAGACTGCCCTCCTCTTACTTCCACTGATGGAAACAGTTCACTGTTTCTGCTGAAGTGAACTGGTATAAAATACCCACTGGACTATTAGAGTCACTCGACATAATACATTATATTTACTGTATAACCTGGTTTACAGGTAATCTGGTTCTTTATCATCAGTGGTCATAGTTTAGTCATGAACAGTTGTGCATTTGTTTCCTATTTGGAATCCACAGTCCACACACATTTTACCTGGCTAATATTTTCTGAGTAGGCATTCTACACCTTGCAAAATGCAGGACCTCTTCAAATTTTCACAAGATTTCTCTTCAAGTGTTTGTGACTCTTTACCTCTAGCATCCACTGGATATCCCTGTCAGCACTGTGTAAATTTACAGCGCTATATAAATAAAGGTTAATAATAATAGAAGCCATTTCTACAGTACTGTATACCTTTGGGAACACAAAACTAATAACTGCATGAAAAAGCTCTTGGCTGACTGTAAAATTTATCATTAAAAACAGAAAAAAAGTGATAATCAGCATTTTAGTTCTTTTTGCATGTGTTACAAATTATTTTGTTTCCAAATATACATAACCAATCTCACTCCCAACTGTCACCCATCACATCCCAAAATCCTATTTAATAGTACACAGGCAACAAGTTACTTATTACAATTCAATTTGTGGTTTTTTTTTTAATTTCCAAACCCAATTTTTATTGTGCTAAGCCTATTTTCCAAACAACTCTTCCCTTCTAAAGTGTTAAGCGAAACTGTTACCTCAATGGTATACTGTTCAAAAATCCGGAGCTGAAGAAAGATGTCTAGCTTAATTTTCCTCTCGTGGAAGAGTTCTTCCATCTGTACCTGGGCTTCATCAAGCTGCTGGAGGACTGATTCAATGTGGCTAATGGAACTATTGTGTGGTGTTTTATTGTTGGAGACTGCTGAATCCCTGTGGTAAAGTTAAAGAATGATGGTTAAAACCCATTCTTGGAAAAGGCAAAAATTAAATGCTATCGGTTCTTCAGATAGCTGTAAAACTCAAAGGATGATGGAAGTTATATACAGGATTCATTTTTTTCAGTTACTGAATGCCTGCATTTCCAGAATGTTACAGTTAATTGTGGAGTTGAAGGCTTTCATGGCCGGCATCCATAGTTTTTTGTGGAGCTTTCGGGCTATGTGGTCATGTTCTGATGCACAGGGAGGCCATTGAAATCCATAAACACCTGGACAATTTCAACAGGAAAGAGGAAACTCTGAGAGTAAACAAGGCTTGGCTCCCAGTCTTGAAGGGAGCCTATGCAAATGAGAAACAGCCTAAGGCCAGGGGATTCCCAGCAGACAATGAGCACCAGTTAGCAGACATTAATCCTTGTTTGCATATCCTCCCACCCTGAGGACTGCCATTAGCAACAGAACAATACATTTGCAAATTACTCCTTCCTTCCCAGGGTCACACAGGATATATATATCCAATCCTTTTCCAGGCTATCATTCCCTGAAGATGCCAGCCACAGATGCTGTTGAAACATCAGAAAGGAACTCTTCCAGAACATGGCCACATAGCCCGAAAGCTCCACAAAAAAATTACAGTTAATTGTTTGCATCTTTCCATATCTGGCAATATTTTGACCCCTAGGCACTAACAAGGAGTTGGAAAGAAAAGTGAAGGGACTGGATAACACACAAAAACTCTTGACCACTCTTATTAGCAATCCTTCTAGATTTTCATTCAAGAGATTCCACTTCTCTACTTGTACTCATCTTACTTCAGAATTGTCAACTTCAGAACTGATGCAAGCACAGTGTGCAATACAGTACGATAAATGCAAGTATTCACCTCATGTACATGACTAGTACAAGAGGTAACTTATGTTAGTATGAGAAGATTAGGATTTTAAAATTGTTTTTATGAGAACCAAACCAAAATTCATAAAATTGTGAGCAAGATACTGCCTATCCACAAGGCAAGATATTACAAAAATGCAGGAGAGGAGGGGTAGGAAAAAAAATCTGGAAGACACTGAGGAGTTTATCACATTGGCTTTGCTCCTATGGTAGGCGTGGGATGTAACTTTAAGAAAGCAGATCTTATTGCATTCCCCTGTTGCCAGGGAGTACACAACCTGTTTGCAACCTGAGCTTCTCTGGGCTCCTCCCACATCTTTTCAAGAATGGGATTTTCCCATTCTTGAAAAAATGCAGCAGAAGCCTGGGTGGCTCAAGTGATTAAGACGCTGATTCTGTTGATTGCAAGATCAGCAGGTTGGAAGCTCAAGGCCCAGGTCCCGTGTGATGGAGTGAGCGCCCATCACTAATCTCAGCTTCTGCTAGCAGTTCGAAAGCAAGCAAATGCAAATAGATAAATAGGTACCACTTCTCATGTGGGAAGATAAACTGTGTTCTGTGCAATTATGCTGGCCACATGATCACAGAGTAGTCTCTGACAACACTGGCTCTTCAGCTTAGTAATGGAGATGAGCCCTGCCCCCTATGGTTGGGTAGGACTTGACAACCTTATCAACAGGGAATACCTTTACCTTTACCTTCTTAAAGTTTTATCTATCATGGGAGCTAAGCCAATGCAATAAACTCCCTAGTACCACCCAGCCTATTTAACTCTGTGCCTCTCACTCTTCTATCACATCTTAAGACTAATGAGTAAACTTCATCATATCTTACTGGTAAAAAGATTTAAAGATCTCAAAAGCTTTGCCAAGATTTATCTGCATTTTATTGGTATTAATTATTGTTTTATTAAGCATGTATTACTCGCCTCTTGTTTTACAGAATTTATTGGTATTTTCTGAAATATTAAACTCTGTGATTTACCATATGATCACAAAATTAAGTTTTAAAATAACACATCAATCATTTTTAAATACTGAACTACTTAAAAAAATCATTTAAAATAGAGTGAGCAAAATTATTATTCCAATATGATATTTGCATTGAGATAAAATATACCACAGCAAACAATTCTGAACTAAGCGAGAAGAGTAATCTGACTTGTTCTGCAATGGTGACAGCACTGCTATGGACTGAGGCCTTTGAGAAACACTGCAGCTTTCTTCTTAGCTATTAAGCCAACACAGATGTCCAGTCCTTGGCCCAAAACAGAAGGACCAAAAGGTCCACCAACAGGCTGAATTGGGGGTGTGAGTGTTTTGGCTCATCTGTTTGAGGCCCTTGTTTTACAATGGTAGTTCATTGCTACTCATCAAATTTGTAGTCATGTATTATACCTTTTCTGATTTACTGTTTCATATTTAACACTAAACAAATGCATGGAGTATTTGCCTTAAGGTTTTTTTGTTGCTGTTGTTTTTTGTGGTGCTTCAGAATAATAATAATAATAATAATAATAATAATAATAATAATAATAAAAACCCCACAACCTCAAGTAATAAAACTTGTTTTGAACTGGTCAGTAAGCTTCATCATCAACAAAAATGGATTTTAGAACAAGTACTGAAAGCTTGGACTACTGTGCAGAAAGAAAGTAGTGAAAAATTGAAAACTACTAGGTAGGAAACCATGGCTTGCTTTCACTGCTTCCTTCTTAATGCTCTTTCATACACACAATTATAGTGACTGGACTAGTGGTAAAAGGTTATTATATTTGTTTCCCAAAAGTTATAAAATGGGTCCTGGGATAATTCTAATAACAAAACACCTATTTTTCAAACTAGATTACTAAATTTAAGGGAAGGGGAATAAATTACTAATGGTATTTTATTATTCCGGATGGTATAAACCCGATTCATATGTTAATTTTCTTTATGATTACAGTCAGAGAGGGAAAGGAACAAGTATGTTAGCTTCATCACCAATCTATTCCTGTAGGATACCTGTGCAGTTTATAACCTTAAAAAACAAGATTATAAATTACACAGAGAACCTATATGAGTAGGACAGGTTTTCCCCCCCCCCCGCTACTTGGGGAGGGAAATCAAGATGGTGACTGTGGATGGAGCAAGTACCTTTGCCTCAGTTCCCCCTCATTCAGGTAGGGATGAAGAACACATGAAAGGAATTGCAGTATAACAAAGAATTGAGGGAAAAATTCACAGTTGGGGGACAAAAGACATGTTTCTGTTACACCATAACCAATTAACCTTAACTAATAGTTTTGGTACTAGAGTTTCACAATGGACCATAACCATGATTCACAGTCCTATAGCACGTATGATCCAGACAAGCATTTAAGATTAATTATTAATCTGGAATACAACATCTTCATTTTAAAAGAACTCCTAAATGAGTGTAATTGTTCCCGTTGTTCCAACATGGAGCACAGTGCCAGTGGTTGTACTGTTAAGAGGCAGTCCAAAGAAGAAGGCTCAAAGTTCAGCAAGCATGCAACAATAAAGCTTCAGTTGATATGGGACAATGAAAAGAAGGACTGAGTGATATTCATAAAAATGCTTCTTAAATTTGACTAAACTGACATTATTTGCATATTTGGGGGTTTTCACACAGGAAATTTTTCAGTGAGTAGATGTCTAATAATATTTTTAATTAAAAGAAAAAGAGTTTGTGTTGTATATTCTTCCACAATCACTTGTGAAAATAACACTCAGATCACACTCTGATGGACGCTACAAGGATGAGAGCCAAGCCCACCTCCGGAAACCTAATTTGGTAGATAAATTACGTTTTCCCTGTCCTCTTGTTGTCAGTTTTATTCCTTTCACTTTGCTTCATAGAATTTAGCGGGATACACTGACAAGCAGTTGTCCTCTTCTTCTCATAATCTTTGTCCAGGATTCTGCATTTTATGAGTAATTTATAAATTTTAATTACAGTGTAAATAGGGAGGAGTTGGAATCAGTGGAATCAGAGTGATATGATTTACTATCATCTAATAATAATTGCTAGGGGAGAGTAGTTACTGCTAGTAATATGTCAAGTGATCCCATCCCCTTTGTGGTTCTCTTTCATGGACTACTAAATCTTTGTAAGAGGAGATTTCAGCTGTTTTTGGTGGCAAAAGGCACATGCTTTTTCCCCAAACTTACTAGAGTTCTTTTGAATCTATAATAGGCTGGGAGAAACAATCTCCCCTCCGCCAATGGACTGATACTGGTGATATTCTGGAAGGAACCAATGGCCACCAGTGCTCCCCTGTATCAGTGGTTCCAGTGCGGAAAAAAAAACTCTTCCATTTTAATTTTACTTATTTATTTAAACGATTCACATACTAGTTTTCTAGTAAAATATGCAAAGTGGTTTACAATTTATTTTTCAAAAAGAGTAAAAATATAGGAATAAAACCAGCTCAAACATCATCAGCACTGAGAGATGCAGTCTATGAACTGACAAACTATAATCAGATGCATTCCTCAAACCTCCCCTAGATTACAGATCATATTCTTGTCTCACATAGCTCAAGAGAATCAAATAAGAAGAAAGTTTTTTCTCCTATCTATTCAGCTGCATAGAGTAGCAAGGAAGTCAGAGGTGTCAAGAAAGAGAGAAGGGGTGGAGAATGGAAATGGCAGGGTGAGAAAGAGATTCCCCACAGATTGTCAACATGCGAGCCCTAACAGATTATTTATTTATTAATTTATTTATTTATTTATTTTATATTCCACCTTTCTCCCCGGAGGGACCCAAGGTGGTTCACAGATAAAACCTTTAAAATTGTTATAAAATTCAAACAAAATTTCTATCTATAAAATCACATAAATATACACAAGTTATACCCTGCAAGATAGTCCATAACACAAAAGGGGTCATTTTCCCCTGCATTAATTCATAAACAAACAAATAAATAGCAGCCTGCTGGGGAATAAGATGTCAGATCAAGCTCTGGTAGTGGAGAAGTATAGATTGAATGCCTAGCCCCTGCATCATTTTGCCAATTATCATTTCTCCCCTAAAGTTACTATTCCCTATGTGAGGGTAAGCCTCATCGAATAAAAGAAAAAAAAATAGCATTACATGAGACTTGATCACAGTTTTTTTAAACCTTTAGTACTGTTACAGTCAGTGTGACAAAGAGAATGTTTATAGCCCTCTAGGAAAACCCCATGATAGATTCACCTTAGGGTTGCTGTAAGTTGGAAATGACTTGAAGACAAACAACAACAACAACAACAACAACAACAAATTATACAAAGAGACTCCCCCCTCCCATTGGAAGTTAATATTTTTCACCGTAATGGACATAGTAAACAGATGAAGACTGATCACAACTGTTTGGGGGGGGGGGGGAAACAATTTACTTTCAGAGCAAAGCTAATGAAAACCTGTCTTAGTTAACTGCAAAGAGCTACTGTGTGAAGTTAAGAGCAATCTTCAGAAAGACTGCTGTATCTCAGCACCTGTTTAATGAAGTGCACCCTGAATAGTGTAAAACAATTGGTTGCACCTGCAATGCAGAAATAGTGCAGTTTGACACCACTTTAACCACAATGGCTTGATGCTAAGGAATGCTGGGATTTGTAGTTTTGTGAGATATTTAGTCTAGGACAGCACTTTGGTGTCACCACAAACTACAAATCCCAGGAATCCATAGGATAGGGCTATGGCACTTAAAGCGGTGCCAGACTGCATTATTTTTGCAGTGAACATGCAGCTTATATCTTCCATTTCATGATGAAAGTGAAATTATGAGTAGCAGGCACTTTTGTGAAGATACTAACATTCTACATGCCCCCATAGAGCCTCCAAGAAGAATTCTCCTGAAGAGTGTAAAATACTATATTCAGAGTTACATGAAACCAAATATTATAGAATTTGCCAGACACTTAGCAGAAGTAAGGAGATAAATCAGTAGGCCTCTGTTTATAACAGTTTAACAGTATTCAGTAAATATCCACTTCAAAAATATTTACACTCTAACCACTTAATCATCACTTAGTTTCATATCCATTACAAATGGTGGCCCAAAGTGATTTAAGATTACTTTTTAGCTGTCTCTACAAATCATTCTTTGCCATTTCAATAAAACAAAATATTTTGAATCACGCAAAGTAAAACAGCACTGCAGTGAAAAATTCTCCCATTAAATACTAAGCTTTGCCTTTTTTCTCAGCTGCTCTCCTGGTAGCATGTAATGAATTTACCTGAGCTGCTGGATTAGATCTTCACCTTCCTTGATTACATTCAGGGTAGCATCAAGAGTAGCTGTCTGCTGCTGCTGAAACTGCTTAATAAGCTCTTGAACAGCATCCACAGAGTCAGCGCAGACATCTTCCAAAAGCTCCTTCTGCAGGTCTTCCATCCATGTCCACAGCTGTGAATGAGAGAAACACATACAAATCAAAGAACATGGAGTGGGGGGGGGGGAGGAAGAATTGGAGGGGGACAGAAATTGGGTATTAACCCTTTGATCCTCTAAACCAGTTCAAAGAGTATTAATCAGAATACTACAAAGCACAGCATGTCAGATGCTAAAGAGCACAGAAAATTACATGTCTTAACCAACTGTCACATTAGAAGTATCACATGAAAATCATTGTACACTATGTCACTTGAAATATGCTGTCATTTTTCATTTTTTATTAGGTAAAGAGAGTACATACAGAGGAAGAGATACATATACCATAGACATTTAATTACAGAAAATAATTAAAATACATTGGGTGTATATTGTTTATGCTGTCTATTTCAACAAAAGATAAACTGATTCAATAAATACTGTAAATAAGTATTTATTTATTTATTTACTGTAAAATAGGTTTACTATTGTCTGAATCTTGTAAAATGTTGAAATTTCATCAAGGAAACAATACTCTAAATTCCTTTCATTGATGGGCTATCATACTGTTGTTGCTGTTGCAGTAGTATTAGTATTTGCATTTGTGCATAAGCTTTGCGTGTAATACATCTTATTTTTGCTTTGTGAGATAAATAATCCATATAAATAAATAAATACTCCAAACTCATATTTTAATTGATGGGGTATCATATTGTTGTTGCTGCTGCTTCTGCTTTACTTGTAATAAATCTTCTAATATCATGAATTTACAAATCATTTTTTCCTTCTTTATTAGCAGAATAGAAGTTAACAAACTGCACTTGAATTGATACAAATTTATTTTGACTGATTGATCTGATTAATATTCCCCCCTCCCACTTTCTCCCAAAGAAAGATCCAAGGCGGCAATCCTGTCAGGGCCAGCGCTATGCTTAGGCAAGGTGAGCAACTGCCCCAGGTGGCAAATGCTCGTAGGAAGCAGTATCAGTCTTTCATCCATTCCTCCCAAGTATCTCAGCAATTCCCCTTTAACAGGCTGTGCCACACAGCTTGTCCTCACTGTCTAAACTAGCCTGCTGCTGCTTTCATAGATGATAGAAGGCATGCCCACTGCCCATGTTGAAGTAAGATATCCCACACAGCTTTTATATATAGAAGATTTGTTTGTTGTTAACTGCCCTTGAGTCAACTTCAATTCATGGTGACCCTGTGGATGAGACATCTCCAAGCCCCCCTGTCCTCAATTGCTTTGCTCAGGTACTGAAGGCTTAGGGCTGTGGCCTCCTTGACTGAATCTATCCATCTAATATGCAGCCTTCCTCTCTTTCTACTTTCCCAGAATTATTGTCTTTTCCAGTGTGTCATCTCTTCTCATGATGTGGCCAAAGAATGACAGCCTCGGTTTGGTCATCTTGGCTTCTAGGGTTCTGCTCAGCTTCTAGTACACATTTGTTTGACTTTCTGTTTTATTGACTGTCCATGGTATTCTCAACACTCTTCTATGAGACTACATCACATCTCATATAGAAGACTACTTCCTAAGAATGGTTTCTCCTTAAGATTCACTTACTTGGATTTCAATTTTATTAAAAATGTGATAGGCTTAATACACCGAACATATTGCAATTTAACCCTCTGATTGCTCTGCTACATTTACCATTGAATAAGCATACATCAAAACATTAGTAACACATATGTAATGTTTTGTTACATGCCAACTGGCTTATATAAATGTAAACAAATCCAAAATTCTGTGATCCTCTTTCCCTAAACTAGATCCAGCTTAGGGAATGCACTATTGCAATTACTTTTTGTCTAGTTACTTCAACACGCTTTGGTAACCTCACGATTGGATTTCTGCAATGCGCTCTACTTGGGGCTACCCTTGTGCCTAGCCCAGAAACTTCAACTAGTTCAAAACATGGCGGCCAGGCTTATTACTGGTACATCAAGGTGCGAGCACTTAACACCAGTGCTTAATTCCCTCCACTGGCTACCAGTTAGTTTCCGGGCGCAGTACAAGGTGTTGGTTTTAACCTTTAAAGCCTTACAGGGCTCGGGTCCATCTTATCTCAGGGACCGCCTCTCCCTGTACAATCCCCCCGCACACTCTGGTCCTCCGGGAGAAATCTACTACAGCCTATGAAAACAAGGCTGTCGCGGACCTCCCAGGGGACTTTCTCTGCTGCCACTCCCAGGCTATGGAATGACCTGCCGGATGAGATGCGTCTTATTACATCCTTTGATAGCTTTAAAAAAGCCTTAAAGATGCATCTCTTCTGGCAGGCCTTCCCAGAAAAAACTTAACTCCTGGCCTTGATACTGGTTCACTACATTGGGTCGCGTTCTTCTACCAGCTCCCAACACTTTATCTACAAAGTTTACATCTACAGTGTCCATAGAATGACTAGCTGCCTTTTATGTTTTATGTTGTATGTTGTAATTGTTCTTGGATTTTAATCTGATATTGGTTTAATTTAATTTTAAGAGGTGGGAGGTGGGGCTGTGGGTTATCGGAATTGTTTTATCTTGATTTTTTTTAATCACTGTAGCCCGCTCCGATTGGTGACAGAGGAGCGGGATATAAATAAACTTATTATTATTATTATTATTAATGGAAAAAATACATGAGACATATATGTGTGAAACTGCCCCATTTGCTGATGGAAAAATAACATTTCATACATATTGCAGATGTAAAGGCATCAGTACTTGCCAGTACTGGTGCAAACATGTACAGATGTTCTCAGACTCATTTCTCATTTGAGAAACATGTTTTCTTCAGGTACAAACTATAAATTAAAGCTAGAGTTTGGAAGTAATCTGTTTAATTTTAAAAAAAAATTCTCAAGAGTTGTCATAATGACAATAACATTAAAGTCTGAGTAATGATAAACATTTCATGTTACCTCCACACAGTACTTTGGCGGCTGGGGGTAGGGGCTGGATATGCAGTTAGCTGACCACTTGCTGCTCTTTTTAGTTGATAGGTTTTTTTTTTAAATTAAAAAACCATGTTGGTTATGTTTAATGAATCACCCTCATTTCATCCAGATGGTCCTGCAGAGTCTTCTGGCTCAATGCACACCTTCCTCTGCTCCATCAGAGACAATTTCAGTGGTTCCTCCCTCCCATCATTAAAATTGGACTTTCCACTTCATTTCCATACACAAAAGATTCTGAATTTAAAATGACATTCTCACACTCTATTAGTATTTATAGGTCTGTCCCTGGCTTTCTACTCCACCAAATGCATCTGAGGAAGTAGGCTTAAGTTGATGAAAGCTCATGCTGCCAATGTCTTTCTTTCTGTTAGTCTCAAAAGTGCTACAAGATCTTTCAACAAACTGATTCTACAGACTAACATGGCTATATCTTTGAATGATTTCTCCCTGCACAACAAACTACAAATTTTGCAAGGGTTTCCACCCCAGATTCTTGTATGGATTTCTGTACATATGAAGCTGCACCAAATTTTTTTGTACCTTACTGGATCTCATATCTCCTTCTCGCTGGGACCTCTTTGCTGTACTTACAAAAAGCTTTCACTCATTCACTCTCTTTCACACACACATGCACACCCATTTCAGATGAGAACTTTCTTCCATAATATTTCTGATGCAACTCTGTCATGTGTTGGAGAATATTGCTTCTTAGTATCCATAATCTTTAGTAGAAATATTTATGTAAGTCTGTTTATAAGTTTTGCTGACTGTTCGTTCTATCTTTCTGCCTGCTGATTCTGCAGGCACTTGTTCACTCAACCACACACAGCTTATGTTACATTGAAATGTCAGAATTATGAAGTCAAATAGATCCTATTCAGATTTCTTTGATATCCCTAATTTGGACACCATTTGGAAATTACCAAATCTATTAGATGTCTGATATATTATTGGTAGTTGGATCAGGCACTCTTTCACCAAAGAACAGAATTAAATGTGGCAGCAGGCTATAAAATGCGATAAGCTGGTTTATAACAATTATATCTTGCTACATAGCCCAGTGCCCTCAAGACAGTTAAATGATGAAGTGTATTTTTGTCTGTCTTTGTAACAGTGACCCAAATACACTCCAGATTGATCCACTAATTCTAAGTCGTTTAGCTATCAGCTAAATAATAATCTGTCCAAATTACTTAAAGAACCCACGAAGCGGCTACTCCCCACAGAGAACAATTTTAAAAATGATGGTCAATCCTTTACATCTCTCAGTTTGTACAAAATATTTCTAAGTCATACTAGGTTGTTCTTTGCCAAGCTGACTGAAACAAGAGTACAGAAATTGCACCAACAGCTAATAATCAAATAGCTCAGCCCTGGCTAAATCCCATTGTTACTACAGGGTCAGAAGATAGATGCTCTATTGACAAGGGAGATCTTGGGCAACAGATTAAGTTGATGGATGTTTCAAAGTAATTCTGATTCTGAAGACTTAATGGATTCCTCCAGTTCATGGGTCCAAAAGATGTGCCACTTAAGCTAGTGTGAGTTCCACCCACACAGAGCCATACTAAGAATGACCTTCTGTAACTGGGCTTCTACTCTAACAGTGAATAAATTTGTTGAAAAACAGTTTCAAGGCCATATGACTCCTATAGCTTTAAGACTATGTCTTTAAGGTGATGTCAGAAGTTAAATCAACAGGGATACTGAAGAGCTGATGAAATCAAAGATAACAAAGTAAAAAAAAAATACTGTAAAGGATGATGAAGAAAAAGACCAGGAGATCTTAGAGCATAAATTACACATGAGTCAAATATGTGATTCTGTGGCAAAAAATATGCAAAGGAAATCCTAGGCTACATCAATAGAACGGTGTCCAGATGGAAGGAAGTAAAAATATCACTCTATTCTGTTTTGATCACATTTCACTTGGAATAAAGTGTCCAGTTCAGAGCACTACCATTTAAGAAAGAAGAGATTAAAGGTGTTCAGCGGAGGAGGTCCTTCTCTGTTTCAGCATCCTCAGGCTCATTTGGTGGGAATGGGAGGGGACCTTCTTGGTGGCTGCTCCTAGACTTTGGAACTCCCTTCTTATAGTGGCCAGGAAGGCCTTGGTCTTTTTCTCCTTCCTACAGCAGGTTGAAACATTTCTGTGCCATCCGGCTTTTGGAAACTAAGTAGGGCTGGGCTTTTAATACTGCCTAGTTCTGTTTTTAAGGCTGGGATATAGTGTTTTAATGCATTTTAATAGTTTTTATGTTTAGTGTTTTAACTTTATAAATCATTTAATTGTTTTTTAAAATCTTACATTTATAGTTTTATTAATGCTTTCTATTTATGCCTTATATTTATGCCTTGATAGTCAGGAAATATGTGCTCCCTGAGTAGGCTACCACAAATGCAATCTCATGGGTTTCTCAGTGGGACAGTGAAACTTTCTACCAAGGAAGGGTAGATTGATTTCCTTCCTGTTGTCCTTCCACTGGCAAGCAAAAAACATTTTCTTCAGGGAGGCATTTGGCAATTTACCTTGGTAACTGTGGAAGTTTTTTGTTTTGTTTTGCCATTAAATTGGGTGGATGCTATACTTTGATCTATAGGTGTGTTTTAAATTGTGTTTTAATATTTTACGTTCCAATCTTTTACATTTTAATTGCATTCACTTCATTCAGTTTTACTGTTAGGTACCTAGAGACTCACAAATGTGGTGTGTGTTGTATACAGATATCTCTGATCAATCAATGAGTCAATGATGAAAGGATGCAAGCTGAGCTGTAATCTTTAATTTAGTCACACAGATGTGCTTATGATAACATATGAATATCTAAATCTACATTAATTGTGCTACTCTGAGAGCATAATCTTTGAAAACAAAGATTTGCATACTAAGAACTATTAAACTGTAGGTCCTTGACTCAGGAGGATTTAAGCCCTTAGGCTTCACTAATGCCAGGGAAATCCTAACACAAAGAATGTGTGGGTATTAATATGACTAAGAATGTTGGTGTAAACAAGCAGATGCACAGGTAAAGCAATCTCCGATGCCTTTGGAACTACCGGCGACCTTGGAGCTGTTCGGCTTTATCAGGAATTCCTCCTGCCCACTGCTGATGAAACAAACTGGAGCCAAATCTCTCTCCTCAGAGGTGTTTATTCTTAAAGTTGCTATATTTACAAGTATATACACGCCCGTCCAACAAAACTCTCCAACCATCTATCCACTCCGACTACCCAACAACCCACACTGCGGTGTGCAGGCTATTTATAGATCTGTGCCATGCGGTCACAAACCCATCCTCTTCTGGTGACTCTTTTTCCTTGTGCCACCAACAATGTTGTCCCTTCACTCAGGAAGACTTTTGATGTTACCCAGGCTTACGTGCAATCAAGCACATATCTGACCTTGAACACTGTCTGCTGTTCCAGCCTTCAGCTGCAGACAATTATGCCCAAGCTTCCTGGTTTCCTTTTGTGCACATCTGTACATTTCATAGTTGAGCCTCACTGCCTAACATGCCCCTCCAAAATGTACAGATGTGTATCATTTTGCCACATATGTGTTTGCCATCTTCCGATGTTTACATTCGTTGAACAGCCAAACTCTGTGTTTATTGTGCCATGCCTATCAAACATGATAGATGTTCATGCCTTTCAATTGGCAAAGCTTTTGTGAGAACATCAGCAATGTTGTCCCTGGTGTCAATGTACTCCAGATTTATGATTCTGTTTTGAACCATCTCTCTCACATTCTGATACCTCACACCAATGTACTTTGTCCTACACTTCAAGTTCTCAGCTTCAGACATTGCAATACATGATTGTGAATCCTCATGGACTACAGTAGGCTCTTCACACTTTTCTCCCAAATCCACAAGCAATTGCCTTATCCACTGGATCTCTCCTGCAATTTCAGACAATGCTGCAAATTCTGCTTCTGTAGTACTTAAAGCCACACAGTTTTGCTTCCTGCTGCGCCAAATTATTGGACTACCAGCAAATCTTACAAGCAAACCTGACACTGACTTTCTGTCGTGCAATTCTGATGCGAATGAACTGTCCACATAACAATCCAGCTGTTGTTCACTGCCCTGTATCACCAACTTTCTTTCTTTGGTTCCTTTCAAGTATCTCAGCACATGTTTCACTCTAGTCCAGTCTTCTACTTTTGGAACACTTACTTTTCTGCTAAGTACTCCAACAGCAAACGAAATGTCTGGCCTAGTGTTGTTTGCAATGAACATCAAGCTACCTACTACACTTCTGAACAATTCTGGATTCTCAAATTCCTTTGATGATTCTGCACTAGAAGTTCCAGAAGTCATTGGACTCTTTACAACTTTTGCATTCTGCAAGCCACATTTTTCAATCAGTCTTTCAATCTTTTTCTGTTGGCTCAACAAACACCTGCCATTCTCAGTCCACTGAACTTCAATCCCTAAGTAAGTCTTGAGATTTCCCAAATCCTTGAGCTTAAACCTCTTAGACAACTCTTTCTGAACTGATGTAATTTCCCTCTCTGACTTCGCTGCGACACACAAGTCATCAACGTAAATCACAACGGTCACATCACCTTTTGTATACACGCACGCATCCGCAATGCTGCGTTTGTATCCCAATTTTACCAACTCTTCATGAATGCAAAGGTTCCAGCAACGTGCACTCTGTTTCAAACCGTACAATGCCTTTTTCAACTTGTAAACCTTTCCATCTCTGTCCTTGTCAAAACCTAAAGGTTGTTCCATAAAAACCTCCTCATTAAGATGAGCATTCAAATATGCAGTTTCAAAATCAAAGTGTCTCACTACTTGATTCTTCCTAGCTGCTAAAGCTAATACCAGCCTTAAACTTTCTGGCTTTGCAGTAGGTGAAAAAGTTTTGTCAAAATTTTCAAACCTCTGCTGCGAAAAACCTTTTGCAACCAGTCTTGCCTTGTATCTATGGGTTCCATCCGGCATTTCCTTCCTCTTGAAAACCCATTTGCAACCTACAACCTTGTGGTTCTTAGGCCTCTCCACAATCTCAAACACTTCCTTTTCTAGTAAAGACAAGTACTCCTGATCCATGGCAGAAAACCATTTCTCCTGCTCCTCCTTAGGATATGACTGCAATTCCTCAAAACTCTCTGGCTCATCTGCCATCACTGAACAAGCTCTTGCACCCTGCACTACGAATCTATCTGGAGGTCTCCTCACCCTCTGAGTTCTCCTTGGCACAATCACTTTTGTTCTGCCTTTTTCATCCTCACTGTCAGAACTAGTTTGCACCTCTGTGTCTTTCATGGACACCTTTTCAAACTTTTGTGTAGTGACTGGTAAGTGCAAAGTTGGATGTGTTTGTGTGTGATGGTGTGCAGAAGTACTGGGTTCACTTTCAGTAGATGCTTCTTGTTTTAGCACCCCTCCATTTCCAGTACCTATGTCACTCTGCCCCAGCTTGAGAAAAACCTCTTTGTTGGCATGGAGCTTTTCCCAACCTGAATGTTTTTCAAAGTTGGCACTTTTGGACAGCAAGATTTCCCCATGACCTACATAAAATCTATAGCTGTTCCCAGAATACCCCACAAACATCAACCTTCTCCATTTAGGATCCCCCTTTTTCCTGAAGTTTGCAGGCACATACACATTTGCATACTGCCCAAAAACTCTCAGATATTTGAGATTTGGTGGTCTCCCATACAGCATGTGATATGGAGTTTTCTTTACAAAAGAATTCCAAGTGCGATTGGCAACATGGTTTGCTGTCAAAATTGCTTCCCCCCAAAGCTGCTCTGGTGCTTCTGCATCGAGCATCATACAATCTTTTATTTGCTTTAAGACTCCAATGTGTCTCTCCGCTAAGCCATTCTCCTGGGGAACGGCCGCGTTCGTCGTGTTGTGGCGGATCCCTTTCCTCCTCAACCAATTTTTCAGGTTATTAGATAGAAATTCTCCACCTCTATCTGTAACCAAAGATCCTACTTTGTATTCAAACTCCCTTTCAATCATATTGACCCAATTTTTGATGTGTTCAGCAGCTTCACTCTTTTCCTTCATGAGCATCACATACGAAAACCGCGTGTGACGATCCACAATGACCATGAAGTACTGATTTTTGCCCATGGTTTTGGCCAAAGGACCAGCCAAATCAGCATGCACAACCTGAAAAGGTCTTTGTGTGGTGCATTTGCTGCATTTGGCCACAGGAAAAGCCTTCAGCTTTATCCTGCTGCAAACTGAACAATCCAGGTGGTTTGAACAAGTGGACATTTTAAATTCTGGACACACTTCCCCCAGCTTCCCCAAACTTGTGAAGCTTGTATGTCCCATGACTCTATGGTAGTAATGAGCACAGTCTAAATGCAAAGGCACATTGTTGACTACTGAACATTCTGCCTTGTCAACCATATAGTACATTTTGTCTCTTTTGATTGCTTTAGCACAAACTTGGTCATTTATGCTAATAGTACAATCATCCCCTTTGAAACTCAATGCATACCCACTGGTGGTTAATTCAGACACACTAACCAAACAGTTTTGCAACTTAGGAACACACAAAACATTTGAAAAGTCCTTTCCAAAACTTGGGATGAACACAGTTCCCATCACTTTTGCCTCCCTTGATGCACCATCAGCCAAAGCAACTGAATGTACATTAGATGGCACCTTATCTTTCAGGAGCCTATCACAATTAATCATATGCGACGATGCTCCGGAATCTAATAACCAAATGGGGTCTACAGCCTGATGGGCTTTATAGTCATTGTTCTTTACCACAGCAACAACACCTTTCCTGCTCACAGGATCTTTAGGCTGTTGTTTCCTTGCTGCTGCCAGCTTTCTACAGTCCTTCTTGAGATGGCCTGGCTTCCCACAGTGGAAACACTTTCTCTCCCTGGACACAGCTGCCTTCTCCGGTTGCAGCTCCTTGAAAGCCTCGGTTGGGTGTGTTTGTCTTGGTACTGCATGCTGCCTCTGGAGCCCTGCCTCATACTGCCGACGTTGGCTCTCTTCCAAGACACGTGCAGCCACCAGCTCCGCAGTAATCTGTGATTCATCAAAACACTGAAGACTCCACAGAATATTCTCAAAATCATCAGAAAGACTCCCAAGCAGGATGTATGCTTTCTGCTCAGATGCAAGGACGACACCTCTCATCTGCACCTGGCTGAACAAATCAGCCATGATCTCCAGATGCTTCTCTGGCGATTGTCTTTTCTGCATTTTGCAGGCATACAGTTTCCTACACCAAATCATTCTTGACAGAGCTGTTTTAGATTGGTGAATCTCCCTCAAAGCATCCCAAACTGCCTTTGAGGTTCTTTTCTCCCGGACATGGTTGATCTGCGACGGCGTGATTGTAAGCAAAATTGTAGCTCTTGCTCTCTTATCTTGGTCAAGAGTATCTGCTGTGGGTCCTCTCTCAACAACATCCCACAGTCCTTCTCTGACCAGCAAAGCCTCACAATAGGAACTCCAAGCTGCATAATTAGTTTCGTCTAGTTTGGGAAATTTAGCTGCCTCCATCATTAAGCAGTGTAAAGATAGAGTCCTGGCAGTTTTCCCAGCTTCTACTGTCAATTGTGATAAGACACAGACAACAGTCCAAAAATCTTACCATCCAGCCTTCCGGCACTGACAGCACAACACAGCAACAAAGTACCTCTCTCACACAGCCAGTTGAACTCTTCAGCACAAACGGAGATGCCTTATCAGATAATGATCTGGGCCCATAACCCTTGTTGGTGTAAACAAGCAGATGCACAGGTAAAGCAATCTCCGATGCCTTTGGAACTACCGGCGACCTTGGAGCTGTTCGGCTTTATCAGGAATTCCTCCTGCCCACTGCTGATGAAACAAACTGGAGCCAAATCTCTCTCCTCAGAGGTGTTTATTCTTAAAGTTGCTATATTTACAAGTATATACACGCCCGTCCAACAAAACTCTCCAACCATCTATCCACTCCGACTACCCAACAACCCACACTGCGGTGTGCAGGCTATTTATAGATCTGTGCCATGCGGTCACAAACCCATCCTCTTCTGGTGACTCTTTTTCCTTGTGCCACCAACAATGTTGTCCCTTCACTCAGGAAGACTTTTGATGTTACCCAGGCTTACGTGCAATCAAGCACATATCTGACCTTGAACACTGTCTGCTGTTCCAGCCTTCAGCTGCAGACAATTATGCCCAAGCTTCCTGGTTTCCTTTTGTGCACATCTGTACATTTCATAGTTGAGCCTCAATGCCTAACAAAGAAAGCATTCCAGAAACAATTTGTAAGTGAAATCTGATTTCATATAATCTTTAATTTCACACCTAGGTGCACCAATCCAGGCCACTAATTTTGACCACAATGAAACACTGGTAGTATTGAACCTGGCAGTTCAGCAAAAGTGAGACTGAGGTCTACATATATAGTCAATGAAAGGGGGCATCACATTTTAATTGGGCCCACTTTTAGACTGTGAACTACACTGGCCCTACTCCCTTCAGGCCACTGTTCAAACATTAGTCCTGAAGGTATTACTAATAAGCCTGCACTTTGGTCTTCCTAAGGGGGATTGCTTGTGACCATTTTTGAAAGAATGATCAGCAGACAATGGTGAAATAAATGTATCGTATTTCCAACATGTTGAGCCTTATTACATGTTGAGCTTTATTATTTCTCCCTTAATACATAGGTTTCATTAAACCTCTCTCTCTATGTGTTTTAGTCCTAAATGTAAGTGTAATCATGAAGTGGGGGGAAAGGCAACTAAAGGCAGGTAAAAATCACTTCACCATATGTTATTCCCACTAGCATAAGTCCCATTCAGGAGAAAAGCAGGAAATAAATCAAATCAATAAATAAAGTATATCAGTCAGAAAGGTGACTCACTACAATTATACCCACCCACCCCCAGAGCAATACAGTGATGATTTTATTAGTGTTTTTATTTCATGCTACTGATAAGAATTTTTAGTATTGTACTGTGAAAAGGCATGGGTGGAACTGAGCGTTTTCATTCTAAATGTTTTTGGTAAAAATGTATTGAGACAGAGTATCTTAGTGTATACTACAGTACTAAGCTCAAAGCATATATATGGTGCCTTCAAGTAGACTGAAGAGACAGCTAACAGCACTGCCTGCCAAACATACTAGCTGATTTGGTGAGGCTTGAACCAGTCTTTTGGACCACTTAGAATCATGCTGTATTTGCTTTGGTTCCCAGTGCTTTCTCTCCAGCACAAAAGTTTTCAGGATGCTAAGAAGCATTTTGTTTACCCGTATCATTTTCTGAGGCCTTCAAGCACACCAAAAAGGCCAGTGAGAGCACCGACTCTTGCTTATGCGTAGAAGACTACTAGGAGACAACGGAAGCATTATGGAGGGCTATGTTAGACCTCTCATCACATCATTTCCAAGACTTCCAAAGTGCTGAGAAAGCCATCAGCACAAGACAACAGAATGCATGGCAGTATTATGTTCCCACTTTAAATACACTTTGAATTAGCCTGTAATTACAAGTCTGGAGCCAATTAAGAGAATGAACTGTCAAGGGCAAGCTAAATTCTATGCTTACTTTACAACTCAAGGGGGAAAAAATGGGTGAATGCAATCAGCATCAAAATAATTATTCCAGATTTTAAACAGTGAAAGACAACTGTTGAATATGCACCTCCAACAGTAGTAGCACCCTACACTGAAAAGGAAATGATGTATTAGACTTTCTGGAGCAGAAATCATGATGTTCCTAACCTTTTCTCTATCTCAAAACATCCCATAAATCCTTAGTCAAGAGCTGCTGATTCCGGAGTAGATACATTTTCCCCCTCTGGCGTGTACTATCATTTGCTAAACATGACAGATGACTTAATCCTAAAAGACATCTTCAAATTTTTTCCATGAGTTGTGACTACTCTGAATCATTCTTTAAAAACTTTCTCAGGATTAAGCAAATTATACTGCTTCTTCTTTGACAAAAGGATAGTCCACCTTCTCAAAGAATCACATTAATTTCTGACATTTTATAACCATTTAAATGTTTAACTTGATACCATCTTTTGTCAAAAGAATACACCACTGACTGAAACATAATCACTGTACTTTAGACTGACAAGTAGCTAAGGTAAAAGAGATGTGAAAGACTGCAGTGATCCAAGGAACCTGGTTTGTGATTGATTGATAGATAGGTAGGAAAAAATATTAAGAACAGGGCACTGTCCAATAAAAATGAGTTGCAACTGAGTCCTATTGACAGGAATAGCATGGATATTAGTTATGATTAGTGAAAATTCATTGAATTTAAAAGCATTAAATAATGGCTGGGATTTGCTGGAGTATACTTCTGGGCATAGGTTGCAATTCTGTGCAATTCAGAGTGAGATGTGCTGATGGGAAGACACAATTTTTGAAAATCTGTTTTAGCACAATCCTTCTTGCTTTTGGTAATTATATAAGTATGGCATATTAGGAATAAAAAGCTTACTTCACTCATCTAACATTTTTACTATGTAAAGAGTCAAAGAAGGCAATGATGCAACATGGGCTGCTACCACACTGCAGAATTAATGCAGTTTCACACTACTTTTAACAGTCATGGTTCCCTCCTATAGAATCCTGGAATTTGTAGTTGTTGTAGTACCAGAGCTGACAGAAAAGGCTAAATACCTCACAAAACTACAAGTCCCAGAATTCCATAGCATTGAGCTATGGCAGTTAAAGCAGGGTCAAATTGTATTAATTCTGCTGTGCTCTAAACTGAATGCAAATAACAAAATCTATGTTCAGCTCATATCAAATGTTCGTATTTTGTACAAGTGTATCCTTAAGAACCCATTAACCTAAAACATTATGGGCCATGAGTTGCAAAGGTAGGTTCCATGAAGAACTGGGGGGGGGGGGGTCATGTCTTTCCAATTTTCTGAAGGCCCTTTATTGTTGTTGTTAGTTCATGGCAACCCTGTGGCTGAGACACCTCTGACTCCCTACCCTCCAGTACTCTGCTCAGTCCCTGCAAACCCATGCCTGTGAGCCTCCTGATTGAGACCATCCAACTGGCATGTGGTCTTCCCCTTCCCGCTGTGCATTCTCATATGTGGCCAAAGTACAACAGCCTCAATTTGATCATCTTGGTTTCCAAGGAGAGTTTGTGTTTGATCTGTTCAAGGATCCATTTGTTTGACTTTTGGCTGTACATGGCATCCTAAGCACTCTACTCCAACACCACATCTCGAATGCATTGATTTTCTTTCTGTCTGCTTTTTTTTCCTGTCTAGCTCTCACATCTGTGCATGGTGATGGGAAATACAATTGTCTGGATGATTCTGACTTTAGTGCTCAATTGTATATATCTTTGCTCTTCAGGATCTTTCCTAGTTCTTTCATAGCTGCCCTACCCATTTCTGGTCTCCTCCTCTTCCTCCTCCTCCTCCTCCTCCTTTTTACTGCAGTCTCCACTTTGGTTGATGTTTGATCCAAGATACAGGAATTCTTTGACTATTTCAATTTCCTCCTTGTAGTCCGATGCAATGGCCCAAAATATAAATCCTAATTCTAGAAGAAATATCCATTTACAGTCATCATGCTATACTGTAATAGCATTGTCTTTTTTTTTTTTTTAAATTCCTACCTAAGTTTGGATACAATACCGAGGCAGGTATGTCTAACCTACCAAATATTTTCCTTAGCTCCCTGTCCTAAATAGCAGGAAAAATACACACACAAAAAAACAGACCCCAGGGAAGACAAGGCCTGTCAAAACATCTGTTAAAAGAGCTATGCTCACATCTCTAAACATAAGGGGTGTGTGTAGGGGGATGCAGACCATCCCAGGTGACACCTTGGGGGTGGTGACACCACTGTTCCCCAAACATCTGCTTTTGTGCAGAAATGAGCTGTGGTGTCTATTTGAATCCCTTTAAAGCGCTGAAAAGATGGTGTGAGTGGGACCAGGCTCAGTCGAAGGAGAAAGGAGAGGCCCTAGGTTTTTTTAATTAATTTTTATAAACAAGAAAAAAACAGGAATAAATAAATAACAGAACAGTAGTTTGTACATTATAAACCTCCTTTATTTCATCATTACTATTTCATATCTGTTTGCCTATCTCCTATCTGCTATAGATCCATAATTTTGTACTTCCCTTTGTTTATCCGATTTTGTAAGATAGTATTTTCCCTTCATATTCCCCACTTCTGATTTGATTAATCTGACCATACTATTTGTCACTCCAGTCATTTATTCTAAGCTCATTTGTTTTGAATCTTACTACTTTGACTATTTAAGTCATTCTTCTCCTACTCCTTTTCTTTTAGTGATGTCACTGTTAAACATCCCACATTTTGCTCAACAAACTATTGGGTAGTAAGCCATTTACAACAAACAAATTTGAAGGAGTATATGTGTGACTTAGTAGATGATGAATATTTATGGCATAGGTAAATAAGTGGGCAGGCTCTCTGCAACAATAAAGAGGTGTGTTAACCATGAAATAAAAGTACATTGTCTGCCATGCTCCATCTATAGCTGAAAATGTTTCTTGTTGTCAGAACTGCTGTAGAGAAAACTACCAGTATGCAGTGCAGATTGTTTCCTTTACACCAGTTTATCTGTGACCAAAGATGTTTGTTTGTTCAGGGCCCCCTAACTCTACTGTACTTTATTAAAAATTACTTGTGTGAAGTATGTAATTCATCTAATATTGGCAAAGCCACCAGCTTCTGAGGGTGTCCTGATGGATCAAGTGTGCACAGATGCTACGGTGCATAAAGGAGAAGAAGAAAAAACAATTGATTCAGATTAATTCTTTTCCCCCACAGAATAAAACTTATCTTCTGAAGGCACATACCACTGAATAGCCTTTAGTCTAAAGGGGAAAAATGTGAAGTATGCTTTAATTACACCCCCGGGCCCTTCAATTTGAACGCTCTGCCCTCTGTGTCTGCTGCAAGAGTATCTTATCTCTGTACATTTTTCACTTGAAATAAAACAGCATTTAGTCTAGCTATGAGCAAGACATGGAAAACCACAGGGGGAAATGTAGTTTGGATCCTTTATGAAATATATGGAAACAGAAACGATTTCCAACCATCAACTCAATGTTTTCAAAGAAATATATTAGAAATAGTAAAACAAACTAATGTTTAATAAAATAAAATTTCTCAAGAAGAAATTATCATCAGTCACTGGGGACAGGATCCAAGACTGTGCTTCTGTTGTCAGCATCAGTTTCTTCAGGGTGACCAGAGGGCCTGCCTGCAGCCCCTGGGGACCCAATTCTGAAGGGCTGTAAAACTCTCCAGAGCAGAATTATAGGTGGTGTAGAAAGCTGGAAGAAGGATGAAAGGAGAAAACTGCACTGAGGGTGTAAAGGGACCTGGGAAGGATGAAAAAAACAGGCCCCTCCTGGTTTTTCTGATGTAACTGCTTCCATCATCAGATGTGCACCACTGGATCCTGGCCCAAGTCTCATGATACTGTTGAATTTCTATGTCTTTTAAAAGGGGCTCAGACATTATACAAATTTATTTTAATGGCACACTATAGCTATTTAGTTATTATGAACAGTATACCTTGCTATAAGATTATGCTAAACATTATGATGCAAAATTCTAAAAAATCCTACATTGCTTCCACTGTTTCTTGTAGTTAGGATGTGCAAAATAAAAAAAAATATGTTTACAATTAATCATTGCATGCCTTCTGAATTTGCATGCTATACATTCCACATTTAGTCTAGTATGCCATGAGCAATGAAAACTTTGTTTTGTATTAATGACTTTGCAACACTGGACCAGTTTTATTTAGAAGTCCTATAATTTTGCACCTTACCTCTTTAGTATGAGTGTGGAAGGAGACTGACATGTCCAAAAGAAGCTTCCTCTGCTCCACTCTTCTGACAAAGTCCTGAATCCTTACTTCCAGATGCCGTGCTGCTTTGTAGATCTCTTCAGGGTCACACTCTCCAGTCTGTGCTAATTGTTCTGCAGCTTCCAGTAGCTTGTCTGCATTAGTATAGGTATTCTACCAGTAAACAGAGCAAGACACAAAGTGTGTATCACATAACTGTGCCAGTTAAAGCTCTAGTACAATGACAAATTCTAGTACAAATCCAGGAACACAAATCCAGAAATCCAGGAATCCAGCATCTTAAAATGACAACAGTGCACTCTTTGCAAGAGGAGGTAGCAAAAATCCACGTAATATTCAAACTGTCATGCACTATTTTCTCATTTCAAATGTACACCCCATCCAGAGCTTGTTTGATAGATTTTGAAGGCTCAGCATTCTATTATTTCTATGGTCCCTGGAATCTTTCAAAAATGACGTAAAGGAGTAACTCAGAGTTAACCACTTCAGAGGCAGAGATGGCTTCCTGAAAGATATTTCACAATGTATTTGGTTATGTATTTGTTGATGGCTAGCAGGTTGCAACATGTAAACCACATACACTGGGACACACTGTTGCTGGGGGAAAAAAACCTGTTGTTTTTTGCTGTGTACTGGCAAGGGAAGTATTCCATCTGTGAGATTCTAGTCTCATCTAGCATAGTTACAAACATTTTAGGTCTCTCAGAAATCAACAGGTCTCAACAACTCACATACTGAGTATGGAAATATTGCAATTTAAGCTATCCCAGCACAAACACAAGGGCCCTGTCAAACACATGGTGTTATATGTAAGCAAGAGACATCCCATTTCCTACAGCTCAAAATATACATCCTTTCTGTGTCATGGAGCATTGCTTGACATTCAAAAGAACAAGCCAGTCTCTGCTTATACCATCCATGCCCATTGAAGCTATTACCAATAACCATCTGCTATACTACAGACTTTTATAAAAAGTCAGGTACACTGACCATTATGAATTACCAGGCAGTTGCAGGGGTAAAAAGAATGGCAGTAAAGTTTAACAGAAGTCCAAAATTCAACATTAAAGTGTAATAATGCACTCTATGCCTTAATTTCCCGGGGGGGGGGGGGGTAGAGGAAGTGTGAAATTACAGCTATATAAAAGAATATTTATCTTCCATTTATAAAAAGTTCCCCACAACTTCATAGTTTTCAGGAAGACACTTTCCTTTACCCTGGGCCAAGACTTCCAAATTTCAAAAAAACAAAACAAAGCAAAAACCCTGTAGTTCTGAGCTTCCAAAAATTGTGTGGATGATTTAATTATAGAATCTGGTAGTTTGGGTAAGCTGAATTACCTTCAACTGGGTTATGAGTGAGGATTTATCTCAGTACTATGTTTATAAACAGTATCTTCCAAGAAGAAGGGTCTGTCTAATGTGATAAAACACTACAGAATTTGACAGACATATGAGTATATCTGAAGATGCCACAATTTCCAGGATACAGACTGGAATATTCCTTTGGATATTAATATGCATTCCATGGAATGTATAATATTATAATTTATAGATCTTAGTATCCTGAGATTATTCCTAAGGAGCAGCACAACTGAAGTACAAAAATTAACCAAACAACTTACTGTGGCTGAAGCATTAAGATTCTAGGCATGTGTTCAATCAGCTTCTAATCTAAGATACCAGAAATCTTTGCATAAGAATGTTTTTATATTGTCTTCTATCTCTAGGCTTATACAATATTTCCTCCTAGCCCTCATTGATTGTAGGGATCAACAAGTGCCTGGAGTTCAAGAGTTTCTTTCCCATCCCTTTCCTCATTTAACATTGGGGAATTAAGAGACCTGAAGCAGATGGTATGGAAACACTGCAGATTCTGGTCTTTTACTCAAGAAGACTAATTTCCTTCCCTATGAGATTTAACTTACAAGTCTTTGAATATCTCTCAAAATGCTCTCATTCAGACTGGATCATGGGTAGCTTTAAGACTGCAGTATCCCTTAAGCAGGAAGAATTCTGAATATCACCACATGCTCTCCTCAGCCACTATACTGTGTGGTTGGCACAGGGATATGACCCACACATGTAGTCATTTGATTGATTCCTCAGTACTTGGTGGCTCATAGCTAAATTGTAAATGGAATTATATGATACACTATTAATGCTCTCCTTGTTTGATCTGTGATATAGCATCTTTTAGGCTAGTCATCATGATAATACAATAATTAAGTGATGTTAAAATCAGCTCTAAGACTCCAAACAAAACTTAATATAAATCTTAATTTGAATCTGAAGATTTTTAGTGCCTGATAATGAAGATATTGCTATTTTTTAGCAATTCCAATAGCACGGGATCATTTTTTCACCTTTTCCACTGCATATACTGGTAAGCATCCTCCTCTTTTATCACCAACAAATAGGTATGATATGCTGTGGCCTTTCTTTGCCCTCCAAATCAAATGATACTCATCCATAAATAAACAATATTTTCTTTGACACCCAACCACCAAACAAGAGCTGGAGTGAACATATATGTAAAAGGGGTGTTTTCCCCTAACATTCCCTATGTCCAAACTTAGCTTAAGGTTCATATTCATATAATTAAGCTGAGACTTGAATCTTAACTGTACCTTTACTGTTCATATTTAAGTCAGACCTTTGATGAGCTGAATAATTTGAAGAATTAAAGTGATGGAAGATAAAGGTAGGGCAAGTATTTCAGTCTAATAAAATCTTCCCATCGATCTTTCAATTTAATGAAGATTTATAATTTCCCTGATATTTGTTACTCAGAATGTCTTCCATGATTGATTTCAAAATACTCAAAGTTCAACGGGCTTCAATTTCTCCACACAGGAAAATATGTGTGTATTTTTGTATGTGCCTTTAAGTTGCCTGATGACATATGGCGATCTCTCAAATTTCAACCCCCTGTTCTCAACTGCCCTGCTTAGGTACTGTAGGCTCATAGCTGTGGCCTCCTTGATTGAATATATCCATCTGGCACGTGGTCTTCCTCTCTTTCTAGTGCCATCAGCCTTTCATGGCATTGTTGTTTTTTCACATCTCTTCTCATGATGTGGCCGAAGTATGACAACCTCAATTTTGTTATCTTGGCTTCCAGAGAGAGTTCAGGCTTGATATGTTCTAGGATCCACTTGTTTGTCTTTTTGGCCATCCACAGTATTCTTAGCCTTCTTCTCCAGGACCACATTCTCTCTAGCACCACATCTCAAATCTAAATTGCTAGATGTCCTGAGCAATCTTTTTTTTTTTTTAATTGTTTCATGCCACTGCTAATCAATCAGAATTATTACTCAGACTACAGATGCACCATCTTTCTCTTCCCTCTGGAATGATTCTGCTCCTCCTTTATCACCACCATTTGGCAGTATTTGCTATACACAAGCCCTTTATACAAGCATTTGCTATACACAAGCCTTTTTCTCTCTTGTTTGTCATTATATGGCCAAATGTTACAGTCTTTTTTATGGCAACAAAACATACACTGTCACTAGTTTTGGCACTGGATAAAGCAGGATCCCTGTGACAAGCTCAGAGAGATGGGCAACTGCAATGGACTACAAAAAACAAAAGCAACCCACAAGTAATAGCTGGAAGCCCACTTTGGGTTTTGAAAAACTGTCATGGCACCGTACAGAGGAGAGGCACTTCCATCTTTTTTGCTAGGAATGGTAGTTCCAGGAAATGCCAAGAAGCTGAGGATTGAAAAATACAGGCTGTGGACTTCATGAAGGCCCAGAGTTGTACTTTATCCATCCTCACCCATTCCCATTACCATATGATTCGCAGCACCATTCCGGCTATATGACGATAGTTTCCATTTGTAATCAATCCCAATCCGTATGTGATTGATTACAGTGGTGACAAAGTCAGGCAAATGTCAAAACCCCCATCTTTCCTGACACTATATTCAAAGTAGTGTCTTTTGGAAAGAATCGATCCCAAAGAGTGTTCTGCAAGTGGGAACTACAGATCAGGATCGATTGTTTCTGGAGGGGGAGGGACAATTGGCAGAGAGCGTTGGAGTTTTTTTATTTAAATAAAACTTTTAATTGAAGAATCAATAGTTTGATTTGGCAATTATTTGCAAAGGCAAGTAACTGCCAAATCATTCTATCGATTTTGCATCTAGTTTCTTTTAAAAAAAAAAACAACACCAAAAAACAGCAACAAAGCACACCACTTTGCCTTGCTTTCTTCTCTTCCTCCTCCTCCTCCTCTTCAGGACCCTCACCCCTCCTTAGTTCCCTCTCCTCCTCCTCTTCTTCCTCACTGCCTCCTGTTCCTTGCCTTCCCCTCTCTTCTTGATCCTCTCGCGCAGCCCCAGCACCTCCATGGACAAGAAGGAGGTGTGGAGGAGCCCCAAGAGGCCCTAGAGACTCTTGCGAGTCTCTCTCCAAGGAGATCCAAGGGTGACAGGAGCCAGAGAGGGACCTCCGGGTGTGTCCCTCCCCACTGCCACCCTTAGAGCCAGAGATCCAAGGGTGGCAGGGGGCCCAGAGGGACACCTGGGGGTCTCCCTTCCCAGTACCACCCTGGGATCGAGGGATCCAAGGGTGGTAGGGGTCAGAGAGGGGCCTCTGGGGGGGTGTCTCCCTCCCCACTGCCATCCATGGATGGGCGGCTTGGCTCCTGCCTCCATCTTCCCCCTTCTCTGCTGGGTCCCTGCGTGGGGTGACTTTCCAAGCCCCCAATGCTCACCAAGCCCCTAATGCACCCCTGCATGGGTGACTTTCCCAGCCCCAACAACTGGCGGCTTGGGTCACTATTTTTGGTCACACACTCTCAGCCTCAGGTCACACTCTCTCAGCCCCCTCCCCCCCATTGCCAAGCCAGGTGATTGACAGGGGATTCTGAAGCAGTGCTTCAGCCAGTGGCAACTATAATCTTGCCAAATTAAATTGCTTGGACTGAGGTAAGGAAAAGACCCCCTTCATAGTAGGAATTGGGGGTCTTTTGGATTCACAGAAGTGAATTAGGAAGTGGGAATGAGCCCTTTCTGTTTCAGAGTACAATTGTACAGGTGCCTGCTCTTGCTGATTTCAAGTGGGAATCCTCTATCCAGGTAAATGGACATAGGTTTAACATACAGCCTGAATTATACCCTGAAGCATGGAGATATGCATTAGTTAGTGGCCAAAGCATCACAAATATTATGGAATACATCTCTTCAACCAGACCCCTGCATTTTGAGAACTGTAGAAAAAAATTAGTAAGGCTTGTTAATGAATTGGGGCCTCTGTGTGTGTATGAAAAAGGGTAATATATTTGATATTCTACCTGAATCAGAATGAACTAGACTGACTGTATTCTGGTGGGTTCTGTTCTGCTGGTGCTTTCAGCGCAGCAACACACCTGAGTGCACATGGATACTTCTCTGTGCCATTATAAAGAACAGCAGTGAACATAATTTTTTTTAAAAGAGCTGCTTTTCTAGTCATTTCCTTTTCTTGCCAAGAGAAACCTCATTTGTTTCTACTATTTTTCTGCTGTAGTATGAAAAGCACAGGAGCAAAGCCGGGGTAGGGGGAGGGGGACTGGCAACATACCAATGTAACTATAAAAAAGGAAGCAGCATGGCAATAGTACCAATGGTTGGAAAGCTGAATCTTTGGCTTCTCCTTAAACTGCAAAACAGCATTGCTGGGGGCAGGGACCACCAGTGTGGCCCAAAGGAAGGGGAAATGACAGGAAGATGGCATAAATGCTGATGATTATATTTAGTGTTATGGGTTCAGCGTATATTTCTCTCTGGATTGGCTTTGATTTGCTCTTTGGCTACACTTTCAACTGAGGTTTTTGATTTTGCATAACTAAATATTAACACACACAGTCTCCACCTTTCCCCCCCATTTCCCCCATGGAGAAGTCTGAGTTACAAATGTAGTCTGAGCTACAAATGCAGGAGTTAGGATAGGATATAGATGTCATATCTGCTCCAACTCAGTCTTGAGCCAGTCATGAACTAAGATGATAGTAATAACTTCATGCTTTGTTTGTGAATTTCCCTCAGGCATCTGATATCCCAGCTTTGTGGGAGATCCAGAGAAAGGAAAGCAGTGAGACTTGCTGTTTCTGCTGGGCCACGTCAGCTACTGTGCAGTCACATCCAGTGATTGCTGGTGGCTCTAACATTTGTAGGGCAGTGAATAAACTTCAGGTTTTTATCTGAATGTTACAGGAGCTACTTAAGATTCTTATCCCCTAGTCCCCACCAGGGGCAGCATATTAAATGTTTTGCATAAAACCTCAAGGATATTCACACACATGCTCAGCATCACAGCTACCACAAGTCGCATGGGGTGAATGTACACAAAACAACTCAATGTTACAACAGCCAAGGCAGTGACTAACAAGACCTCGAAGCTTATGTATTTCCCCATTAACAGAGCTGTCATTCCAACAAAGGGCTACAGTCACCTGAGGCTCTCAAAAGTCAGACAAAGCCTGGTTTTCCATTGATTTTGGTCAAATGCTGACTGGAGTATCCAAGGTCAGTCTCCAACAAAGGGCCTGTCTCCAGATCTGCATCTGATGCTCCTATATGCTGGATCTATAAGGTAGGGGTGGGCAACTTTGTTCCTGTAGACTTCAGTTCCCAGTATTCCTCAACACTGGCTATGCTGGCTAGGGATGATGAGTTTTAAAGTCCAAAAATATTTGGAGGTCCATATTTGTCTCCTGCCCTGCTAATGTGTAATCACCACCACAGTCTCATCTTGATAGGAGGGTTATTTCTTCAAGCTCGGAGGTACAGAAAGAAGTATCAATAGCAATTCCAGACTTGTAAACTGTCTGAATGCAAGTCCTGCTCAGGATGACTCACACAGCTTTGGAAACTTGACTCTACCCTGCTGGCCAATGTCAGGAACAGAATATTATTGTTTTGTTCTGATACAGAAAGCCCACCCTCAGTTCTTAATACTTCCTCCACCTAGCTGCCCCACTTATTCCAGCATTCATAGACTCATAGAGTTGGAAGGGGACTCATGTGCCATTGAGCCCAATCTCCTGCTCAGCGTAGGATCTCCAGCTAAAGCATCTCCAGCAAATAGCTGTCTAACCACTTTTTGATGACATCCAAAAAAGAAGACCTCACTACTTCTCTAGGGAATTATTTCCGTTGCTGAACCACTGCTACTGTTAAGAAGTTCCTTCTAATGTTCAATTGAAATCTACTCTCCTGGAACTTAAAATCAATTATAAAAAGCAAGATTATCCCATGGATTTTCTTTGGGAGATATATAACTTCGGATAATATTTACAGGTTAATCCTTAGGACTTAAAGTGAGGAGTTTCTCATTCTAACAACTCATTGCCTATAATGGATCAACATGTAGCAATGATCAATTGGCTAACAAAAAGCTATTCATCATAAGATTAACAGTGGATTGCACATTTCCAAATACAGCTGGGCTCTCCTTTACAGCCCCTTGGGAGAGTGAACCAGTTCCCAAGCAGAAAATTTTACTTTCTCCTTCCTTGCTAGGAGGTTAAAGAAGCCAGGAACAGGTCAGTGAGGCACATGGGATTAAGATCAAGGGTAAGAAAAGTCATAGAGAAGTAGAAGAGATGGAATTTCATTGTATGTCCCTGGTGGGTGTTCTTCTCTGCTATTCTCATCTTATACAAATCAGTCCGTGAAATCAGATGAGACAGCATGCAGATATTACTGAAGAAAATGAGATACAGATTACCACAGAAAACTACCTTGCTGTATTATTAACTTCCGACAGATACACAGTACATAGGAGTTAGGTAATGGTGGTGGTGCAGGGAACTAATTAATGCCCTGTCCTGATTATCAACACTTAGGTGGCCAGCCAAGAATAGCCATTCTTTCCCAGTTTAAAGTAGGCTCTAGCACCAACTATGGCTAATAGGAATTCAAAGAGATTCTCCTATGAAATCTTACTTTAGACCTTGCCAATTTAAAAAACAAAAACAAAACACACACACACACACCACAGTAGTCTGCAAGAGATTTGGTGTAGGCAGGTTCTAAATCAGCACATCATAAAATATTCAGCTTGGAACTGAAAAGCCAAATGATACAAATATCAGAAAGAACTGCTCTTAGTTCAAACTGATTACATATCTACTGACTACTTTCTTCTATGTATTGAATGTACCATGCACCCATATTTATATATATTATTTTGTTTGGGTTGTTTTTGATATATCAAAACTGTGTCATCATGTTTATGGTCTGTAGACTGAAACAAACTATAATTGCATTATGTGGACATTTTTTTCTAATCACTGAAAATGGTGCAGACATATTAGGAATGAGTATAAGGATATGAGTATATGAATTAATGTAAATGTGAAATTCTAATTCCCATTTCTACTCACATATTCTGCAAATCATTTCATGTTCTTGTCAGTATTTTTAATTACATTATGTATGAAATTTACAGGACAAGTCAAACTATCCTTGCTTGAATTTCTACAGATCACCCACAACACTAATGACTTCTTGTAAGAACTCTAAGGTTGTGCCCACATCTGCATTTACCTCATTTAATGTCATTCTCAGTCCATTATGCAGCTAGAAAAATCTTGTATTTCATGTGCAAGCACAATTTTTTTCTCCCTGAAATTAATACAGTTTTATTTTTTATTTTTTATTTTTTTTTAAAAACCACTTTTAATTGATCAATGCTGAATGCGTGTAATCCTGTATTTCATGTGCAAGCATAGTTTTTTCTCTCCATGAAATTCATACAGTTTTATTTTAAAAAGCACTTATAACTGATAAATGCTGAATATGTGTAATTACTCATATGCAACCATCCATCTTATAAGCAATTTATTTCCTGCCTTTTGCTTGAAAAGTAAGAAAGAGAGGGAACTGCAAAGTTTGCTTGTTTCTGGAAACATGACATAGGATTTTAACCTGCTAGCAATAAAATTAACAAGATGTCTAGACAAGGAATGGAGATACTTAAATGAAATCCTATCCTTTTGCCAGTGGCTACCTGTTAATATATAAATAATGCTTTGCTGATCTGGATCTAAAAGGAGGTCACTGGGTCAGAGTTTCAAAGAACTAGTGTTATATCTAAAGGCAGAAGACTGCCATCTACAGGATCAAAAACGTACATCCCAATCTCTGCCACTTCTACCCATTCTATAGCCTAGCTACTATCCTTGGTAAAGAGCACACCATATTTGATATATATATATATATATATATATATATATATTTCCAGTCCTTAAATTATCATATCACCATTATTTATAGAAGAGGTGAGAATTATGCAGGCTTCTAAACATTGTGGGGCTGTAAGTTGTAGTATTCCACACTATAGTGTATGGTGGCTAGGGCTGCTGGGAGTTGCAGCCCAACATCATCCACATGATTTCCACCCTTTATCAATTGACTAAGACCACCTATGCTATTGTCAAGGCAGGACCACAGGCAACCCATTGGAACAGGTCAAGACACAGAAACAAAGGGTCAGAGGGATCAAAGGAATCAGGATCAGAAGGTGGGCGTGGAGAATAAGCCAGAAGACATAAGGAACAAAGGGAAAGATCAGAAAACCAAGAAATACAGGAGTTCAGCTAGAACCAGCTGGTCAAGCTCAGCTCAGATGCAACGGCAGGCACTTCATGCTCTTTTCTATCCAGAAAGATCCAATGGCCAGCCTGAGTAGGCAGAGCCAGTCAAGGTCTGAAAGACCCTTTGTTAAGAGATATTAGGTGCAAGCTTTGCCACATATGGAAGTGGCCAGCAGTTCATGTTGTACAAAGGATTAGAACTGGACATGAAAATTTAGTCATCAGCAGCCAAATGACAATATGTGCAGCTACATTTGTTAAGCTGAATTTGGTCCTGAAACTCTAAGTGTTGCTGAGGCTCCTTTAATTTCAGAAACACTTTCTGATGTTGATCAAGTATCTAAGCCAATGATAAGCAGACAGACAGACAGACAGATTATCCACAAAAATATAGTATGCAAGATTTTGAGCAAGAATGGAATAGGAAACTGCAGTACCCAACCCTGGCCAGTCAATGGTCAGCAGTTTTAACATATGCAATAAGTATACTCTCCAATTATGGGTCATACAACAAAACTGCTGTTTAAAGTACACTGGTCACCACATCTTTTAAATAAAGGCTTATCTAAATTGGTTAATAGTTGGAGGTGTAATATGGTTAATGCTTTTTAAATCTGTATTGTTTGGAAATGTCTCATAGTTGCATCATTCTAGGGGAAAGTGATTATATGAACAAATTTGGTACTAGAAAGTGTGTAGTGAAGCACATATTCTTGTAAACTATTTACCCATGGAGTTTATCACATGGGAAAAATTGGAAGTTTTAAAGGGTCAGAACCCGTGGTTATCCAGGAAATGACATGAACCAAGAAATTAGCAATTAGGCACAATTGTGCAGATAGTTTTGACACAACATTGCACACAAACCACTTAGATTCCAACAAGAGAGTGACATGAACCAGGAAACAAGCATTTTCGGGAAAATATCAGAAATTCATTTCCATTTCATTCACAAATTCGCTTTTTCGAGCAACTACTGTAGTGTGAAAGTGGTTTATTCACGATTTCGTGTTTTTGTGTTTGTTATCAGATTTCCCATGGTTCTTTGGGGCAAGTTTACTTCCAGTGCTCTGGAATGTGTAAAATAACAGTACCCACCCTTCTTCATAGCCAGAGCTCTTAAAACAAACAGCTGATGCGAGGGCAGAGAGAGAAAGAGGAGATGCTTGCCTCAGAATACTTGACTGAGTCCTGATGTACTTTTTTTTCTCTCTCTCTCTCTCTGTCGCTGTTTCAGCCACAATGATCCCCAACTGTTCTCTTTAAGGGATTTTGGACTTCAGCTCCCAGAATCCCAGGCTATTGGCCAACATGGCTGAGGCTTCTGGCAGCTGAAGTCCAAAATCCCTTAAAGGAGATAGTTTGAGAGTTACTTCAGCCTTCCCTCTGAGCCAGAGCTCTTAAAGAAACAGCTACTGGGGGAAGGCAGGGACACACACAGAGAGATTTGTCACAGTCTAAATGAGAAAATCATTTGTGCATTTGATTGCTTTTTGGGGATGCACGTGCTTTTATCATTATCAGGATGGAGGCACATTTGGTCCCATCATGTAAAAACCATTTGCATATTTGTGCGCAAGAGCAGATTGATCTCAGTTCTGCATGGGATAACAGCACTTTGTGTGTAAAAACCATTTGCGCAATTGTGAGTTAATAATGGGTTCTTACCATTTTAAACTTCCAATTTTTCCCCATGTGATAAACTCCCATGTCTTGGAACTAACACATAGTCAGAGAAAATAGATATTTCATACCACTTGACTGTTAAAAGACTGACACTCCAGTATTGGAAAGATAACACATTCCCACCTGGAAGTCAATGGATAGAAGTTTTAACAATGATTGTAACATTTGAAAGAGTGGCATGTTGATGCAATTTAAAAATGAACTTATATTCCAGTATTTGATCTGCTTTTAATGAAATATATGACTAATTATTTCTCTTTTTTAATCTCCTTATTTCTTATGGCTGTTATGTTAGAACATTATTAGTCTGAAATGATTATCTGAAATGCTTGGGACCAGAGGTGTTTTGGGTTTCAGATTCTTTTTAAATTTTGAAATACCTGTATTTGCATACATGCACATAATGAGATATCTTGGAAATGATTCTGCTGTTTAGCTGCACACCTAGCTCTCAAGTATTGGAGGTTATATCTTCTTCGGCAAGGAGCCTTTTCTATCGTTGGGTGTTGTTCAGTTGATCAACCATATGAGGAGCTTCTGCAAATACTCTTCACTGAAGACCAGCCTATGCCTTGATTTCATCTCAAGGACCAGGGGGTATAGAGAAGACCAAAAGGAACTGGACACTTTTAGGAGTGGAGGTACTTGTGCAGCTAACAGACCTTTGTTTTTGTTTTGCCTCTTAACACGGAGCATTATTGGATCAGAAAATTAGAAAGAAGTATCAGAAGCATGCCAAATACAATTCTGAGAAACAATAAAACTTCTTAAACAATCAGATTCAAATCAGAGATTACCCAAAGGACCCAGGAAAGTCTTCTCTCTGTATTTCTCATGCACTATTACTGAAAGTGCAACAAATCACCACTGACTCAGTGACTGATTGACTACCTGATAATAAAAGTTCCCTAAGACTTACATAAAACATTAAACGATACATAAAGCATAACCAGGAGAAACTCAGCAGCAAAATTAATACTACTATATATAAGCCCAAGCAACAAAACAGAAGAGCGCTCTGTTCTAAAACAGTGGTGGAAACCTTGTGGCTTTTGAATCTCCTCTAACTCTTCCAGCACCCTACACTTCAGTTTGGTGCCAAAAACCCACTCATCCTGGCCAAAAATCAGTTTAAACTGTTAAAAATTATGTTGGGGGGGGGGAAATGGGGTAATGCAGGATTCTGGGATCTGAAGCATGGTTATCTCAATCTCAAAGAACTTTTAAAGGCTCTTAAAATGCCAGTGAATATAGAAAGTTCTTCAGTTGACATATATCTGACTTTCAAACAAACATAAAGGCAAGTCTGGCCTATAGAAGAGAGTGGGTGAGAAATTCCTTACCAAACCCTAAAGCGAAATACATCCATCACAAGTTACAGTTCTTTATAAGACAATGTTTGACAACACCTGGCCTCTGTATTTTGCCCCTGCTATGACGCTTTTCCAAAGCAATGGACATTACAGGGAATGTCCTAGTTGATAGGGTGCAAGTGGTTGGATCCTTAGGTGGAAGTGACCATGTTCTCCTGGAGTTTGTAATACAGTGGAAGGGAGAAGCTAGGCATAGTCAGACACGCACTCTAGACTTTAGGAGAGCTAATTTCAATAAACTTAGAGAAATACTGGGAGTGATCCCATGGTCAGGAATACTAAAAGAAAAGGGAGTTCAAGACGGATGGGAGTTTCTCAAAAGGGAGATACTAAAGGGACAATTTCAGACAGTTCCAATGAGGAATAAAAATGGAAGATGTCTCAAGAAGCCAGGATGGATGACTAAGGAACTTTCAACTGAGCTAAGTTTTAAACGGAACATGTATAAGAAATGGAAAAATGGAGAAATCACAAAAGAGGAATTCAAACAAATAGCCAGCACATGTAGGGGTAAAGTCAGAAAAGCTAAAGCGCAGAATGAACTCAGGCTTGCTAGAGAGCTTAAGAACAATAAAAAGGGCTTTTTTGGATATGTCCGCAGCAAAAGGAAGAAGAAGGAAACATTGGGGCCACTGCATGCAGAAGATGGCAAAATGCTAACAGGGGACAGAGAAAAGGCAGAATTACTCAACACCTTCTTTGCTTCAGTCTTCTCAGAAAAGGCAAAGGGTGCTCAACCTAAGGATAATGGAACAGGAGACAGAATAGAGGAAATTCAGCACAGAATAAGTAAAGAGGTAGTACAGGAATATCTGGTTAACCTAAATGAATATAAATCTCCAGGACCAGATGAACTACATCCTAGAGTATTAAAAGAACTGGCAAATGTAATATCAGAGCCATTGGCAATAATCTTTGAGAATTCCTGGAGAACAGGAGAAGTCCCAGCAGACTGGAGGAGGGCAAACGTTGTCCCCATCTTCAAAAAGGGAAAAAAAGAGGATCCCAACAATTATCGTCCAGTTAGTCTGACATCAATTCCAGGAAAGGTTCTAGAGCAGATCATTAAGCAGAGAGTCTGTGAACACTTAGAGGCCAATGCCATAATCACAAAAAGCCAACATGGGTTTCAGAGAAACAAGTCATGCCAAACGAACCTGATCTCTTTTTTTGATAAAATTACCAGCTTGGTAGATGAAGGGAATGCTGTGGATATAGTACACCTCGATTTCAGTAAGGCCTTTGACAAGGTTCCCCATGACATTCTTGCAAACAAGCTTGCAAAATGTGGGATAGACAAGTTAACTGTTACATGGATTTGTAATTGGTTGACTGGCCGAACTCAAAGGGTGCTCAACAATGGCTCCTTTTCATCCTGGAGAGAAGTGACCAGTTGGGTCCCACAGGGTTCTGTCCTGGGCCCAGTGCTATTCAACATCTTTATTAACGATTTGGATGACAGAATTGGGGGCATACTTATCAAATTTGCAGATGACACTAAACTGGGAGGAGTAGCTAATACCCCAAAGGACAGAATCAAAATTCAAAATTACCTGAATAGACTAGAAAGCTGGGCCAAAGCTAACAAAATGAAATTTAACACAGAGAAATGTAAGGTCCTACACATAGGGCAGAAAAATGAAATGCACAGATATAGGATGGGGGACACCTGGATGAATGAGACAACATGTGAAAGGGATTTAGGAGTCCAAGTAGACCACAAGTTGAACATGAGTCAACAGTGTGATGCAGCAGCTAAAAAGGCCAATGCTATTTTAGGTTGCATCAATAGAAATATAGTGTCTAGATCAAGGGAAGTAATAGTGCCACTCTATTCTGATTTGGTCAGGCCCCACCTGGAATACTGTGTCCAGTTCTGGGCACCACAATTCAAAAAGGATGTGGAGAAACTGGAGCGTGTCCAAAGGAGGGCGACTAAAATGGTGAAGGGTCTGGAAACCTTGCCCTATGAAGAACGCCTTAGGGAGCTGGGGATGTTTAGCCTGGAGAAGAGAAGGTTAAGAGGTGATATGATAGCCCTGTTTAAATACTTGAAGGGATGTCACATTGAGGAGGGAGCAAGCTTGTTTTCTGCTGCTCCAGAGAACAGGACTTGGAACAATGGATGCAAACTGCAGGAAAAGAGATTCCACCTCAACATTAGGAAGAACTTCCTGACAGTAAGGGCTGTTCGACAGTGGAACACACTCCCTCGGAGAGTGGTGGAGTCTCCTTCCTTGGAGGTTTTAAAGCAGAGGCTGGATGGCCATCTGTCAGGTATGCTTTGATTGGGAGTTCCTGCACGGCAGGGGGTTGGACTGGATGGCCCTTGTGGTCTCTTCCAACTCTATGATTCTATGATTCTTTTTTCCCATCACATATTCCTAGTGTTCCACATAGCATTCTGTGGCTACATTTCAGCCCCTACAATTAGCAGGATGATTCTGGGGCAAATCTAATGAAAACAAGACTGCTATTGAAGTCAGTGGTGAATCAGTTAATTAACTTGACTACAGCAGTAGCCATGCTCCAGATCAGTAAACAATATCCTGGATCAATAGAACAAAATGTTAAAACTAGAAAGCCTGTCTATGAAGATTGTTTTTTTTAAAAAAAAAAACTCCTCCTTTACCCAAGATATTTGGCCCTAGCTTTAGATTAATATTATTTTTAAGACCACAGAATTTCACATGTTTGGCTTGTGTCTTTATATGCAAAAAGAATGGGTAGTAAATCCCCTCTTGTTTCCTCTTGCTTAGAATAAGCAGACTTGGAGGATGTTGAGCACTGCAGCAGGAAATCCCTTGTGTTCCAATTACTTCCCTGCCACAGTCTTCTTTATCTGCTAACATAAAGGAGGATGACAGAAGAGATGGGAGGATGTTTCCCTCCTGCAGCTTCTTTGTCATATTGCCCTACAGAAACTTACAGTCAGTTTTTAAAAACACACTTTCCAAAACCATATAGTTCTAGTAAATGTATGTGGCTTTCCTAATTTGGAATAGGTAAATCTTTATTAATCACTGCAATTGATAAAGCAACCACACTAATGTTTTTGGTCCAAAATGATGACATTTTGGACCAGAGCATCTAAGATCCTGCATTAAAAGAAACTTGCATTATGTGAACCCTACAAAAAAGACTTGTGATTTGTGAACTTATAGAAAATTGTGTATTTTTATTAAAATATTTATCTTCTCCCAAATATCCCAAGGAGACTGGAGGTCTCTAAACAGAGGATGGATGTCCACCTTCCAGGATGGAATGCTTTAGTTCTCTATTCCTGCTTGGCAGGGTGTTGGACTAGTTGTGTCTATGATTCTATGAAAGGTTTTTTTATAACTGCCTCTTTTAGAGACACTGGAACAACTCTTTTTAACTTATCATATTCACAGTCTCCACCACTCAATTGGCTAGCACACTCTTGGAAGCTCTAATCAGCCAGAATGGGTACTGATTTTTTTTTAAAAAATATTATCTCACTTCTCCATGCAACCTGTCAAAAATCATCTATTAGACTAGACAACTGCCTGCACCTCTGCAGAATCTGTCCTCCATAGAGTTCAAGTCAGAATACAATAACATCTTGACCATGCAAATAAAACCAACAGATGAGGCAACGTAGGCATCATAAAACAATTTCTTTTCTGCCATCTCTTCTTGTGGGGTAGGCCCTAAAATAATCCCTAAAACTGTGTTTGAACAGATTTGTCTCAAGTCTTTCACCACCATCACTCTAGTCATCTATCCAAGCACTGCATTGCCCAGGTCTAGTCAGCTGAGGAGCCTATATTCTCACCCAAGTAAAGTATGCTTAGGAATGATCATATCAACCAGCCAAGTTATTTTTCCATTTCACATATCAGCCAGGGCATCAACATGACAACATGGTTGTAAGCCATTTTGAATCCTATGCAGGGAGAAAAGCAGGTTTAAAATACATAAATTAAATTAAACTACTTTTAACAGAGAAATTAAAGTTCACAAAAACTGCTGCTACTAATAATTAATTAATTGATAGTTAATTATTAAACTGCACAAATGTCCTCCAATATGGTTTATTTGCATCAGGTTTGTTAATATTATTCTTGAGAAAGAACTACATTCAAAATGTGTTAAACTAGACTTAAAACACACTTTTGGTATAAAGAAGTTTCTTTCTCCCCACATGCCCTTCTGCTGAGATTTGTGCCTTTCCATCTTTTCTTTCTTTTTTTAACAAATAAAAGAAAAAAATATTTTTCAGAATATGAATACCAAAACAGAAGATCCATTTTTGTATTCCCCCTAGAAATATGGAAATGCCATTTCCTAGAAACTTTTATTTATTATAGACAACCATTATAGATTGAATAGTCTTGTTTACATATAGCACACAATGGTACAAAAATAGAAATGTAGTATTTCCTGTTGAATATTCTTTTTCAATAAGGAAACACAGAAATACTTATAAATATTTTGATCATATATCCGCTTGTGTAAATACACAAGATCTGTCCCTTTCTCTTTGGCAAGGTCATCCATTTATCAGTTCCCCTATACTTTCCCCTTGTACATATTAAGACATACTGAAGAGGCTACTACCTTGCTTCCCCGAAAATAAGACATCCCCATAAAATAAAACCTAGTAGAGGTTTTGCTGAATTGCTAAATATAAGGCCTCCCCTGAAAGTAAGACCTAGCAAAGTTTTTGTATATACATATAGATACACTATATAATAAATGTTCATTTTTTTTCTTCAACAATAAATGTGAATTCTTCTCCATGGAAAAATAAGACATACCCTGAGAATAAGACCTAGTGCATCTTTGGGAGCAAAAATTATTATAAGACACTGTCTTATTTTTGGGGAAACACAGTATGTGACCAAGCAAAGAGCAGGTACATTACAAGAAAGATGTTTTGAGAACAGCTGGAGTTATTTCACAAAAGTGAATAGAGCCTAGCTTCAAGGAAGTAAACACAGACACATACTTTTTAAAAGCCTGTAATGCTCTCCCACAGAGCAATTTACCAGCATCTGTATCTTCTGTTTTCATTTGGTACTAGATACTACCTTCAGACTACTCTGTGCTCTGAGTAAAGACAACATTACTTAATAGCTTAATGTGTGAAATTGATCAAGACTATCATTCTGCAGGGACATTTTATTTATGGTTTTCTCAAAAATTACCAAAACAGAAACCTTTATGTTTACTTTGGGAAAGGATGTTAGATGAGTAGGCTTGGAGTTACGGGCACAGTGACTTAAGAAGCCTCGTTGTGGTGAACATGTGGTAAGATGTGGAGACGGGATGAACTTGACAGGCACCCATCTACCTTGCATTCAATTTCCAAACCACTGCTGGAACCCACACCCTCTTCTTCCCACACCAGGGAGAAGAAGCATCACCATCACACCTCCAGAAAAGAGAGGGCTGAAGCTGTTCCCATCATTCACTTGTTGTGGTCTCTCTTCTCTAAGAACTGCTGCCTGCCTGTCTGCTTGCTGCTTGCTAAGAAGACCAGCTACATACCTCCAGGAGCAGATTTCAGGCTCTCCAGGTACAAAAGGCCATGGCTGACTCTAAGCATTATTGTTTGCAAAACCATTACACCATCAGCCAAAAGATGGGGAGAACAATGTAAAGAGAATAGTTTTGACTCAGCTGCTTTGAAACCTGTTTCAACCCTTTCATAAGCGGTCAAAGACCTTTTTCTTTGATTCATTGCATTAAGACACTGAGTTGTGCCTAAAGTTGATGAGATGGGTAGTGGCTGGTGAGATGTTAGGGATTTCATGAATATTTATAGTGTTATGTTTTATTGTCTCTGTTTCTATATATTTTGATATTCCATCCTTTGATGGTAAGGGTGTTATAAATGTTGTTGTTATCATCTTGAAATACATCAAAATTGCCCTTTTCTCTAGAAGTCTCTTTTACTCAGCAACCAAATGAGAAGTATATCTTTATCTTATAATTAGTTTCCATAATCCTGTGTCATTCCATTTATTACTTCCAGCAGCTGAATCAGAAGGACAATCCTCCTTTCTTCCGGCATCCTCCTATGCACCTACAAAGCCAGCTTTGAAGAGGGAAGGAACCCCATTTTCAGAGCCAGTTTTGAGTGCTGAAGGTGGAGGGAAAGGATATTGGACACAGGCTATGCTGTAACAAAAGAATGGACTATGAAATTTGCATGTTGAGTACACTCAACAAATTACCAAATGGTAAACTAACAATAACACACTTTTATCCACTTGGTTAGCTGTCCATATATAATATGCTAGCAAGTGATTAAGAGACTATTACTATGCATCTGCTACCAGATGGACATCCTGGGAAGCAGAGAAAGCAGTAAAATTCCCTTCATTGTGTTGTAGACCATAGAGACAACCAGTTTTCCAAATGTCTTAATCACACACACAAATCGAGAAGCCCTGATGCTGTTCTGCCAACAAGAACAACTCCCCTCACACCCTGTTGCCTCCAGTTTCTTATCATCTTGGCACAGATGATACTTCCCATTCTGTTACCAGCAAAGTGGAAAGAGTGATCATGATGTTTGGACAAGGTGGTGAAAGAAAGTACTGTTACTAGTGAGGGAAAGGCATATCTGGGTTGTGTAGGTGTGCTTACATATGGGCACACATGCAGCCTTCAATCTCTGCTTTAGCAACACATGCAGCTCTCAAGACCAACAAGTTTGCATACACCATATTATACCATGATGACTTATTATTTGGTAAATTAATGTATACTATATGCAAATTGAACTTTTATCTCAAAATCTGTTATTCTAAGGAACATCTTACTCTTGTCTAGAGGTTAAATAGTGAGCAGTCAGTTACAGCCAGTGGACCTTGGAAAGATAATGGGGATTTAGGGACTCTTAAGTAATTAAAAAACACTAGCCCGGAGGAATTCAGTACCCATGTTATGAGAAACATCAATTAAAGAGATATATACTTAGATCTACTTGTGGCTGTAAATGCCAATGAAGATATAAATTAATTATGACATTTAAAAAGAGTATAAGAAAGAAAAATAGGAAGAAATTAAGGGACAGAATGATATCTTTCAGCTTGCAAGCCAGTCCTCTGGGGATATGACAAAAAGAGCAACATACTATTAAGTCTCTTCAGAGTACCATATATTCTATGTTGCCTTTCAGAGTTGAATAATGGTAGCTGTGAGGGTGACAAGCCTCATGAGATTCTAAGTGATAGCTAAGAGATTCTAAGCAACACTGGTGGCCAGCTTCTCTTCTGATGACTCCTCTTCTGGTGATCAAAGGACTGCATGTTCATTAGGCCCACTTTGGGGGAATCTAATTAATTGGGTGCCAAGAAAAAAATCATATGGAGAAAAAGAAGAAGCTTTGTAGGTGAGGCAGTTCAGAAAACTTTGAGAATGAACAAATGAGTATCAGGGTTAAGTGTGTACTGTCTTACGGTTTTCTCACAGGCATAAACAGGCTCAATATCCCCTTTCGCAGTTTTATTCTTTTTGTAGATTCTGCTTTCTTTCTTCCATCAAAATTTTTTGTGGATTGATCTGCATGTACGTATATAGTATGGAAAACATTCTATCACAGTCATCTTTGTAGACATATCCAGTTCATGAACAACCACAGCTAACACCTTGAATTGAACCATGGAGGGAAGGGGGATCACCCAATAACAATGGCCTTTATCACATGACTGTTTTGGGAGTATAATCCATTGGCATTCCTAACACAGTAATGGGATTTCACATTATTTCATGAGAGATTATCTCATGCAATCACTAGCAGTGGGAACGCAGTCCGAACGCAATCATGGGGTTTCACATAATTGCATGATAGGTCATCACACTGCAATCGCTGGCAGTGGGGATGCAGTCCGAACTCAGTCGGAAGCCAAACGTAAGCAAATTTGGTGAACTAGCGGATTCACAAATCCTATTCCCAGGCTATCTTTTCCCAGGCTTTCATTTCTTTCGAAATTGAGCGGAGCCCCTCTCATGTAATAACCTTTCACATAATTGCATTCATTTCTAAATTGACCCCACTATCCTTTCTTTCAAAACTGAGGGGAATCCCTCTCATGTGATAAGGTCCATAGGTTGAATATGATCATGTTTCCCCACCCGTCAATTGTAACTTCCAACTTGTAAAGAGCTGTCCCATGTACAGACTAAAGTGGTTTTCACAGAAGCATGTTTCAGCTTGATGAGATCATCTTTATTCAGTAAGGGGAAGAGAGGCATATACAGCTGCAATTGGCAAAATTTACCAACCACAATCATTATCTGCTTTCCAGTCAGTGTGTAAGATTTGGTTTAGAAGCTCACCTTAGGGGTCAAGCCTGACTAGACAAAGACATAAATACCCAATCTACTATGACAAACATCAAGTCCATCTTGTACCCCAACTTCCCATTTAGTATCACCTTTAATTTATTCAGTTTGTCCAACAAAACAAAACATCCAGTAACTTATCAAGGTAACAGCTATATTGTACTAACAACTATGCAACTCAGATACAGAACTGGATTAATCAGCATTTTGATGGTACTCCATCACAAATGTATGGATAACCTGATATAATACTTTTAACATGTTGACACTATATAACAGTTGCCACAGTACTGATCACTTTGTAACTCTTTAACATGGTATTAACTTACTCTCCCTTTATGTACATACAGACAAAAGAACTAACTCTTTATAGAGTCAATCCTAATAGCAGATGCACCGGATGACGCAAGACAATGGTGCAGCCCACAGTTTCAAAAGCCTCAGAGCAGAGTAAAAGGGAAGTAATTCCAAGTGAACCTCAAGAACAGGGGTGAAAATTTGGTGGGCAGAAAAATTTTGTGTGCATGTATGTGAGGGGGGGGGGGGTATCTGCATATGGAAAAGGACACACACACAGAGAGAGAATGAGAAAGAGAAGAACAGTGTGTCACTTGAGGTTTTTGAAAAATTGTGATGTGCAATCTGTAGGGGTCTGGATTAGTGAGCACAGGGTGGTTGCAGCCTTTGGGCAGGGACTGCAGGGCTACATATACCTGATCTAGAAGATGCAGTTAATCTAAAAGGGCTTCTGAAGTTTTAAAAAAAATTGATTGGTGTGTCAGACCTTTGGCTTTTACCAGACTTTTGGGGGGGGGGGGGTCTAAAATTTACTTATGTTAAAACGCTGTTCTTTTTTGTTTTTATTTTATTGTGATTTGAGAGAAATAATTGTAAATCAGTTATCTGTAAATTGTAAATCAACACAGTCCATGGTTGACAGAAAAATAATAACTTATATGAAATTAAATTACATCTGTTTCCATCTATGGAAATAGAAGCCAGAATAAAAAGGATAGTAATAGGTGTGTCATCTAAGAGGTGAAACAGATGGGCAGGAAAAAGTGGGTTGAAGCTGCCTTTTCCAAAGCCACTTTGAAACCCCACCAACCGCACCACCGGCTGCCAAGGCAGCTGTAGTGCTCAAGCCATGACCACATGACATGGCTTCAAGCTGGGAAGAAGCAGAAAAAAATCTGCTTCTGTTTGAAACAACTTTTCTCTGCATAAGGCGCCTAGAAGGTACTTTCCTTCTGGCTTCAAAGCATGTGTCATCTAAATGCCATGCCTTCAAGCCAGCCTGAAAGCACCTCTTTTTGCCTGTCTGGTTAGCCCCTTAGAAAACCTGAAGTTCCTCAGTCACCACTCACTTCACTACAACCATATTCCCCATAGGTAAGGTATGGCTGAAGGGCGGGGTATAAATACTGTAAATAAATAATAAATAAACTAGATTAAGCTAGATACACCTAGCACTGAACCTTCAGGTCACCTCAAGCTCTTTTCTAGGAGGACTCAGTGTATGAGCTTAATGGATTCTTACTCTCATATCTACAAAGACTTTTTGTTTCACATTATTTTTATACTAATACAAGCTGCTTCAAACTTCCACCCTCTTACCTGTGCGACTTCTTCAAAATCATCATGTCTTTTCTGAAGAGCTCGTGCCCTATGAAGGGATTTTCCCACTCCTGTGTGTTTGCTAAGAAATGCCTCTCCATGGTTTTCAATCCAGTCCAGCACCTAGACAGAAAAGAAAACAAATCCAATTATCTTCTGTGGTGTTTTGATTATCTATGGACACTACTTAAAAACAACACACATAAGTGGATTCAATCGCCTGAGGAGTTTATCTGCAGAAACATTCAATGCGTTTTTTCTGAGCCAAATCCAATCAATCCAAAGTAAAATGCGTTCCACTGTTTACTGATAAACTGCCATTATTGAATAGCTGTTATCTATTAATTTCAATGATACATAACATGCATTGCTCGGTGATCATTCAGTGTTTTATGGTAGAAATGAACCTGCTTTGAATTGCTGAGATTTAAAACAGAAACAAAACCGACAACCACTATCGTCATCAGGAGGAGACATTAACAGTATGTTTCCCTTGTATTCAAGTCCCAGTGTAAACAGAACTCCTTCCTTAGATGTACCATGATTTACTTCACACAGGCAAGCTATAACCAAGGCAAAATATTTAAATACACCTAAGGAAGGAATAAAAGAGCAAATCTGAGCTAAGATGTGAGTGGCTGGGAAAGGGTGTCATTTGGACATTCAGTGTATCAATGCTGAGGATCCTGAACCATATAACATGGTGTGAGACATCAAACTTTCCAAGTAATCAGATTCCAACCCATCCAGTGTAACTGATTCCAGTGAAAACAAAGTGGCAAACCTAATATTCAATGGATTTAAAGGATTACCTTTCTAAAATGTATCAGCTGTTCTGCAGCTGTCTAGTAGGAGAAGCATCTCCCAAACAATAAAACTTTATCTATGAAATACATACTTCCATTACAATAAATCTGTGTTTACAAAAATGCAGAAATTATGTCATATATAGAGACAACTCCAGATGAAGTGGTAAGTGTGTGGATTTTTAAAATCTCTTGGGGGAGTGTGTCTGTTGTAGAGGAGGAGGAGCTTCTGTGAGTCACATCTGTGAGTCACAAGTGGGAGGAGCTAAGAGACTAGCTATAGAGAACTGCTCAGAGAGCCAGTGGCAGACCAGTTGGAGTGAGAGAGAAGAAGGAAGAGCAGCTTTTTGGCAGCCATTTTAAGTGGGAGGAGCTAGGAGACTAGCTATAGAAATAGAGGAGTATAACCTTTTTAAGAGAAACAGGCCAAACAAGAAAGGAGGAGGAATAGCATTATATGTCAGGGATATTTACACCAGTGAAGAGATCCAGGACATCAATACTGGAAGCCAGGTGGAGAGCATCTGGATAAAAATTAAAGGAGAGGGAAATAACAGGGATGTTACTGTGGGAGTCTACTACAGACCCCCAAGTCAGAGGAAATGGATGATGCCTTTCTAGAACAGATGATCACACAATCAGGAAGGAGAGATGTAGTAGTGATGGGGGACTTCAACTACCCAGATATTTGCTGGAAGTCAAACTCAGCACTATCCTCAAGATCTAGAAAATTCCTCACTTGCCTCAAAGACAATTTCATTGTCCAAAAGGTGGAAGAGGCAACAAGGGGATCAGCTACAGGGAAGACCTAGTTGATGGGGTGCAAGTGGTGGGATCCTTAGGTGGGAGTGACCATGTCATCCTGGAGTTTGTTATACAGTGGAAAGGTGAAGCTAGGCATAGTCAGACACGCATTCTAGACTTTAGGAAAGCTGATTTCAATAAACTTAGAGAAATACTGTGGGTGATCCCATGGTCAAGAATACTAAAAGAGAAGGGAGTTCAAGATGGATGGGAGTTCCTCCAAAGGGAGATAGTAAAGGGACAATTTCAGACAGTTCCAATGAGGAAGAAAAATGGGAGATGTCTCAAGAAACCGGTATGGATGACTAAGGAACTTACAACTGAGCTAAGTTTTAAACGGAACATGTATAAAAAATGGAAAAATGGGGAAATCACCAAGGAGGAATTCAAACAAATAGCCAGCACATGTAGGGATAAAGTCAGAAAAGCTAAAGCGCAAAATGAACTCAGGCTTGCTAGAGAGGTTAAGAACAATAAAAAGGGCTTTTTTGGATATGTCCGCAGCAAAAGGAAGAAGAAGGAAACGGTTGGGCCACTGCGTGCAGAAGATGGCAAAATGCTCACAGGAGACAGAGAAAAGGCAGAATTGCTCAACACTTTCTTTGCTTCAGTCTTCTCAGGAAAGGCAAAGGGTGTCCAACCTAAGGATAATGGGGCAGAGGACAGAATAGGGGAATTTCAGCACAGAATAAGTAAAGAGACAGTACAGGAATACCTGGTTAATCTAAATGAATATAAGTCTTCAGGACCAGATGAACTACATCCTAGGGTATGAAAAGAACTGGCAAATGTAATATCGGAACCAATGGCAATCATCTTTGAGAACTCCTGGAGAACAGGAGAAGTCCCTGCAGACTGGAGGAGGGCAAATGTTGTCCCAATCTTCAAAAAGGGGAAAAAAGAGGATCCCAACAATTATCGTCCGGTTAGTCTGACATCAATACCAGGAAAGATTCTGGAGCAGATCATTAAACAGAGAGTCTGTGAATATCTGGAAGATAATTCCATAATCACAAAAAGCCAACATGGGTTTCAGAGAAACAAGTCATGCCAGACAAATCTGATCTCTTTTTTTGATAAAATTACCAGCTTGGTAGATGAAGGGAATGCTGTGGATATAGTATATCTTGACTTCAGTAAGGCATTTGACAAGGTTCCCCATGACATCCTTGCAAACAAGCTTGTAAAATGTGGACTAGACAAGGTAACCGTTACATGGATTTGTAACTGGTTGACTCACCGGACCCAAAGGGTGCTCAACAATGGTTCCTTTTCATCCTGGAAAGAAGTGACAAGTGGGGTGCCACAGGGTTCTGTCCTGGGCCCAGTGCTATTCAACATCTTTATTAATGACTTGGATGACAGTATTGAGAGTCTAGTTATCAAATTTGCAGATGACACCAAATTAGGAGGAGTAGCCAATACCCCAAAGGACAGAATCAAAATTCAAAATTACCTGAATAGACTAGAAAGCTGGGCCAAAGCTAACAAAATGAAATTTAACACAGAGAAATGTAAGGTCCTACACATAGGGCAGAAAAATGAAATGCACAGATATAGGATGGGGGACACCTGGATGAATGAGACAACATGTGAAAGGGATCTAGGAGTCCAAGTAGACCACAAGTTGAACATGAGTCAACAGTGTGATGCAGCAGCTAAAAAGGCCAATGCTATTTTAGGTTGCATCAATAGAAATATAGTGTCTAGATCAAGGGAAGTAATAGTGCCACTCTATTCTGATTTGGTCAGGCCCCACCTGGAATACTGTGTCCAGTTCTGGGCACCACAATTCAAAAAGGATGTGGAGAAACTGGAGCGTGTCCAAAGGAGGGCGACTAAAATGGTGAAGGGTCTGGAAACCTTGCCCTATGAAGAACGCCTTAGGGAGCTGGGGATGTTTAGCCTGGAGAAGAGAAGGTTAAGAGGTGATATGATAGCCCTGTTTAAATACTTGAAGGGATGTCACATTGAGGAGGGAGCAAGCTTGTTTTCTGCTGCTCCGAGAGGGCTTGCTGCTGGGCCACACCTACCATCTCCAGAGCCTTTAAAGCTGAGAGGGAGTGCAGAGGGCTTGCTGCCGGGCCACACCTAACATCTCCAGAGCCTCTGGACTGAGAGGCCACTATCCCTGCCCAGTGAGGGACTGAGGTAGCCTTGTGAACAGGGAGAAGGTGGCTGCAAAAACCATCATCCCTGCCTTCTACTTCCCACAACAGTGAGATACTGGCATTGACAACTGCAACAGCAGGGAGCCATTAGTAACAACATTCTCTGTTGCACCGGCTGTGGTAAACAATTTCACCATAAGTTCTAACTTTTTAATATATTTTTTTTTACTAAATGCTTTTATCTAATTTTAATTTTTAGATGTAATCTGATTGAATCAAGTTTTTTAATCATTGACATTGGCAAATTTAGTAAAAGATGGGGGTTCTAACAAGGTTGGGATGCAAGAGACTTGGTATCTCTCCAACCGATAAAGGTTTACTAGTAAATAAGGAGATTCAAAAGAAACAAACAAAACAGACTGATATTCGGCATTACTTCTCTCCAATTATCAAAATAAATTACAAAGGATCAGCACAAACACCTGACCCTATGTTGGAATGGACACTCGATCAGAAACATATGCTTTTTGATCTTCACTCTGGAAAGAGCATTAGCCTGGCTGAGGAAATTGCCTGGGTGGATAACAACCATAAAAATGCCTTGTCATGGGACTGGAGGAATGGATCTAGGTTAAATTCCACAAAAGAAAACTCTTTTCAAGATATAATAGGAAATGAACCAAAGCTTAGCTCCAGTCCACAAGAGGTAAAGAACTCAGTACAATCCATAGAACTAACTGATTATGTTATTGGTCTGTCCAAAGAGCTGCAATCAATTAAAACTTATCTCTCAGAATGTAATGGTCTATTAACAACTATGACTGAATTGTTGGTAAAGTTTGAATCTCAGACCGAAACCAAACAATCTGCCTCTGAGGTCGTCTTAAGTCAACATAGTACAGGAAGGAGGACAGCTAACAAGAGGGTGACTAAGGATAAAAGGAACAAGATAAAGCTACTTCCACACAGAGCAATTATTTTTAAAAAATCAAAGAACATCAAGAGATCATCTAAACATCATTGTGCTTTAGCGAAGCAGATTAAGCTAAACTTTAAGAAGCTATTCAATCTGCTCGGGGCGGAACAACTGCCTTTAAGGCGCACAAAGAAGAAAGACTTAGGAGAGAGTAATAGCAACACACCCAACTTAACCATGAAGATATTGCAGCCTATATTTGGCCAAACTGTTGCCTCTAGTGACCCTCCAAAAAAGGACATGTCGGCTTGGAGTAGCGAAGCAGACAATCAAGATCCCTGGGACAACATCCTCAAAAATGATCTACAGAAACAGAAGTTGATGTTGCATCAGGAAAATCATAAACCATTACCCCGTCTGGATAACAGTAGATGCAGGTCTTGGAACTTGTTATTAATTAAAAATAAGTTAGCCATTAGTAACTATCCCAAAATTAGTAGTTCACTATCTCAAACTGCACGTAGGGAACACTTGTCTCATGTGGTAGAATCTATAACTAACAGATTCTTCCCCCCCTTAAAAATTTTATGGGTAGAGTATCACCTATACAATCGCAATCGAGTTCGAGCTATTGTAACATTTACTAATGAAGATTCCACAAAAGAACTGTATTCCCTTAGAGATAATTTTTTACAAAAAGGCATGTTAATCTCCCGTTTTTAAAAAAATGCTGCACCTCCTGCACCATTAGTTATTCAGAAATCAGTTGATAATCCTGAGAAGGAATCCAATCATAATATAGTGACAGACCTCATTGAATTATCAGATTCTCCGTTGGAAATAGTCCAGTCCCCCTCTTCTAAAGATCCTCAAAAGCTGTCTCATGTGGAAATATTACCATCAAACGCCTTAAATGAAATGGTCATAGAGGAAGAAAACACACTCCTGAAAACTTTCCAGACCCTACCACCATTACTACAAACTGAGATTATAGACAGACTCTCATTCCTCAGCGGAACACTATTAAACCTTCAGAGAAAGGGGACTTTGGGTGAGTCCAAGTCATTAAATACATCTGTGACTCCCCCAATAGGGGTTTCTATCGAAGGCAGGGGAATTGATAGTCCCCTACTGGAACATGAGATAAAACATGACAACATTGCCTTGGATAACCCAAGTCACAGTAATAATAAGGGGGCCAAGGAAACAAACGCAGTACCTGTGGCATCCAAGAGAAGGGGAGCAAGACAAAATGGTGCTATTTTTTATGACGAAAGAGGTAGTCTTGATCAGATCCAAGAATTGGACTGACACAAGGAGAGCAACGTATCATTACTAGAACTTGATTCTGCAAATTCATTGGTCCCCTTTTATGCCACCTCGGGCTTTAGTAACGCGAAATCCCCTGCTCCAGGTAAATTGCAGCTTAGCTGCCTATCTTGGAACATTGCAGGGTGGAAACCCAAATCAAGAAATCCTGAGTGTATAGAGTACCTCCAGAAATTTGATATTATTTTAGTCCAGGAGACTTGGTGTACAACTCATCTTAACTTGAATGGCTACAGTGTTATTGAAGAACCTGCTACAATCCCCACTGGTAAAGGGAGACCAAGAGCAGGGCTAGCTATCTTGATTGCTACTTCCCTTAAGGCCTCAAATACCATCTTACCAAAGTGTGGCCAGATCGCCATTGCAAGTTTAATTGATTTTGGATCTATGAGCTTAATAGTTGTTAATGTTTATATCCCTCCTACTAGCAAGAAAGAAAAGCTAAAACATATATGGGAAACTCTAGAAGATTACTTAATAAACCTAGAAGCCCTGTCACCCAAGGCACATTTAATTGTGATGGGTGACTTTAACGCTAGAATTGGAGCCAACAACGAAGCACTTTTCTCTTCTCGCTCCTGGCACTTAAAGGAGATGGAGGACCATATATTAAACACAAGGAGGCACTCAAAAGATATTGGGATCAACTATGCAGGGATAAATCTCTTTCAAATGGTGGAGCGCCTGTCTCTCAGAATTTTAAATGGAGATCCAAACTTTGAACAGCATGGAGAATTTACATATATTTCTGGAAAAGGAAGTAGCACAATAGATTATGCTATAGTTTCCAACTCTTTGTATAAACAAGTAACTAAATTCTCCTTAGCAGACATACTTGAGAGTGATCACCTCCCTTTATCTCTTTTTGTAAGCACTCCCAATGAAGTTCATCTCAGCCCCCAACAATATTTCGATAACACAAAAATTGACACTAGGCACAGAAGATTGAGATGGTCAGATAACATTAGTAATAAGCTCAAATCTCTCCTAAATTCCCCAGTATGTAGTAGCCTTAAAAGCCTGATTATGGAGACCCAGGATGTACAGGTGGCCATTGCAAACTTCACAACTCTCTTGGAATTCCTGACCAAAAGTATGAGGGAGACTCAAAATTTTGTCTCTAGGAAAAAGAATAAGGATACTGCCACAGGCTTAGATAGAGAATGTTTAACCCTTAAAGAGAAAATGAGGAAAATATATCTTCAGTACCGGAGAGATAATACCCGTCTGTTACCTGAGGCTTATTATGATATTAAAAAATATCATAAATCATTGATTGCTAAAAGGAATAAAGAAAAGAATCACAGGCAATGGCAGGCACTCTTGACTTCCTCTTTAGAAAGGAACACCAGACAGTTTTGGCTCATTGTCACAGGTGCCCTGGGAAATTCTGAGGGAGCACCTCAATGCAACATACCCGCTCATGTATGGGAAGATTATTTTTCCACCCTATACAGAGATCGTGAGGCATACACTTTTGGACCAGCACGTGAATCAGGTACAGCTTCCTTGCAATTCTTAAACACCCCACAATGGCCCCCTGTTACTGAACAGGAGGTCAAAAGTTTAATTTCTTGCCTGAAACCAGGCAAAGCTCCAGGGCCTGATCACATTGTGCCTGAACTATTAAAAGCTAATAGCACCTGGTGGATACCTCTACTGGCAACTCTATTCACTCATATCAACAGAACGGCTCAGCTGCCTAGTAGCTGGTCCCAAGCCATTATAATTCCAGTTTACAAAAAGGGTGATAAAAGCGAGCCTACTAATTACCGGCCCATAAGTTTGTTGTCAGTGGTAGGAAAATTGTACGGTAGATTTCTAAACAACCGACTCACAGATTGGGTAGAGACTGAAAAAATTCTTGGGGATGCGCAAGCTGGTTTTAGAAAAGGCAAGTCAACTATGGATCATTGCTTAGTTCTTAGCCATCTAGCAGAGAAGTACATGAGAGCTCATAGTCATGCTTTATTTGTTGCCTTTATGGATCTTAAATCAGCCTTCGATTCGATTTCAAGAGATAAACTCTGGAATAAACTTCTTGCTTCCTCGATCGACAAAAGGTTGCTTGGCCTAATCATGAAGCTATATAGCAACACCACCATAAGAGTAAGGTGTGGAGTACAGGGAAACCTAACCAGTTCCATCACTGTAGAAAGAGGGGTACGGCAGGGGTGCATCCTTGCACCCACACTCTTTAATTTATATCTTAATGATCTTCCTTCAGTGATGTCCTCAGACACATTTCACCCTCCGAAATTAGCCTCAGTCAGCATCCCTCTGCTGTTATATGCTGATGATGCTGCACTGTTATCATTCTCTAAGGTGGGATTATTAAGAGCAGTGAGAGCTTTTATTGAGTACTGTGGAAATAATCAATTAGATATTAATTACAATAAATCGAAAATAATGGTTTTTTCTAAGAAACGCTCCATGTTCAGCTGGAAGATTGTAGGCCATGAAATAGAGCAAGTAAGACAATTTAGATACCTAGGAATTACATTCAATGCACTAGGCACCTGGACAGCACATCGGGCAATTTCTGTTCAGAATGCTGCAAATAGCAGTATGGCTATTGTCCGTTTCTTTTATACTAAAGGCGGGCAATTGATACCATCTGCTCTAAAGGTCTTTAGGGCTAAGGTTCTGCCACAACTTTTATTTAGTATCCCAGTGTGGATTTTAGGTTTTACATCATCTGTAGAAAGAGTCCTTTCTGCATTTCTCAGGAAAATCTTTCACATGCCAAACTGTGTTCCAACAGCAGCTCTACGTCTTGAGGCCGGGTGCCCGTCAGTGGAATGCCTTGCGTGGAAATGGACCTTAGGCTATTTCCTGAAACTTATTTTTGCAGGCCCTGAGACTGGATACACCTATTTAATTTACAGAGACACATATATCACTGATTTGATTAAATCAGTGACAGAAAAATTTCAGAAACTGGGTCTCCCACATGATTTTTTAGGCACTCTTGATAGGCCTAAGGCAAAGCAGATTCTCATTCAGCGCATTAAAGACATCGATATGCAATACTCAACATCGATTGCATGTTCTACCTGTTCCCCAAAGGGCTTGGGATTGTGCTTCAACTCAAAGGGGGCAAAATATTTGGAAAATCTAACAATCCCCAAATATAGATTGGCATTCAGCAAAGGCCGATTTAATGTAATTCCTTCAGCTATGCTAGAGGGACGTTTCCATCAAATTGAATATAAGGCTAGAATCTGTCCATGTGGAGAGTGCCAACCAGAATCCATATCTCACATTCTTCTTTATTGTATGTTTTATAAGGATGACAGATTACGAATAATAACTCCTATATTAAATAGATATCCAGGCAGAACCTCTGAATGGTACGTGAAGTTTTTATTGGCAGATGAGGACAAAAAGATCACAGAGGAAGTTGCAAAGTTTATTTTCTCTGCAATCAGAATTCGTAAAACCATGTGTTATAAAGGCGAGTAGTGATGTTTTCTCCCAGCTTAAACACTTATGGAAAATTGAGGAGGGATATGAGCTGGATAATGAAGTGATTAGTCTGTTAACAAAACCTTTGTCACAATCTATTCTGTATGTATGTTTGTTTTTATACGGTGTGTATTACTCTTGTTATTTTATTGGTAATTGCTGTTTGTTTGTTTTAAAACTGCCTATGGTTTGTTAACTGAAATAAAGGCATTCATTCATTCATTCATTCATTTTCTGCTGCTCCAGAGAACAGGACTTGGAACAATGGATGCAAACTGCAGGAAAAGAGATTCCACCTCAACATTAGGAAGAACTTCCTGACAGTAAGGGCTGTTCAACAGTGGAACACACTCCCTCGGAGGGTGGTGGAGTCTCCTTCCTTGGAGGTTTTAAAGCAGAGGCTGGATGGCCATCTGTCGGGTATGCTTTGATTGGGAGTTCCTGCACGGCAGGGGGTTGGACTGGATGGCCCTTGTGGTCTCTTCCAACTCTAAATTTCTATGATTCTATGATTCTATGAAAAGGAGATGCATAAATATCATATCAGACAAGTACCCATTTTAGCATGGATGTAGCCAGAAACATTTAATGTCATATCCCTTGGGGACTTTATTCCTCCACTGAGACCACTGGCTTCTGTGTTTGTTTGTTTTTTAATGGAGCTGAAATTCAGTTGATTCTGAGCATGTACAAATAGCTTTCTATCTGTGACATAGTTCCCTCCTTTTCAAAAAGTCAATTAACAATGCAGTCCTATACATGTCTACTCAGAAGTTTAAAAAAAACAAAACACTGAGTTGTTACTCCTTATTTCTGGGTAAGTGGGTGTAAAATGAATTACAGCCTGGAAGAGTAAGTGACCATTAATGGAGACCATTACTGTACTTTCGTTCCATTTTCCTTTTTTCCTTTCTCTCTCTCTCTCTCTTTCAAACATCTCAGTCTCCCTTCCCTGCTTCCAATAAAGATACAACTTACTTTCTACTCCTTCTTTCTCACTGGTTCTTATGTCCCTCTGCTACAATCCCTAGGCATTTATTTAGCCTTCCTCATTCCTCACTCATCTTTCCCAGTACATGAGACAATAGAAATTCATTTTTCTCTGTATCTGCACACACTCACAGTCATACACTTGAAGTCATGGACAGAGAAGGCTCACCAAATATCACATAAACAGGAGCAGAAACATCTTAGTAACCTGGACCACAAGTGGCCCATGCAAAAGTAATCATTAGAATAAAACATCAAAGATTCCTACGCAAAGATCCCTACTCTTACTTCCAAGGAGCACTTTTGCTCCTGATAACTCCAGTGTTTGCCTGTGACTAAATGCCATACTGAGAGATTTTTTACAGAATCACAACATTATAGAGTTGGAAGGAACCTCAAAGGCCATGTAACCCAACCCCATGTCATGCAGGAATCCACACATCAGGCATCCTTAAGAGATATACATTCAACTTCTGTTTAAAACCTCCAAGAAAAATTCACTAGTTTATAACTGATGGCGAAATCAATACTTTCTAAAATTTACTACCATATATACTTATGTATAGGTCAACCTCATATATAAGTTGAGGGCAGGTTTTGGGGGCAAAATCATGGATTTTGATATGAACTGTGAATAGATCGAGGGTCAAACTCAGGGGCATGTAACAAAGGATCTAAACGAAGGGGAAAAAACACCACTTTGCTCTCTCCTTCTCCCTCTCTGGACCTCTCCCAAGGGTCACAGTCTGGGCATGCAAAATGTGGACACAGACCTCCAATTTCCCTCCCTTCCCCACAACCTTCCCCAAGGCTGGCTTGCAAAAAAGGGGACAGAGACCTCCTATTTCCCTCCCTTCCCCACAACTTTCCCCAAGGTTGATGGCTTGCAAAAAGGGGGACAAAGACCTCTGATTTCCCTCCTCTCTCTCTTCCCTCCCTTCTCCACAAATTTCCCAAGGCTCACGGAGAAGTATTACTGTATTGCGCCTTATATACGTCTACCTAGGATTTTGGAGCCCATTTTTGGGCTTAAATTTTTCAATGTATAAATAAGTATATACACTAATCCACAATCAAAATACAGTAACCCTGAGATGTACATCCTCAGGATGCATTTAGGGCCCATGCTAAGGTTAGTAGCTTCCATGTCAGTGGGGAAATTGATCACTCTTACTTTTAATCTAATTTAACGGAATTGTCCGAGGTTCTGAACCTATTTCAATGTAAACTTTCAATACTCTGGATAGTTCCTCCCCTATAATTTCAGCAACCTGGACAGCTCCTTGGAAGTCCTGCCTTCAAGCATTTGGACAACCTGAAAAGAAACTCCTGGCTTTGCAGCAGTTTGTCCATTCTAAGCTTATGTATGTTATGTGAACATATATGTAGGAGAAGACCCATATAGTATTTCTTATGGTTGCAATTTTTAACTGTTTTAAAGTATGTGTAGAATTGAGAAATTGTAGCCACCATTTACCTAGTTTAGAAGAAACACAATTTACTTAAATTGTGATGCTTGCTTGTATTCTGAATTGAGACATACTTCTTCTCAAAGGTCTTCTCTGGTGGAAAATATAACTGTAATGTATTCATAACTCCCAGGTACCTATGATGCTGAAATGGCAGAACACTATGTATTAAGGACCTGAAAAAGTATAATTTTCCCAAGATGTCTTAACTCTCAGCACAAAGTCAGAAGTAGCAGCTGTTGGCTTTCATATCAGAGAGGCAGTGAATCTAGTCTAGGATTCAGTCTGAGTTTTAAATGAGCTGTCTGAAGTGCTAAACCCAACAAAGGATAAACAGTTTGGATAATTCCTTTCACGTTCAGGCAGACTAACATTAAGAATGGAGTCAATGATGCATTGACATGGGAGCTACCAATCTGCATTGGGTGTCAGTCGCCCTAAATTCCCATGTTCTCAAGTTTCTCTGATATAGGGATAAGGACAACTGTTGACCAAAACATATGGAGAGCACCATGTTGGAGAAGGCTGGATATTGCTTATGAAAGCAAAAACCATTTTGAAAACTGTAGATTCTATGGACATGGCCAATTTTTTTTGGTAAAGATGTAGCAACTTGTAGATCAGTGTGGCAAGCATGTCCGCCCCCCCCCCCCCCCCCGATATCACAGCCCTTAGATACTGGAATTAAAAAACTCTTTTGGTAGTAAGTGATAGGAGGGCATCTGGTATGACCCATCCTATGTGGAGGCCTCCATTATCTCAAAATGAGAACTCAACTAAGGCTAGCATTCCTGGGCCTTGTTCCCTCTTACAAAGAATTTGGTGCCTGATCTGAATTATGAATCGGTGCAAAAATAGTTCCTGGTTCCCACTATGTCTGTGCCAATTCTACCAATTTGGATCAGGCACCTTGGCATCTCCAACCCCCAACTGTCCCCGGCTCAGTCTCCTTACCGGCTTCTTCTGGCCTCCTTTGGCTTCTAACTGGCTTCCCCAGCTTCCCTGTAGTCTTCTTCCATTCCCTGCGGCTGGGGAACCTTGCAGAGAAGCTGCATGGGGAGATGGCTGGGGAGATGGGGAGATGGCTGGGGCTGTCATTGGAGGCGGAAATGAATCCGCCCAACCTAGTTCCTACTTGGGCCAGGGCAGATTCAAATCTGCCTGTGGTTCCCACTGGAATGAATCAATTTATTTGAGAATAAACCCATGTCAAAAAGGCGTTGGTAAAATGGGGTGGTTTTTTTGGGGATGAATCAATTTATTTAAGAATAAATTGATTCATCCCAAAAAAACACCCCATTTTACCAACGTCTTTTTGACATGGGTTAAATGGGTAAAAACCATGGCCCCCCTTTCTGAATTGCTTCAGTGATTCGAATTACTGTGTATACTCGTGTATAAGTCGACCTCATGTATACGTCGAGATCAACTTTTGGGGCCAAAAAATGGAGATTTTTGTATGACCCGTGGATAATTCGAGGGTAGGTTTAAGGGGGCAGCCCAGCTGGGGAGAGGCTCTGGGGTGATCAGCATCTCTCCATTTGGGATCTCTCCTGAGGAGAAAGCCTGGCTAGAGAGACGCTGGGACGGGAATGCGTTCACCCTGCAGTCCCCTCTCCAGCCAGGATTCCTCCTCCGGAGAAGAAAGCCTGGCTGGAGGGACATTGAGAAGGGCGTGTGGGGCAAACGCATGCCCTTCCCTGTGTCTCTCTAGCCGGGCTTTCTCCAGGCCTGTACCCAGACCTCGAGGGGCCCTGGGGCAGAAAGTACATTGGGGCCCCTAAATTTTTTAATGTCCCAAGTCCTACTGTAAGCCACCCATCTTGGTGCACCCATTTACAAGAGTCAAACCTTGTGCTCTGAATCCCATAACAGATTCAGGCTCCCAGAATTCCATAGCCTTCAGCCAGAAAAGAGTCAAGCCTTGAGCTCCAGGCCCCACAACAGACTCCAACTCCCAGAATTCCATAGCCTTCAGCCAGAAAAGAGTCAAGCCTTGTGCTCTGGGCCCCACAACAGACTCCAGCTCCCAGAATTCCATAGCCTTGAGTCGGAAAGAGTTAAAGCGGGTCCAAACCTGGTTATTTCTGCAGTGGGGCCTGCCTGAGTGGCTGAAGCAGAGCTCTCACCATGTGAGTCACACCACTCTCAGCTCCCTTTTTCCCGCCTGGTGCCTCCCCTTCAGCCACAGCCAAGTCCTCTGTCCTGAGTCTGAGTGGTTTGGAAAGGGAGGGACTCTGGCCGGGCCAAGGACAGACAGGAGGGAAGAAGAGGAGACTCAAGAGAGTATTTGTGAGGGTAGCTGGCCGGTGCCTTCTCGCTAGCTGGCTTTCCTCCTCCTAAGGAGGGAGCCCGGCCAGGGAGAACGCTCTGCCTTTCCAGCCTGGGGTAGACTTACACCGCATTGTCCCATGTTATACGTCTACCTCAGGATTTTGGAGGGCATTTGGGGGCACAAATTTCTCAACTTATAGTCGAGTATATACAGTAAGTGGGAACCATGGTGGTTTAAACCAGATCATTTCAAATCACAATCTGGTTTAAACCATAGTGGGAACAAGGTCCTGGAGTTGTCCTCAGAAGATGTTCCCACACATACAAAAAGAGGTAATAAAACAATTAATGGCGTCTGGCATGGGGATGTAAACAACTATCTTGTCATCCTAGTCCAGGAAACTGGTCTACTTCATACCCCTCCCTTTTCTTGGAAGACCCAAAACTTCAAAAGCATTTAAGATATATATCAAAGACCTCTTTGATCTGCTCTATGCAAGCCCTGGTTCTTTTTGCACAGGGCACAGAAATTCTATTTAAACTATGGGCCGTCCTTTGTTGGCTTAGTTTGCTTCCAGGCAGAAGTGTTGCCAGATTTGCTATGCCCCTTTTTGCTTCTCTATCAAGAGAGTGAATGAGATTCTGTTGTCCATCTTAGCATCAGCAGAAGAAGAAGCAACCATCACTTTCTAAGCCTTTTCCATTCCAACTGAACTCTTTGTTCCCACTCACTAGTAAAGACGTGTATTCACATGGATTTTTCTCTTTTAAATAAAAAGTACAGGTTGAAGTTGCCTCTGGACTTCTTCCTACCTTCTGAACCAGTTATGCACAGGTAAAAGATGACCAATTAACACAGCCAATTCAATGTAAGCTAATTATAATTCCCCATATATACCTTTATTGGCTTGATTAGCCTTGGCAGTAGTAACATAGATGTGGTTGGCTACTGCTCCCAGTATTCCTCATCATTGGCTATGCTACCTAGCGATGCTTCAGAGTTACAGTCCAACAACTTCTGGAGTGGCCTTGTTTTAATGATGGATTGTCAGACATTTTGTAAGGTCTGCTTAGGTAAACTGCCACCCTTGTTTCCCTCTTAGCACAAACTGTATATTCCTGAGCGAAAGCTTTCCAAATACTTTTCCCCCTTGATTATGGCAAGAAAAAAACTATCCATTTGATATATCTATCATCTACCATTTGTACATGGCTTGTAATAACAGGGATAATTAAAATAACATTCTGGCTGGCTGTGCTGTTATTGAATCTATTAATATTTCCCCTTATCCTTTTCCCCTTTTGGGGAAGCTTCACATCTTCAGTTATAATTGAATTCAAGGAAAACTAGAAGTTGAAAGAGAGGCCAGGTTATTGGAAACAGGTAAGAACTATTAAATAAAACTGTTTGCTTTAAATTGCTTTTAAACATTGTTGGTAGTTTAATTTAATTTTAATGTTGATAATTTCCATGTTTTAACTGCATTGTATTTCAGTTCATAAGCCACTGAGTTCCGGTTTTGAAGAAAAGACAATGTGTATACAAAGTTAATAATAATGATAGTAATTCTCATTAGGAAAAACATTGACTAAAATGGAATTTGCCTCTGATGTAACATTTTGAGACTTCTTATTGCAGGAAGTGATAGTATAAGTTGTAGAACATCATCATTTTAGGTTCTTTATTAGAACTCAGATGAGGGTGATTACTCATGTGCCCCAACTTCCATTCATTTACAATTATGCCACCGACTTTCATTCACCTACAGTTATCCAAGAATGTTTATGTGAGATGGCTTCTGGAAAGACTAATGTGCACATTCAAATTTCTCCTGTCTGAATTTCTCAGAACACCTTATTCATAAAATTTTTTGTAAGAATCTTTGTAAAATATATTGCTAATATTAACAGAACTTGGGGCACACAATTTTCTGTTCTAATTACAACCAGCAGAGGGTGCTTCCAGTACATAATTCTGCAACAGAGCTGACACCATCTATGTGATTTTTGGTTTTGCATTAAAAGGACTATTTGTATTCCCCCCCCCCCCACTATGATACATGTTAATTTTTAATTAGTTTACATTGGGAATATCAAAGCTCTAGGCAAATACTAAAGAGATGTGCTTGGAGAAGTTCCATAGCCTCCCTCAGTCAGCTCTAACAGCTATGTAGTCCCCAAGTGAGCCCTAAAAGAACAAGCTTGGGAAACCTTGGCCTTGACTAAATAGCCATGTAATCCCCCAATGGGTCCCCATAGGACCTACTGGAAGAAGTTGCCTCATGTTCAGAGAACTATGCAGTCCTTGGAGGCTCAAAGCTCTCTGCACGTCCCATTGCATTTTCAGATTCCCCACAATGGGGTGATTCAAGGAAGTGCCCTAATGCTGAAGTGAAAGACAAGCCCAAGCTCTTTCTTTACATAAGAGAAACTTTGTGTGCTCTCGGAGCAAGGAGGGGAAAAGAGCATCCCATATGGTAATAGTGGGCCAAGCATTTAACCAATAAAAAGTGACACTGGCATCAGTCCTTGAACTGGTGTCTGCAAGGAGTATGTTGAATAGAGAGTGGGACACATTACTCTACAACACATTAATTCCCTGGCAGAATCCCCTCCTTTTTAAAGAAAAAATAAAAAGGGAAAAAGTGGGCTCCACTGCAGGTGGATTAATGAAGAAACCTCACAGATTTGGAAGGACACGAAAATCAGATTTGGTTTATAATGACAGCATAACAAATAAAATCAGCAGAAAGGTGGGGGAAACACCATAAAAGGTACTTTAAAATCCTGATCCTATATAATCTTCATTTCTGCTTACCAAGTTCAATTAAATTAAAAGAAAATTCTCGTGACATTTAAAAAGAGCTTGAAATAGATGTTTTCCTTCCTTCTACCTATTTGTCAAAGCAGGCTAATGCCAAATCATGGCCTATTAATAAAGGGAAAAAAGACATCTAAAAACAAAGGAATATATCCTTTTGCTTTTCTGCCATTGGAGAACTGTAATAACTGAACCTCAAACAACCTAATCTGTTCTTATTGGCATTTAGAATACTTCTAAAAATATGGTATGATTCTTGATTTGATTTTCTCCAAAACTTTCTCAGTTTTGGAACAATGATAAAAGGTTTGTCACAGGGATAAGAATGACTCAGTTGCTTACAGAAAAAAGACAAGAATCTATGGAGAAATTTAGATTTGTGTCTTTGTTTAATTTTAAAATTTATGGCAAAGAGACAACAAACTTGAAAAAGGAAAGATTTTCAACTTCCAGAATGGCAAGACCTGCCTCCTGCTTAAGATCTGCTTGCATCTGGCATAGAGCTATCATATTTGGCAATAGGCCATGGCTCAGAGAGAAAGAAAGGTGGCAGCTCTGTGACAGATCACATGTTTTCCACGCAGAAAGTATGAGATTCCATTTCCAGATAGGTCTGGTAAAGACCTCTGTCTGTGCAAGCAATAGTGATCTAGATTTAGATGGATGAAATGTCTGATTTGGAATATGGAAACTTCCTACGTTTCTATCCACCTCAAAAATAAATTATTTTGTATAACACAATTCCCAAGAAAGAATATTCCTACTGAACTCGAACAACCAGTTCAAAACACAAAACTGGCTTGCTACTGCTAATAGAGTGGTGGTTGTCTTTTACAAGATGGATTACGCTGTCACCAACCAGTTGCTTGTTATGCATAGTTAACAATACATAAGTGATTTTCCCCCTTTTGAAAGAGAATGTGAAAAGTGTTTTCTATGCTTAGTTATACACATTATTTATAAGCCACTTTTCAGCTTCTAAAAGGTTGCTAATAAAATAAGTAAACACATTTAGAGCAAATCCATCCCTTTACATGAGTTTTGCACAACTCTAGATTTTACCCAGCTGATTTTGTATGTTCAATACTAGCACTCCCCCCTTTTCAACAGGTGGCACTGAGACATCTTACAAAAAGGAATTAACCACATTCTTCCAACATGTCCACAACATTACAATTTTTGTAAGGTATACAGATTGTTGGAACTTAGGTGCAGGAATATATTACTCAAGTAAAACAAAAGAATTAAATGACAGAGCCACTCTGAGAGTATCTGACAGCTGCCATATTTTATAACCTGCTACATTTTGGGAGACACAATATGACTTCCAGACCATAAGAAGAGCTATGTTGGATTAGACCAAAGACCTATCTATTTTAAAATCCCATTTGTCACAGTGAACAACAAATACCTATGAAAAACATGAAGGCAATGGGTCTCTCCTATTCTTTCCCCATAACAGCACTGGTACAGCCATCACCACAACTGGGTAAGTTTAACCAAGGGATGGGCTGTCTGGTGGATGTAACAGGTGTAACCATCAGGACACCAAAGTTGCAGCAGCTGGAAGGCATAGACAAGGCATCATTCCTGGCAGATGTAAACTGCCTGTTGACAAAAGGCCTGGATTTTCTTTTGTGTAAGTATAAGCAATACTCAGCTACAGTGCATGTTGCCATCTTAAGTGAGAGAAACAGAAAAAAAAAATCTTTCCATATGTCGCTCTTAATGCTATAACAGACCACTCAAACAACTAATCTGTTAGGGTACATGCAGTGAGTTCTGAGAGAAGGAGGGTATTGGACTTTAAGTTGTCCTTTCCCCAAAATCCATTTTGAATCAGACCTTAGACTGGGTCAAACCTACTTTCAAATGGATTTGAGAAATACTCTCACTGCCTGCCACTCATGGTGTTTCTTTCCATGTCCCTCCGATCCTTTATTTCAACTTAAAATAAATGTGTGGTTGTTGAATAGCTTGTGGATCTCCAAGAAATACCACAGCACCAAAAGATGATGGAAATAATAAGCTGAAAATTTCAGAAAGAACAACAAAGCAAAACTACGCCAGCTCATGCAGGTGAGTGCAGAGATGTTGGACAGTATCTTCTTTAGGATAAATAAAATGCCCCCAAACAAGTACCCCCCCCCCCCCGAACTGTTTGTCAGCTGGGTGACAGAAAAAGAAGGGTGTCTGGGAAAGCCAAAACTTTAGCCAGGTGGAGAGGCCATGTGTCTTTATTCTGTTCTGCTTCAAAATGGAGATTTGCAGAATGAATGAATTAGGCATTAGCAGATGCTCTACTTATCAGCTTACATCTGACCACCATTTCTGAAAACTTAAAAGCTATTTGTAATTACAATTGCCTCTTGTATTTGGTGAAATAAACAGGTTCTGGAGTTAGTTTAAAGCAGATGTAAAGAGAAATGCAACAATCTTTGTAAGAACAATGTTGGAGAGAAATAATGTCTCCTTCTAGTGGTTGATTCCTCCCTGTGTTTGGCTAATGCTGTGCTGGTCCAGAAGAAAAAGAAAACCAAAATTTGCAGTTGGGCAATATCTTTATTAGGAGAAACCAAAATGTCACAAAAGTATGCAGGCTTTCAACTTATGTAGAACCCTTCATCATGTTTTGAGAGTGCTTTAGCTATGCAGTTCTGCTTGGCACAGGGTTGGATTAGGTGGCCTTTGTGGTCCCTTCCAACACTATGATTTTAGGAATGTAGATAGCATTTGCTGTAGAACCTACAGCAGAACTCAGTTTAACAAGGGAGTAGAGATGTGTGAGTCCACCCCTCTTTATAATCTGTTGAACCTACAATTGAAATATGTCCATGACAAGAGATGGGTTAGCTGTACCCCATTTCAGACATCATTCTATCCATGATGTAGGAAATTCCCTCTGGAGATTACCTCTGAGAAGTGTCACATATACACTACGGCAGGAGTGAGCAATTGTAATGTAACTGGGAGCCAAATTTCTGCCACTGTAACCTTAGATAATCTCATAGACTGCTCCCTAAACCCAGAAGTGACTAGAGGTCCATTCCTGTTTTGAAAAATTAGTATTTTTCATATAAAATAATGTGGGGGAGGGAGACTTCAAACTATCTAAAAAATTGCAGGCAATTCACCCTTTACAGTATTTGAGCCAGACAATGGATGATCCTGGGAATAAGGAAGAGTCAAAGGTTGGAAAAGTTCACATGCAGCCCCAATGCTGCACTTTGCTCAACCATGTAGTACACTAGTATTTATATACTGTACATATAAGTGTAGTTTATTATGATAGATTTCAAACTTACATGTCTATCAGTTATCCTACATCTTCAATGTGCTCTTATCTCCCCAGCAACATCTCTCAAAATGAACTGGAATTATAAAGACCTACTTCTAGAAAGTCTGGAAGCTAATCCAGGAGGTATTGCATATAATTCACATTCTAATCACACTTTGCAAACACTCCCTCCTCTTCCTCTGTCACAGTGGTTAGAAATCCACCTCTTCTATATAATCATCTAGGTCTCTGAAAAGAACATGTAACCTGTTTTCTCCTTGAAGGGAAGTACTACCTTGCTAATCTTTCAACATCCCCTTTTCTTAACACAAGTAAATTAATTTGCAAAATTAAATTCAGCAGCAATTGCAACTCTTAAATTATCTTCTTTATACTTGCCAACATCAGTCTGAAAAGCTCTCCTAAAGTCAGCATGCAGGTAGATTTCATAAACTGGAAATCCAGTTTACAAAGTTTTGCTTTCTAATTCATTCATTTATAAAATTGTTGATGCAACTCTCATAATAAATCAATCACAATCAACAGTTGATTGATGCAACTGCATGTATCCCTATGAGAAATAATCTTTACAGAGTTTATTGGCACATATTCCCAGGTAAATTCACATAGGTTTACAATTTAAATACCTGAATTTTATAAGCTTTTAAATAAGCTTTTACATAAACCACCCTATATTGAAGCCATAGCATGAAAGGAGTGGAGGACTTTCATACGCCATCTAATCCAACATCCTGTTTGATACAGAAAGCACAGAAGATCCCCCGCAGTTTGGACTCTACATGGACCTTCAGTGAAAAAGACAAAGAAACACAGACACCACAACCACCAGTAATAGTTCCAATGTTAAGCTACTCTTACCATCAAGAGGATTTTCCTACTATTAAACTTCCTGGAGTCTATAAGCATCTTCTGCTGAAAGGGTTACAGGTTAGTCATTCTTACTGCTACATCATAATAACTATTATACTAGGCCCTCTCCCCTCTTTTTAAAAATATATTTATTGGACTTTTTGGCATGAGCTGTTGGACATTGTGATCTACTGCACCATTGTCTCTGAGGATCTGCTCAAACCACAAACAATTCCTCTCCCTATTGATCAGACAACAAGGGTGTATACAGATGGCTTTATGTATATTAATGAACAACTAGTTTCAGGCCTACAAATATAAAGAATAAAAAACATTTTAAATGATCAAAATTGTTGTTTGAGTGTTCGAAAACCTCAATAAGAAGAATCCTGGATGCATGAGAATATTCACAATTTGTGATTTACTCTGCATGAAAAATACTTGTGGCTCCCCACTCCCCTCCCCCAGAAAATGGCATGTGTAAGAAAGCTGTTTTCTGCACAGAAATATTAGTTTGCACACGCACAAAAACAATGTGTACTTTTTTGCACAGAATAAGTTCTGGACTACAAATACCCTTTCTTGCAGTGAGGAGGCTAATGATAAAATTATTCTTTTTTTTTTACTACAAGAACACAATTTACAGAGATTTAAATCCCCGTTCAAGACTAGTTAGTTCATCTTGTGCTTTTAAACATGCAAATTGTTTTGAATTACATATTTTGAAGATGAAATACATCTTGCAATCCTCACAAGCTTCTTATAAAGCAGGAGTGTGTATCATGAGGCCAGCTAAATATTACTAGATATTACCAGATATTATCTTTCATCAAATTTAGCCCCCATAACTAATGGTGATGGGAATTACAGTCTAACAACATCTAAACAAGCACAAATTTCTATTCCCTGCTATAAAAGGCACTATTTTTATGTTTCTCTTGCAATTAGGGACTCAGTATGACTTGCGTATAACCACCATAGTGCATTAATAGCAGAGTGATATTACAGTGGAGAATATCTTGATTCATTTGGTTCTGTTTCTTAGCCACTGACATGTCAGCTTATGACTCTAACTACTTATGTGATGTCTGGATTTACCATGATCTGCCTGCACTAGTCCCCTATGTCCCTCACTCCTGTTTGTCATCAGCTTCTGAACACTAAATGGTCAAAAGCATTCATTACATGCTTTAAGTCTGCTTAACTGCTACTATTGTTTTATGTTATATATAGAGTTAGTTAGTTTTCTTGATCATCTGGATTACAATCAGTAGAACATTCTTTAAAGACTCACTGTTTTATCACTATGGACTGATCCAATATCATGCGCAGCCTCAATTACTTCAACCATTTCTGTCTATTAACTATCTGATGCAGCACCATTCCCCTTGGAAAATTCCTAATTTGTTTCTTCAGTACTTTATATTATCAACTATCCTAACGAAAACATTCAAACATGTAGAATACATGCTATTTCCCCCCACTCCACTTCCAGTCATTATCCATGTTTCTACAGCTATGTCACAGGAAAAGCGGAATGTCTAAAATTGTCAGTTGGGAAAGGGAATCACACATTTTAATGCTGAAGTGATTTATTGTACAGCAAAAATCCAAGCTGCATGTGGGTGGAAGAGCTATAAATAAACTATTCATGTTCCTGCACTTAAAGACAGAAATGAATTCTCTGCCAGAACATATTATAATACTGTACAGCACTGAAAGGGAAAAACAAGAGTACTCTACAGGAAGTTTTCTGTTTGCCTTACAGATCTTACAATGGTTAGCAATGCTGCTGTGGGGCAGTTGGTGGCATCATCCAAAGACATGGAACACTTTGTTCAGTGAATCTGTCATATTAACATCTACCTCTCTGTGCTGATGCTCTTTTGTGCTGCGTTATTCAGAGATTGCAGTCAACGAGACTAATAGAGACTACTTTCCACCCACTTTCTAAGATGCCAACTTCAAAACGTTCAGACAACTAATTCAAATTCTTCCCAGCAAAATAATTAGCATGATTTCACTGAAAAGACAGCCATTCCCCCCCCCCCCCCCTACACAAATTAGGAGTGTAGCAGAAGTAAGCTAAATTTCCATCATCCATACATCCCTCTATATATTCTGGTTTGGCTCTTTCTACCTTGATTTTCTAAAGACCGAGGAATAAGACTGCCTCTGGTTCTGGGAAACTCAACCGGAATAGAAGTCAATTTAATAAAAACAGTTGGATCTCCATATCTGCATATTCTTTATTTCTGGATTCAATCATCCACAGTTTGAATTTGCCATTTTATTTAAGGGACACAATTTCATCATTGTATTTAATGGGACTTCAGCATCCATAGATTTTGTTATCCATGGGCGGTTCTAGAACCAAACCCCAGCAGATACCAAGGGCCCACTGTATTCCATTTGACCCAATTTTGCAAAGTTCTTAGGACATGATAGGGAAGGTAGATACATCTTATCTGTGTTTTATGTGTTACATTTCCAAAGAAGATACTACAAAATACATGGCAAGCTTGCTAATAATAATAATAATAATAATAATAATAATAATTTTATTTATAGCCCCCCCTCTGAACTGGCAATCAGGGTGGGGTACAACATAGTAAAAGCATCACATGTTAAAATGAGCCAGGTTGCCTCAGGCAGGCAGATGGAGGAGTGGCAAATGAGATCCAACATAGAAAATCAGTAGCTAGAAATTATGCTGCTGAAATTAGGCCACTTGCTGCTTTATCACCCAGCTTGCATTGCCAAACAGGCTACCCTTCGCCTCTATGCAGCACTGGTAAGCCACCAAAGATTCCTTTTGTCCACTCACCACCTTCTTCCCCCTCCCCAATTTTTCTCCACCTGGCTAGGGTTTGTCCCATTCCTTGGTTCTCTGTAGAATTTATACAAGATACACTATAGGCAGATTAGTATATCTCTAAGGCGGAAACCTAGAAGAGGAGAACTAACTACTATACATTCTGCAGCAATGTGTGAACTATATGATTTCCTCCCCCCCCACACACACACTTTTTATAATTTAAAACAATGAGGTTTAAAATTGCTTAATCTGTGCTGAATCATATTGATTTTTGGTTTTAATACATTAGGTTTAGCAATCAGTCTTAACCAGCTGTGAGTTCTTCAGACCTTGTTCACTGGCTGCAACATCAAACACTGTCCTTTCATTAAAAACCTACCTTTAAAAATGATCACCATCACATTGCTCAATACACAGATAGTGAAAAACAGCAAGAGCAATGACAACTCTGTAATCAGAACTACTTTAAAGCACAATGTAATCTGTTCTGATTAGCAGCTCTAGGGAGGAGAAAGGAATTACAGTTTTAGACTAATTTCAAATGAAAGTTCAAATCAAATTATGCAAATGACAGGGTATGGTTAAATAATGAGCCCTACAGAATATCCTGAGGAAATAACATTACATGAAAATGAAATTATTTAAAAACAAGATTTTAAGGCATTGTGCTGAGCTGTATTTAAGTGTCATTGTTTGAAGATCAGAATAATTTTATTTTGTTTTATTTTGCAGACTATGGAGTATTTAATCCTTATTAACTACTGTGCCTGACCATGCTAGTTACCTCTAAGGTATTCCCTGCCCAGTACCTTGGAATATACACTATTGACTTCCATGCAGATTTGTGTTGTTGTTTTTCTTGTATGGAGCCATGAATCTAAACACATCTTTTAAGGAATACAGTAAAACAAAATGCCAAATTTTAGGGAATGATGTTTCAATTCCTTGAGAAACAAGTTGCAGCTAATAATAGTCACTGTAGTAATGATGTATTACACCTTATAATAGCAAACACAGTACCTTTGCACTGGCCAATATGTAGCCAAAATGTGGCCAGTGAGAAACAACACAAAAATATGTTTGGAGAGTCCCCATGTCTGTGTAAGAACAAAACATTAAAAGCTGGTAGACAATAACACATACAAAAGGTGACAACCCAAAATAAATGTCAATAATTTTCAAGGCTGCTGGTGGATCAGCTTCGTACTACATGGTCTCCACTGTTGCATTTGCACTGCATAAATTACTTTACTTTACTTTAAATTACTTTAACTGCCACAATTCAATGCTATGAGCTCTTTGACAATGCCAGAACTCTCTGAAAGAGATGGCTAAATGTTTCATATAATGACATTTACCAGAATTCCCTAGCACTGAGCCATGGCAGTTTAAGTGGTGTCAAACTGGATTATTTCTGCAGTGCCCATAACAACAGTGGAACATCTCTCCCCCAGCTGTGAGAGGGAAGAGGGACCCAGTGCTCTCCTCCTGCCTCCTGCCCAATTTCCAATGAGGGCCAGCTGGAGGACACTAAAGGAACTTGCCCCCCTCCTTGAGTTTGTTTTAATTATTTAATTTTATCTTAATCTGCAGGGAACATTTATTGTTAGTTTTACTTGTTTTGCTTTGTTAATTGTTATGTATTTTGCTTTGTTTAATTCTTGCTGCTGTTGATTTGCTACGTATTTTTGTTTTTGTTATTTACTGCTATTGTTAATTGTTATCTTATTTTATTGTTATTGTTTAATATATTGCTATGTTACATCTGCTTTTTATTTCATGTTTATTGTTATTGCTTTGTTGTAAGCCATCTGGATTCCCAGTGATTGGGCAGCATATAAATAAATCATCATCATCATCTTCTTCTTCTTCTTCTTCTTCTTCTTCTTCTTCTTCTTCTTCTTCTTCTTCTTCTTCTATTATTATTATTATTTCCCAGCTTCACATAGGGCAGGATATTCCCAGTGGCCAATTGGGCTCAGCAGTGAATCTACTTGAGTTGTTAGGCAAAATGCTTAAAAAATGCTACCCAAAGTGCTGGATCAGTTCAAAATCTGCACTAAGGGACCGTATAGACTGGCATCAAAGGCTGGTGTGATGCTTCATGGAGCTCCTCTGGCGCTGTGTCCAGATAACGTTGCACCAAAGGAGAGCAGAAAAGCCACAGCACCAGTGGCTGTGGTGCCCTTTCTGTGGTGAAGAAAGGACCCTCTTTTTGTGGCTCCTTTTCTGCATCACGGAAAGGCCAGATTGGGGTTGTGTGCAGTTGCCACACCCCCAATCTGGCGAAGAAAGAGGTGGCTGCAGGCATCCCCTTAGGGGCAGTTTGTACAGCCCCTAGATGCCAGAAGAGATTCACCACTTCACTGACACTGAACTCACCAGCCACCCCTGAATATATCTTCATTTTGTATTTTGTCCCTGGAGGACAGAAGAATGGTTTGATGATAGAAAGGGCTTGAGTGATATGACTATCATGGTGAGACCATCTTTTGATCATACCTGGACTTATGACATCAACTTCCCTGTGAGGCAACATCTTTCTTTTTCAAATATCACGATTATTTCAACCCAATGTGCCTGAGTTCTTTCTATATGGAAGCACAGTTTCCCCTTAACAACAACTGTTAACCTGATTTTAGTACCATATTTACTTACCTGTGGCATGTTAGATTGGTTCTATTCTTTTTGAATTAAGAAACAATATTTTGCTCACAGATTTTTCAGACACTAAGTAGGATTTCCATGTTTAAAGTTCTGGTGGAGGGATTGCCCCCCTCCCCCATTTTCCTGCTGAATGAGACCTCTACAAGCTGAAATGTATCCAGGCTACATTCATTATGTATGCATAACAGTAGTTTCCTGTTAATGAAAAGTGATAGGACCATTCCACTTCATTGATGGGAGAAGGACAGGATGAGAGCGACGTCATGGGACATCATGTGATAATCTTAGTGGAATTGCATGATAAGTGCAGGAGCATCCCACTTCTCTACCATCCTTTTTCTCCATGTGATTATCTCCCTACACAAAACATACCCTTTAGGAACATAATGCACAGGAAATTCCTCTATTGAGGAAAGACCCAATCCAGACATTTGATCTAGGAAGGATTAATTTTCCTAGTATCCCAAAATATCAACAGAACTAAAACAAGTTCCTTAAACCATCCCCACTTTGAATAAATTGGAAGGATCAAATACTTCAACTGGTAATTCATCTGTTGTTCTACACATACTCTTAAATCCCCACCAGAAACTAATTCTTGCCCTACCTTTCCTCCATGGTTTTGTAAGGTAGGATGGTTTTATTTGAATGAGCCTGATGACTGCCCTGTAATTTCTATAGCCTGTTAATTTCAGCAGCTGTGCCCCAGGTTCTCATATTCTGGGGAAAAGTAAACAACCACTTCCAATTTGCTTTCCACACAACACTCATGGTCATATACAATGCTGAAATAATGTAGATAATATCACAGGGATATAATTTATTTTACCATTCCTGCTACTCCCCCCACCCCCACCCCATTAACTGTCCTTCAGGCACACACAGTAGTTCTCATAGCTATTATCTGCTTATAAAGTCAGACTCCAAAAACATTTCTAATTTTCACAAGCTTTTCTATAGGTTACACATTAAATGGTGACATCTCATGTGTCGCAAACTATGAGCAATTTATATATTAATCTTCCAGCCTACACAGCACAAGGAGACAGTAAAATGGTTTTATGAGGTTTCTCATCAGTTTTGAGACTGCAATGGACTAGATCTACGCTTTGTTTCATCAGTCTGAAAAAGTATATTACCTGTTGAACATCTTGCTGGAAAACACAAAGTTGAAGCCTCTGATGTAATCGGACCTTCCTGTGTTGCCAAATGCTCTCTAGGCGCCGTTGGTGATGTAAAACCTCATGGACCACATCCAAAACCTGGTGAACAGCCTTGGAATAATTTGCTGTGGCAGTGAGGGATTCTGAGTTCCCAGGACTCAAAGGACGCTGTAGGACATCCAGCAAAGCCTTTCCATCTTGACTTACCTGTAAGGTTAAAGATGGACAGTTTATCAAGCATTTTGAATAATACTGTACCTCTGAAACTGTATTAGATTTAATTAGACCATTTCTCTGTACTTTGGGAAAAATTTTGTTGTGATAATATTTTTGTTACATATTATTACAGAAAAATCACAAGAACACGAATTCTCTGAGCCCTGAAAGAATCTCTCAAGTAAAGAATGGGCTTGAAAGAAACTGGTTGGGAAAAAAACCAGCTAGCTGCCATTTCAGTCTTCCACTGCTGCATTTAGGATTTTAAAACAAGTCTCTTTATAACTTTGAATTTTCCAAGAATTGTTCAATAATTGTTGGAAAACCATCTATACACACAGGACTACTGGTGAGTGACTTCTTCCATCAACAGAAATCCTAGGTGAAGAAAGAAAAATTAGCATTTTGTGAACACATGCATGTGTATAGGTATGCATTATTATGTTCTTGCTTAGGATATGTTTATTTATTTTTTAAAATTCTTGTACCATCATTTATTAATGATTTTAAAGTGGGTGAGAGGCAAAAACAACATGTTATTATGCAACATGGAAAGATCTTTTTCTTTCACATACATCTCAATGTCTGGGGTTGTAACATTTACTAGGGTAGTATATTTTCCTTTCCTTTCTTTCTTTCTTTCTTTCTTTTTTTGGCAATTCTTTATGGAGGATTGCTTATTATCTTAGGTCCAAAACACACAGCAGAAATAATCCAGTTTGAGACCGCTTTAACTGCCCTGGCTCAGTATTAGGGAATTCTGGGATCCTGGCACCAGAGCTCACTGACAAAGAAGGCTAAATGTATCACCAAACTACATTTCCTAGAATTCCCTAGCATTGAGCTGGAGCAGTTAAAGCGGTCTCAAACTGGATTATTTCTGCAGTGTGTTTTAGACCTTAATCAGCAAGCCATACCCCCCCCCCAAAAAAAAGAACAGTTAGTTTGGGAAATCTTTTAAAAATTGGCAGCTGATGGAAATTTTGGATTTGTGGAAGAAAATATTAGAGTTCAATATATTGTCACATTGTGTTTAGTGCATTTATTCTTTACTGTTGTTTTAAAGGTATCTGTGGTTGGCTGTCAAGCCTGAAATGGAGTCAAACCACATATACCAAACTATAGAACCCACACAACAACACAACAACAGGTCTGCATTTATAGGATTCACCCTGAAACCTAGTAACCCAATCCAGCAAGGAAAGAATTAGGGGAATAAGAGCAAGGTAAGTGACAGAATTTCTAAGTGCTGGAGCCTTGGGGCAGCCTGGGTAAAGACTATATGTGTTCAGACCAGGATTAAGTTTGGAAGCCTTCCCTCAGATTCCATTCCTTTCCTACAATGGAAACCTCTAAAAGGAGATATCTCTGTCCTGGAACCTGTCTTTCTGAGGATTTATGCCAAGCACATTGTTGGTGTTGGTGCATTAGCTTCATGGACTGTGCAGCTCTTGCAGATGGATGGGCTTGTCCAGTGCTTGAGCTAGGCTCAGGGGACATAGCTATTGTTCCAAGCTCAAGTGTCTCAAGCTTTGAGGTCTGTGGCATCTCAGAGGTCTTTAGCTCCACAGTTTTAACAGATGTGGTACTCCCCCTGGTTGGCACCACTCATTCCTGAGTGTCTAGCTCGGTGATCACAGATGACTGGTGGACTTAGGCTTAGAGTTGTGACAGCCTGTCATGATTTTTTTTTTTTTTTTTTGGCCTTTGTAAAGGTGCTTATGAACAGAATGCATTCCCTCTCATTAGAGGTGTAGGTGAGGAGCCATAGTATTGGTCTATAAATTACATATCCATTTCAAAAGACTTTGCCAATTTCAGCAATGAGTAGCTGTCTTTTTGGTCATTTAGTCTAAAGATTAGAGTCTGCATAGGCAGAAAACTGCCCATAAACTTCTGACATTTTCAATTTATACCGTGAACAGAAACCATTTTCATGGACAAAGAAGCTGAACTTAAAATATATGCACATGATATATATGTGTGCACTGCAGCCTACTTATTAGAAAACCTCAGTATTACTGCTATCAGGATGAGAGACGCATTGAAAAAGGAAATATATGAAAGGGACAGTGACAGATTCTATTCACCATTTCCAATGCAAAAGTCAGATCTATTTCCCAGTAAACTGAATGTAAATTGAGACAAGGCAGAAACAGTACTGCAGGAAGCACTCATATATGGTGATCCACAGAGAGAAAGGACAAGGAAGTACCCTCCGCATTGTCCAAACCAATGAACAAATCTGAGAAGCATGCAGACTTAAGCAAGCCCAGTCTGGCCTATTGGCGTTACTATTGGCGTTACTATGTGCACCATTACAATTATTAGTAATGGTGCACAGGGGTAATCCATGCTTCACCTTCTCAATTTGGCAGCTCAAGACCAGCTTTAGCTTTCAGTTTTGACATAAGAGATAGAGAAGCTGTAGATATATATAAAGTTGCGTCTAATGCCCCCCCGAAGTGTCTTTATAAAGTTGTATCTTCCATTCTAATGCCCCCCCAAGTATTTTATAAAGAACAAAAACAATCTTTACACTAAAATTCACAAAGTACATTGTTTCCAGAACATAAAAAACATGGAGAAGTGATGGACTCAGCTTTCAGAAATTAGGAAATGTTTGCTTATCCCTCTCTGTACCTCAGATTCATCCCTACCAAGTCAACATATCTCTCTTCTTTTTGACTTCCATCACCCTTTTAAAGCATATATCAAAAATCTTTTTGCATCTGAAAAATTATTCATGATGTACAGAAATGCATATTTTGTACGTATAATGCTTTTACATGAAATATTCCAAACACAGCATTTGGACATCAACAGATCAGGGGTCTGTTCCCCCTCCCCCCTTTATTCACCACTTTCCACTTTTTCTTTCTGCACACACACAGCTCACACACAGTGCTTGTTACAGGCTTATAGTTAAAACCAACTATGACTATGGTGATTCTTTAATAACTCACAGTTTCTCCTGACATGATTCAGTGCTTTTAGTTGCAGACTGCTAGGATCACCACAGAGCAGCATGGATTAGATAGCGGGACTAGGGGAAGCCAATTTAGTTAATCAGCCTTCACTAAATTCCAGAGAGGATAGGAAGTCATGCAGGGCATTAAAATACCTATGCACCACATCAGTGAATTTAATTTTTTTTTTAAATTTTATAAACTTTGGAAGGTCCTTCACTTCTTTTACTGAGATGATGCCAGTTTATACACAATTTGAAGATGCTCATTCATTACATTGAGAAAAGACAGAAAAAGAGAAAGGAGCTTTGAACATATACAGAATTATCAGAGTAAACTAAGAAAGCAAACATTAATACACAATCATAAAAAAATTAATACATACAATATCTGACACCCAACAAGAAAGACACACACACATACACAGAGCCAGTGTGACAAGTAGATTTGACTTGTTTTAATTGTGATAGTTTAATCCTGTTTTAAGGGGTGGGAGGTGGGTATGTGTTACATAGATAGTAATATTTTAACCTATATGTTTTTAAACTCTGTACCCCGCCCCGATTGCTCGCTCAGAGGGGTGGGTTAGAAATAATAATAATAATAATAATTATTATTATTATTATTATTATTGGTTTGAGCACTGGACTAGGACATGGGAGACCAGTGTTCGAATCCCAGCTTGGCCATGGAAATCCACTGGGTGACCTTGGGCAAGTCACACTCTCTCAGTGGCAAACCCACTCTGACGAAATGTGCCAAGAACGCCCCATGACAGGCAAACACCTTAGGATCACCATAAGTCAGAAACGACTTGAAGGCACACAACAATAACAACAACAACAACAACAACAACAACAACAAATATGTATATATACGTGTGTGTGTGTGTGTGTGTGTGTGGTGCTGCCCATGCTACTATAGAAAGTGTTGGATTGGAGACTTTGAGGACAGCTTCTTATATGATCTGGGTCCAAAAAAGACTGCAGAAATAATTCAGTTTGAGAACACTTTAACTGCCCTGGCTCAACGGGAGGGAATTCTAGAACTATAGAAAGACATTTAGCCTTCTCTGTCAGAGAGCTCTGGTGCCACAATAAACTACAGTCCCCAGGATTCCCTACCACTGAGCCAGGGCAGTTAAAGTGAACTGGATTATTTCTGCAGTGTGTTCTGGATCCTGGACTGAGTTCGTACTGCAAAAATAGTCCAGTTTGAGACCTCTTTAACTGCCCTGGCTCAATGCTTGGGAATCCTGGGAACTTTAGTTTTGTGAGACATTTAGCCTTTTCCATCAGAGAGCTCTTGGGCCACAATAAACTACTGATCCAAGAATTCCATAACATTGAGCCATGGCAGTTAAAGTGGGTCAAACTAAATTATTCCTGCAATTTAGATGCAGCCCCTCTTTACTTTGCATGATTTGCATCTTTCTGGATCATATTACATTCCTATTCTGCACTGAAGAAGTGGGTTTATATTGATGAAAGCTCATGCTAAAATAAAAACCAGTAAGTCTTAAAGATGTTGCTCCCTTCCTCCCGCCCTTCCTTCTTTTTATCATTTAATCTGAGTTATATTTTCAGATCACAGGAAATGATCCTGGTTCAGATTTACTTAATGGCTGTTAGGTTCCAATGGCTCAGTTCCAAGTTTACGGTACAGTCTAAATAAGTTTACACAGAAGTCTCACAAATGTTTCCTTCCCAGTAATTGTGCTATCAATTGTAGCCCAAGGCTGCGATCCTATACATGCTTTCCTTGTAGTAAGACAATAGGTTACTTTCTGAATAGATATTTACACTATTGCATGGTTAGTCTCTTCCAAGAACAAGAAACTACACATGAGCTGCAGTATTTAAGTAGTCACATCAGCATGGCAATGATAGTTCAGACAAATGTATTCTACAAATACATTTGTTTATAACCTCACTGCACCCTAACAGCATATCCAATTACCTCTAATAATTGCACTGTGTAACTTGCTAGCAGTTACTAAAGTCTCTTCTGGAAACACTCACCTCCGTGTAAGCCTGGGTGACCTGTTCATAAAGGGACTGATGATGATGGATGGCCAGTTCTAGGTCTTGCATTTCTGATGGGAGGCCACCTTCACTGCACATTTTGCACCAAGCATCCACACCAGAGAGGAACTGAAAGAGAAAATTACAAAAGGACTTCACTGGGTTGGGTTTCAACAAACTGGCAGTTAGCAGCACAAAGATAACACCACTATTTTTAAGCACTACATAGGACAGAAGTGTCAACATAGAGAGGATAAGATGAACAAAATAGTTTCTTTCTGAGCAGAAATCAAGTCTAGAATTCACAGAACTGGCTAATGTATTTTGTATATCCAAAGAATCTCCAGGTTTATGATTCTCAACCAGCAGAGATAAGGTGGTGGTCACTCTTCAATGCTGAATGGCAAACACTTTTGAACAGCTCCCTGATTTTCCAAATCATTATGCAATAATAACCTGGCAGACACAACTGTCCAAAAGCAAAAAGGAAAAAAAAATACCTCTAGCTTACATATAACAACTTCAGGATGGCTAAGTCGTTCTTCGGATCTTGTCCAAACATAGCAAAGAATCCAAAGAGGAGCAGGAATGTTAGACTTAACTGAATGCACAAACATTAGTTATAAATAATCAGAATGGTAAACTTTGCCTAATAATGTAATGCAACGTGTAGATCAATTTCCTGAAAATCAGGAAATTACACTCCTTATCAGAAGAGGTTGTGTATTTTTTTAATAATTGTTTTTAAAAAACATTTTACTGAAACAAATATAACCAACAAACATATCAGGTCCAGTACAATGAAAGATGTTGTGCTAAATTTCCAGTTGACATGACAACGATTATAATGAAACTGATTTCCAAAAATTAACATGTGAGGAAGAGAGAACAAGAAGACTGGCATTTTCACTTTCATAACTGATAAACCTGTACCAAGTCTCATGGAGTTTAGAGTGATCTTGGTTATTTCTAGTAGCCTTTACTTTTTCCAGTTAATTTCTCTGTCAGTATGATGTTCAAAAACAAAACAAACAGCTTCATTTATATACCGCTTCATACCCTTAAGGAGTGTCTAAGCGGTTTACAGTTGTAAGCTATTTGCCCCCCAACAATCTGGGTACTCATTTTAGCGACCTCGGAAGGATGCAAGCCTGAGTCGAGCTTCAGCCCTTTGCTGGTCTTGAACTCGCCACCTTATGGTTTTGAGTGAGTGGCTGCAGTACAGGCATTTAACCACTGCGCCACCAGGGTATCTAACCACCAAGAAAGTGAAAGGGCAATTAAGTTTTTCAAATTATGTCAGACATAAACACATGATCAATTCTTTATGAGAAAAAGACTCATTTGCATTATAGAAAAGAGATAGAAGGTGTTGGTGATATAATTTTACTGAATTATACAAGCACCAAATTCCAGATATGAAGTACTTGTGGCCATGACCATCACATGTGGTGGTAAGACATCCCCACCACCACACTGTCACCAACATTGCCCATTTGTTGTGGTGTGTTTTCAAGTCTAGCCTCTGAACCCCTCACTCCTGATGCAGCCCCTCACTCCTGCAAAGTATTCCTGCTCCTGTCAGTTGAATACTGGAAGTGTTTCATTCAAAACTGAAAGCTACAAAGGCCTGTTTGCATGGAGACATTCTTGGCTTGTCTCTTGAAGAGGCAGCACACAACAGATGACAGATTTTGAGTTTTCACTATACAATTTTGTCAAAATGGCTTCTACTATAAACAAGTAAAGCCCTAGAAGCCAAAATTGAGGCTATCATTGTTGGGACATATAATGAGACAACATGACTCATTAGCTATTATTATTAATGATTATTATCAATGTGATAATAAAACTCAGCAAAGTGGAAGGGAGTAGGAAAAGAGGAAGGTGTCATTATAGATGGATATACAGTACACAGTCAAGGAAGTCACAGCTCTTAGTTAGCGAGATCTTAATAGGGCTGTTAAGGTTGCTTGGAGGTCTGTTATCCATAGGACCACCATAAGGCAAAGCTGATTTATGACAATTAACAACAACCAAACCCAGGAATAAGGAGACTCTCAGTTACCTCAAAAGTCTTAAGTCCATGAAGTCTGCTCCTTTCTGGCAAGCCTACCCTGACTCTGACTTCCCTGTACATGAAGTACTCTGATCTCTTGCTTGCTGGCTTTTTTAATTCAAATGGAATCTGACATAGTGATGTGCCTTGTAATATGCTCACATCTTTGGAAAATCCTGTGCACCTAATTACTTCTTTCTTACTAACTTACCCATTTTTCTCAGTTTTTAAAATTATGCCCTGCGCATTCTACAATGTTTAAAGTGCTTAAAAAACCACTGGTAAAAAACCTGGCTAATTATATAGCAGCTATAACACTTCATTCAGCTCTTCCAGCTTTGTTATTCACTTTTGAAGTGATTTCCCTACACCTTGATGGTGAACAGAACATTGGGGAAAAAAGAAAAAAAAGTCAGTCACCACCAGTCTTTTTACATTTGGGGACTTTTAGTGAAACTTTTATTTATGCAATGACAAAAACCATTTTTGCACAAAAATATTGTTATTTGTTTTGATTCAGGTCCAAGGAAAGGGAAAAGAAATGTATTCTTTCATATAAGCTTTCTAAGGCTTTGAGATATTTGGTGGAGACTCTCACTGGTCCATCTGGTCAGAACATAGGAGAGGATCTTCTTGGTAGCTGCTCCCAAAATGGTTCCTTCCTTTTTGTCCTTCTGTTGGCACATGAAGAATTTTATTCATACAGGCTTTTTGGGACAAGCTGCTTTTAAGGAAAAGGCTTTTAACAGTGTCCTGTCCTGTTTTTATTTCTTACCTTTTGATAGATATTTTAATTCTATTGACTACTTGTTGCATTTGTGTTAATTTTTGTAAGATGCCTTGAGTCACAGCTCTGGGGGAAAGGAATGATAACAATGGTGGTGGTGGTGGTGATGAATGGTTATTATGATTGTACAGGACCCAGACCCAATTTTCCATTCTGTTTTCTGTTCTTTTTGCCAAAATGTGAAGAAGTTTTTAAAAATATTTTTTCCAAAAACTCTTGTAATCTCACCCAACAGGAAGAACACATTTGAAAGTCCTTGTTTTTGCATAAGAGAATGTGCTAAGCAAAGATTTACATGTGAAAGAAGAGCAGATGACAGTTCTAGGGCATTCCCACCCAAGATAGCCAATGCACATCCACAAATGGATTCTCACCGATTCATCACCCAAACCAAGCAAAACCAAACCAAACCAAACCAAATAGCTTTATATTGCATTGTTATCAGTGCTTGACCTCTTGATTCTCTCATCTGAGCATCTGTGTATTTTTGCAGTAGCACCAGACTTCTAGATATAGTAGAACTGCATCTCCAACTATTTCTTACTGTTGGTAAGCCTTGGAAGGGTAAGAAAAACCCCCCACAGCATCTTATATCTCCTGCACTGCAAAGGATTTGTCATTAAACTAAACAACAATATTGAATGCCTTATATCTGTACTTACTAAAAGTACAAGACAAAATTTCTCACACTGCAGCAGTTGCTGGGGTGATACATGTTTCTCACTAATTTTGGAGGACTCCACTTAACTAGACTTACTTTGCCAGCAGAATACTGTACTGACATCTGACCACTTTTCTAGTAGCCTCAGGTTTCTGACATTTTCTATGGAATAGATACTTGACAAATGAACCCATATAGCAAGATAAAAATATACAGATGTGTGATCTATGAAATAAACAGAGGGTCCCAAATGAGATCGATGTTAGCATATGCTATTGCATGTGCAAAGCTGTCCTGTGAATACTGTTCTCTGATAGCAAGGCTGCCAATGGGAAGTATAGGGAAGTGGCAAGAAACTTGCACGTAGAATAGTGTGTGAAAGAGGAGGTGGATAAAATGCAACAGGTGGCTGGAATTAGCACAACACATTATCGAGTTATTAATGAAATACTATATCTTGAATTTAGGGTTTCCATGTCAGTCACCAGTACCCATCCTATTACCTTTTCATGCAACATGCTATGTAACCTCTTTGGATGTTGCAGCCTTATGTTACATATGAACAGTGCAGCTGTTTATTACTGTTAGATTGATTGACTTATATCTGAGGGATGAATCCCTTTCTCCAAAGTTCTTGCAACTTCATTCATACTGTAAAGGTATATATAAAAGTAAAAAGAAATCTGAGGTTTCTCATTTGGCTATCCCTATTCCTTGACTGAAGCTTTTGCAGACATACCGCTTCTTCAATTAAAATCTGTTTCAGATTACACTTGTATACAGGAATTCAAATACAGACAAACAAGGGAATACCTATGTACATATTCCCAATTATATCTCATGCATAGTTCATCCATGTTTTTTATCTGTCAGATTTTACAAAGAATGAACACATTGTTGATGGCAATCCTGGAGTCTAAAGGAAGCATTGCAGAGTCAAAATACCAATAGCCGTAATGTGAATAAATTATATTGTAGATCTGGGGTAGGAGCATGCAGATACATGTTGATATATTGTTTGGCTGCAACTCCTAGCATCTCTGAGTATTGGCTATTACAACTAGAACATTTGGGGGATGCAGTTCATTAACATCTGGAGGGCTGCTCCTTTAAGATAGAGGTCTAAACTTGGTTTGCAACCCTGTCAAAGGGTTTTAAATGGCAACCGGCCTAACGACATTCATATTTCACAAAGAGCAGTAGAATATTTTGGTTACTAATGGAGAGAAAAGAGGCAGGGAAGCATGTTGGCTTAATATAAAAGTATAATGGAAATATTAAATATAATTTTACTAACATGTAACAACAATGGGATTACTGGGACTATAACACTATATCTGCAATCTGCAGTAGTAACTATGGACCAAATCTCATTTGTCTCTTTAGGTCCTACTTTTGAGTACCATATTCACAAGAACACCCTGTATTTTTCAGTATACTCATTTCTAGGAAAACTTCTTCTGAAAATTCTGTTTAGCTCCAGCTTTAATTTCACAGAATACCAGGGAGTTTAATTTTCTAAATTCTAAGACAATGACTCAACAGGATATCTCACAAGAATGAAAGCAGACTACATATTTAAGTTCCAGCTGATGGAACTGCAAGCCCTGTTTGCAAGCCCACACCACTGGCATTTGGAGTTTATTGGCTCTACATCAATATTCATTTCCTACTTATGTTTCTTTTAGTTCAACTGAGTAGCAACTTCCATTCAGATTTATCTACTCCATCTAATTCCTGTTTGCTTAATCCTTGGAGACTCTGGTAACTGTTTGGCAGTCTCTCCCTTCAGGAAGGAATACTGCATTTTTCAGCTGTTTTCTTGGAAGGAGAGGGCATTAGAAACTAGTCATGTTAGTGCAGTTTATATAGCTTGGTCTACATATCTTCCTCCCTTTGTTCCCTTATGGTTTCTAAGGACATATCCCTATGTGGAGTTATTTCACATTACTTTACAGTAATGGCTCTAAAGTTCAAGTTGTTCCTCCTTTTATTTTATTAAAGTCTGACCCTGAGCAGATTCCAAAAAATGCAATGAGGTTTCCTGTTGAGGCTAGATTCCAAAAGTCATTCCTAGCTGATGGATATTACACAGAACAGTGCTGCTCAGAGTGGTCTGAGTGGTCTGCAGACAAGTGCTAACCCATGAGTCATCAGCTGCCTGTCCACAGTAAGAGTCTAGGAAATGATGCAAATATAATAATATGGCAAAAATTGTGTAGCAATTTCTGACATATTAGGGGAAAAACCAGACAGGTTTTATTTGATTACATCAGACAATGAGGCATTGAGCAGGCCTTTTAATTTTGTTAGGGGGGGTCCCCCCTCCCGGTCTAATCCTATGCATGATTACTAACAGTATCTCCTACTATTATAGTATAACATACATAGGACTTATCTCATATTAGAGTGGTGGTGGTGGTGGTGAGGAATTATAGCCTCAGTGTATTACAAGTTTAAAAAGCAAGAAAGTGTAGGTTGTTGTGTCTCCATATACATACTGACTAATACAGGAATTTAATATAAACCTGTAAGACACTAAAGCCCAAAAGTTGCAGTGGCAAATAGTGGTTCCCCAGCATCACCTTATAGACATGACCCTGGTACAAAATGTCCCCTGCTCTTACTATTCCCTGTCTGATATCCTGGAAACCTGACTTTGGTACAATGCTCCAACTCTTCTTCTGGCTGCTCTCTATTCCCTGCAATAGAAAATCTGCTCTGTTATTCAACTTGTGCTTTGACTACAGTGGTCCGCCGGGTTACGAATCCCCAGGGGTATGAAAACCCCGGGGCACGAAAGAGCCGGGGCCGAAAAAACAGCCCCGGTTTCCGAAAAAAACCCCGGGTTACGAAAGGAAAGCGGTGCGAAATTCAAATCGCGCAAAGTGCTTTCCTATACTTACAGTGGTCCCCAGGGTTACGAATTTTTTCGGCTTACGAAAGTGGTGCCGGAATGGATTACTTTTGTAACCCGGGGGACCACTGTATTTCCTTGGCATTGGCCTTTGAACCACTGTGCTACTGTATTCTCCATGCTCTGGCTCCAGCCATCCCTCTCTCCCTTCACTCCCACAACAACTTCTATAGCTTAATCACTTGGTGAATTGGCTCCTGTGGCATTCACTGCACCCAACCAGGACTTTGAATGTAACCTCTTCCCATTGCACCCTAATAAAAGAGGTAATACAGCATTGCTGGTCTATTCTGCACAGACAAAACTTTCTTCACTGTCTTTACTGTGAATGTATGAATCTTCAATTCATCTTTAACTTAAGTGGGCTCTAATAACTAGAGCACCAAGGGAGAAAAACGCTGGACTCTGATTTGTCCAGAGGGTTTTTTCCCCCATGTTACCCCTCTAATTGATACGTCTTCTGTTAACTAATAAAGACTTATTTAGATTAAAGAAAACATTTCATATGTGGAAGGAACAAGGCTCTGTTTTTGTGTACCTTCAAGTGTTTATGATTTATGGTGATCCTAAGCTGAACATATCACAGGGTTTTCTGGGGCTGAGAATATGTGATTCATCCAATGTTGCTCCGAGGGTTTGCATGGCTGAGTGGGAAACTGAACCCTGATTTCCAGAGACATAGTCCAACACTCAAACCACCACATCACAGCAAGGCTCCACCAGTTACTTATTGACCCAGAACATAATGCATGCATTTTAAGTGTGAATTGTTATGTATTAAAAGGATGCCAGAGGAATAGCTTGTGGAGTACTTGACTTTGATAGCATCTCCAACAGACTAAGTAGTTAAAAATTTCATCTGAGAGCTGTGGGATTTCATGCAAATAATTACCTTGTCCAACTTGGCCCCAGACATGAATTGTGAATCCTAGTTGTAAAAGCTCATCCAAGAACAGGAGAAGAAGCCCAAAATAACACAAAAGAGATTGCCAGAAAATATCAAAAAGGAATTTTCAGACTAAAATCTTGCCAAGTATCTCAAGACTGGCATAAACAAATCATGAATGTTATACACTATCAAAATGAATAAAAAAACGAAGGAGAACATTTTTGGTTGGAACAGATAAAATCAGATTTAATATCTGAAAACTAAGCTATGTAATAAAGAAACATCAAAAAAAGCACAAATCTCCTTGATTAAAAAATAAAATACAAAAGAATTAAAACACAGGTTGTTTCCCTATAAATGTAGTGTTTTTTAAAGAGGTCATATGTTCAGTAACACATGAATTCTGTGTTAGATCTTTGGTTCACAATTTTCCAAAGCTAGTTAGTATTTTGCCACTCTGTTCACATGTTAAAGTGGACATGACTCTCTTCCTACTTTTTTCCTAAAACAAAACCAAAAAATAAAACAAAATAAAACAAAATGTGGAGACTTATATAATGTAGCAGTGGGAGTGAGGAATGAACAGATTGCCTGCATGTAACTGTAGTCCTTCAAGTGGTCATCTGTAAACTCACATAAATGGATTAGCCTGTACCTGTGATGTGAATCTTTTGGAGCCTTCAAGGGCATTAAATAAGCATTTTGGTGGTAGCCTCATCCACCTCTGGTAGACCTGTATAGGGCCCTTTCTGCTGAAACTGCCAGTTCCTTTGGATGCTGATGCAGCAATCCAAAAGACAGGCAGGATATGAAAAGGGGAGATGGGCAGAGTTGTGTGAGTTCACAGATATCCACTCAATAACTGGTTACAGGCATGCAACCTGATTTTCTTCTCACACAAGTGAGACAAAGACTAGCAAGCTATAAAAGTAGGAGGCAGGAGTGTCACTGCAAATAAATCAAAAGTTTACTGAATATCAAAATATGCAAGACATCAAATATAACACCCCCTACCCATACAAGGCAATATTAAAGCACAAGTTTTAGAAGACAGACAGGATCTGAAACATCAATACAAAGTATAGAACCAAGTTTAAGAAGATAGAATTGTTCTGAAACATCAAAATACAGTCAAGATATGGAGGACTACAGCACAGATCTCCCGAAGATTGTATCAGTTCAACTGCTGGAGTCCACTCCACAATGAGTTCTAAAAGTCATTGGCTGTGACCAGGTAGATGCCTGATAAATGTCCTAGAGTTGTACATAAGCCAGGAAACCAGAAGATATTGACAACAGCCCACATGGAGTGGGCTCAAGTTCAAGCTGGAGGGTCCTTCTGAACCAGTTCATAAACAAGAAAGATATGTGAGGCTACTCACTTTGGGAAGCACCACAATGAAATAGGCTGTCCTTTCTTTGCTGAAGAGTGGCACAATAAGAATCTTGTGAAGTCTGTAAATCCAATGTCCTGTAGACATAGAAGGCCAAAGCCTTCTTCAGTTCGAGACAATGCAGCTTCCTCTCAAATCCAGAAGTGGGGTTCTACATGAAAGCTGGCAGAACAATGTCCTGGTTCAAAAGGAAAGCCAACACCACTGTAGGCAAGAAGGTAATGTTGGATCTAAAAATGGCTAATCAGGGCGGAAGTTCACATGCAGACAGTCCACATGGAAAGTTCACCAGCCCATCTGACAAGAAAGCAACCAGAGACCACAGATAACCATGGGCTTCCTGTAAAGCTGGCCCATGATAAGTTCCAAACTCCACCTTAGTACTGGACCCAAAACCAGACAATTAAGCTTCTTGTAGCCATTCAAGAACCCTTGCACAACAGGATCAAGAGAATAGGAAGACTTTCTGAACAGCTGAAAGTTTACAGAAATTGCAATGACAGAGACATGCCCTTGGAAGACAATGTGAAAAAAATCAAGAATATCCTGGTATTGGCTTCTGAAGAGGGAGTTGTAGTGAAAAGACCCCAGAAACAGCAAACCCCAGAAACAGAGATAGCCAATCAATGAGCACCAGGTGACCAGCCAATTATAAGCTGGCTGGGTGGGGTTGGAGTTTTGGGCTGAGGAGAGGGATGCCACTGAGGGGGGTGCTCTCTAGGTTCCTGATTGGGACAGGTGTAAGTTAGGTTTTAGGGCAGACAGGGTCTATGGAGAGTCCAGGAGAGGGACTGATTAGGCTTTAGGTTGTAAACCAGTTGATTTAAGCTGAGAGTATTTGGCAGATTGCCTGAGGGCTGAAGTATTGTGTCTATGTAACTGTGGTAACGTAACTAAGAAGAAAGAAATGCAAAAGCCTTGAAAGTAGTTTACTGATTACTTTGATGTTTGTTAATAAACTTCAGTATCATTTTATTACAACTTGGCCTCTGTGAAATATTGTGGCACGCTACTAAAGTTAACAAAGCCTCAGAAAAGATAGGCAGTGGTGGAGAAGATCTCCACAGAAGAAAAATACAATTGGTGGCAGCAAAGGGGAAGACAGGTATTCTGTGTGGGTGGACTGAGAGAGTCTGAGTGAGTGTCCACGCCACCACAGGAGTGTGAAGGGGGTTCAAGAAGTCTTGAAAAGATCAGTGAGCAGCAGTGATAATGTTCCTAACAGCAACAGGCAAGGAGGCTAGTGAACAATCCTCCATGACATGAGGTTGAGGGTGTCAAGGCTGGGATTCCACCTAAACACTATAAAGAACTTCCTGGTGGTAAAAACTGTTTGACAGTGAATGCACTGCCTTGGAGTGTGATGCAATCTCCTTCTTTGGAGTTTTTTTTAACAGAGGTTGGATGGCCATCTGTTAAAGAGAGCTTCAATTGTGTATTTCTGCATGGCAGGGGTTGGGCTTTGTAACTCTATGATTCTATAATTCTATGCCTGAGCTGGCCTCAGTAAAGGGTGAGGAGATACACTCTGCATGGAAGTCAAACACAGACCCCTCAAGACAGGTGGAGAAGAGCAGCAGCATGATCTGGATGCAAGTCACTCTGTCCCAATGGAGCTTTGCTATTACTTTTGTCAAAGAGGGAAGGAAATAAAAACATACCTGATGATGATGTCTCCCTAATGAATTCATCATCAGCTCTGCATTGCCTAACCCATTGAATCCAGGAACAAAGCTCCTCACACTGAGCATTCATCTCAGATGCAAAGGGATCCAATTCTGGAGTGCCCCCATGATGAAGGATTGATACCAGAGCGTTGGGATGGAGGATCCATTTGTGCAGCAAATCCAATGTCCAACAGAGCACATCCACAAGGATGTTGTCTTCTCCAGGAAGATGGATGGCTACGACTATGCTATCTTTGTCAATTAACCCGTTTCAGAGCTGTTGCATTAGGCAGGGGAGAGTCCTGGATTGTGTACCCCCTGGTTGTTGAGGTAATACATGACTGTGGTATTGTCAGACAGCAGCTGCATCATCTTGACTTGGAGGAGAGATCTGTAGGATGGAACATCTTCTCCACTAGTAACAGTTCCAGGACATTGATGTGGAGAACTTTTCTTTTATGGAAAAGTTGTATGGCTCAGTGGAAAAGAACTTTTCTTTTATGGAAAAGTTGTACATCCCATCAGTGAACCACCCATTGTGATTAATGCCTGAGGACAAGGAGGAACAAAGGGCAAGGCACTATGTACATAGGCTGCTTTCAACCACCACCCAAGATAACACTGGACATTCCTTGGTGAGCCAATTCCGAGGGGGTGTGTGTGTGTCTCAAACAGACTGAAGTGAGCATTGAACTAGGCCTGCAGATGTTACAACTGAAGCTTGGCATGATGCATGACAGACATGTTAGAATCCCGCCTCGATCCCCGAGGAGAGGCGAGAAATACAAATAAAATTATTATTATTATTATTATTATTATTATTATTATTAAATGTAGCCTACCATCACTTGCACATCTTTGGCCCTGGGTAGTCTATAGTGAAGATACTTGAGAATCAACTGCTAAAGACCAGAGAACTAGTCCCTACTGCCATTCCCTTCTCCTTTTGTGTTATGTCTTTTTAGATTATAAACCTAAGGACAGGGAACTGTTAAAGCAAAATAATCTGTAAGTCACTCTGAGAGACTTTGTAACTGAAGAACAGGATATAAATACTCTAAATAAAATAACAGGACTTGAATAATTTCCATCCCAGCATCAACTTGATCCTAGATCAATCCACACAAAATGTCCACCTTCTAGACACTACCATGGAATTGCACCATATTATAAGCACCATTGTATCTCAGAAACCTACCCAGTTGTCACATTTACTTACATTCTTCTAACACTCACCCAGGACACATCACAAAAACCATTGCCTACAGTCAAGTCCTACAAAACAGTCACATCTCAATAGATTCATCAGACTTACAACTCAAGTGTCTATATCAGATTAAAATACTCATTCACCAATGTGAAAAAACCCTCAAATAAACAAATCAACAGAGCCAAACCTGGAACCTGGAACAAATCCAGGAGAAAGAAAGCAATAGAATACCAGTTTTTATCACCTACAGTTTACAACTCAAATGACACAAATGTATTATTGGTTATCTACAACATATCCTATACAATTCCACTTCTCCTTGCAGACAGCTGCCCAGTCTAAAAAGCAACAACAGACCTTCAGCAGACATACACTGCTGCCTGTGGCTGGATCAGATGCAAACAAAACATTATAGAACCAAATACTTCCATCCATAATATTGGATCCCCTGGCATCTGCTCATCTTCAAAAGTAATATATGTCATTCTTTACCACCAATGGTTCATTACACTGTAAATAAGACAAACCAGGTAATATTAAATAAATAAAAAAGAGAATCAGTGGACACAGTTCTGACATAAAAATTAGCAATATTCAAAATATTTTTATATATAAAAAGAATGGGAACACTTCAGCCTCCCAAGACAGACACTCTTGAACAAAGGAGCTTCAAAAACAAAGTGGAACAGAGGATCACTAAAAATTCATCAAGAGTTTTCAGCTCTATGTGCTCTAGTTGGACTAAGGACAAAATATTTAAAAAAAAAAAATCACATGTGTTTATCAATTTTAAAAATGCAATGATGTCTGTGTTATAACTCAACACCTTTTTATGTATGGTAACTGGTAAGATAATGATAGCTGTCTGAATATTTTACATTCCAGTCCCTATGCTCTTACTGTATACACTCCCACCCATCCACTCAAGCACATGTCTAAAAATTGGCCAATTAAGATCCAAAGACACTGCAGAAATAATCCAGGTTAAAACCGCTTTACCTGCCCTGGCTCAGTGCTAGGGAATTCTGGGCACTGTCGTTTTGGGAGACATTTAGCCTTTTCTGCAAGACAGCTCTGGTGCCACAACAAACTACAGTTCCCAGAATTCTCTAGCACTGAGCCAGGGTGATTAAAACGGTCTTGAACTGGATTACTTCTACAGTGTGTTTTGGACCTCAGCAAGCATTTAATGCATCTAATGGAAGGGATAATACTCATAAAAGCAATTATACAGGAGCTGAAGAACCAATTTTTGGATGAAGGGGTGATTTCTAATTTGGGAAGAGTCTTCGGGTTTCATTGAAGTGGTGGTCACAGGAAGGGCCCAGATATAATTATTGCAAATTGGGACATTTGCCCATTTAGCATACAAACGAGAATTCAATTCTCTGTGTCTACTCAGCAGTAAATCAGTGCAAAAGCTTCCTAGGCTGCAAACCAGCACTCATTTCCATGCAATAGCATTCCAGGCTTTAAATAGTCTCTTATCAGTTATTTTCCATAAGTAAATCCAACTCCTGGGGGGAGATTCCTCCTTAATAAAATGTACTAGTCTTTAAAGTCCAAAAGTATCTTTGTTTATGCTACAGCATAGATTCTCCTCTGAAATCTGTACACGTTATCTTCATAGTAATTCTCATTCTTTCCAGTGTAACTTACCACTAGATAAGTAGGGCAGCACGTACACAGGATAGTGGGTACACAGAATTGCAGCCTACAACCACCTGAAATTAGTAGCCGTACTAGGCCCTTGAGTTCAATACAATTAAGCTTTTATACATTTCATTGACTCATGAGTCTACTATAGCAGAGACTACCAAAAAGATTCAGATTCATACATCTGGACCATGTTGAGAATGTAGATAGGTATAATGGTTTTTCATTTCTGTCATAACAATTGAATCACTCAAACAAATTCTCTGGCAGTAGATTTTGGACAGACAAAAAGGCATTATTTTTGTACACACTGGATAACTTATCAGCAGACAATGTGATGATAACAACAGGTTTAAATAGCTTTGAAACAAACTGGTGAATAACTTGATTAGTGCCTGTTAGTCGTGGCTTCTACATGGAATTTCTATGTCCAGAACAGAAACTGGAAAAGTTACTCTGAGAAGAAGGCTATGGGCTGTGCAAGGGCAATGTTAGTTGTCCAAATGTAACTTGTCTGAGCTTAGTTCAGAAGTGGTGAAACCACTAGGGAGGAACCGCTAGGGAGGAACAGCAGCAACAACAGACATTATTTTAATGTTCTGCTAATAGGCTTCTGAGAATCGAGTTTGCGTACAGTGAGAAAATGGATATTTTTAAAATGTTTTTATTTTATTAGAGTATTTATACCCCACCCTTCAGCCTTAAAGGCTATCAGAGCGGCTAAATTTTTAAAGGCCAATCTCGAACTGCTCAATCATTTAGCACCAGTCACGGTGGGTTTGAACTAGTGCGCCATCACAGGATTGCCGATATTGGACTAGAGGGATCTTTGATCTACTCTATCAGGTCTTTTCTTTTGTTCTTATGTTAATAGACTTCTAAAATTAAAGCCTGTTTCCATATCTCATGGATATTTCATTTTCAGAGTATCAATTCCAAACCACAGCCAGGTATGTATTCCAACAGACACAAAGAATAAGGACACATCCTTATTTCCCCTTGTATTGTTTAATTTTTGTTGTTTATATTCATCCCTCTTGTTTCGTACAATATTTTTCAGTTCAACACTACACATTTGCAAAATGGTATACAGCACTAATGGATCCACAGAGGGACTAACAGTAGGCTGGAGCACCTAATTCCTGGACTGATCTATCCATCCATATTTGAGGCATATTAAAAAGAAAAGAGCCACGACATACCAATTCTTTTAATGGCATTGATAATTATCTTAACCAGACAAATATCCCAAAGCCCCCCAGAGGGCAGAGATTTATCAGATCCATTAAAAATTACACACCTGTTCAGCCTTCTGGTGAAACACAGCAGACATGGCCAGAATGGTGCTGCGCTCATCCAGTGCTGCAGCAAAGCTTTTCCATTCTTGATCTAGTTGTGTAGATATCTGCTTAATTTGCTGAGAAGCATAATGGCCAGCCTCTGAAAGCCTGGATGCGACTGACATGATGCGGTTTATGTTCACATAAGCATTCTGGGGGGAAAATAATTATATGTGAGAATTACAACCTTCTCTAGTATTCTTTAAACTTACCAAAAAAGAAAAAAGGAAAGAAAAGAAAGAAAGAGAGAGAGGGAGAGAGAGAGAGAGAGGGAAGGAAGGAAGGAAGGAAGGAACTTGGGAGGATAGGAGACAGATTATATTCACAACATAATCAAGTAGTGTTTGTGAGAATCTCAAGGCAAAAATACATGGCCAGAAGAATAGTATAGTATAGTATATATACACTGTTAGATTTTACCATTTTATCCTGCACTATAGTGCCAATATGTCATTTTGGGCCATTTCAGGATCTCCAAGGAAATTGCTGTGGCTCAAAACACCTCCCAACCAACCAATTTGGGGTGAAAATTTTCTCCAGACCTGTAAATTGTCACTTTGAGGAGTACAGTGGGCCCTCAGTATCTGATCGGGTTTGGTTCCAGGAACCCCTGTGGATACTAAAGTCCATGGATGTTCGAGTCCCATTGAATCTAATGGGGTAGTAAAATAGTGATCCATATATACAATGGCAAAATCAAAGTACCCCACCCCGACTGCTTACCCAGAGGGGCGGGATATAAATAAATAAATAATTTATTATTATTATTATTATTATTATTATTATTTGCTATTTGGAATTTATGTATTTGAAAAATATTTTCAATCCTGAATCCAATGGATAAAAAATCCATGGACATGGAGGGCTGACTGTAGAACAGACCAAGCCCTCCAATTCAAAAATCCATTAGATTTGGCCACAAATGACCAGAGAAGCTAGAAGTCACTTCAAGTTTTGTTTTCAGATATGAGTTGATTTGGGGATAGATGTAGCAAACCAGGCCAGCTATAAGGACAAAACTGTGGACAAAAACTGATTTTCACAGTGGAGTTGTCTTCTATTCTTCCACTTTCCCTACTGAAACATTTGCTTATAGGGGGGAGGGGGGAAGAGATGCACAAAAAGCCAACCAAATTTGATTTTCACCTTGATTTAACATTGCAAAGTGTGTGTGTGTTTATCATTGTTTAAATCTCTGTAAGTTTCTATCCTGAGGTCATGCCACTACAGTTTATCAGAAAGATGACTATACAGAATTGTTCTTTTCTTCAGGTATCATTGGGAGAAGTCTTATTGGCTCCTTCCAGCCTGGGTCACATTAGATATTAAGAGACAACCAGATATCGTTCGTCACTTGAGGGGATCTCTCTTCTAAACACATGTTAAATGTACATCAGTCAAACAAAAATAATGTTATCTGTCCCACTGGCTTAAGTGCTACATGGTTCTACCCAAAAGTTCAGGTCATACTGAAGATCTCCTCAGAGAAATGTATGGTGCATGCTGGAATTTTCTACTTTCACAAAAACCCAGTATTAGAATGAAATGTATGGGGCAGGGTACAAAGAAAGTATTCTTCATACTAATCATATAGTATCCATCTGGGATCCAGATTGTAGCTGAAAATAGTGCAATTCAGTAGCCTTTTTCACCTAAGACAAGAACACCCTGAATTGACTTTATGGAATTCAAAAAACCTTAACTGGAGGCCATACCCATCTGCTAAAAACAGTATACTCTTATATTACTGGCTCTTAAAACAGTATCCAATAATTGTAGAAATTCTAACTAAGAAGAATTTGTTGTTTCCATATGATCTTTTCAACAGCTTGATTCCCATGGTGACATTTTTAACAAACTAACTATATATGACTAGATGCATTCTTTAATTGAAGTGGATACTGTATAGGCATAATATAAAGATTAGTGTATGAAAATGACAAATGGTAAGAGTATTTTCAGAAATGTGTCATTAGTGGGTAACACGTTTCTTATGCATTTTAGCTCTAGAAAGAGAGAACAACTTGCCCTATTTTTTGACAATTAGTGCCTTAACAACGGGTGGGCTGATCTAGCCATGTTGGAAAACATCTTTCCGCTTTTCTCTGAAGTCATGACTCACTCTTCCAAGGGGTCACATACAAAAGATAAACTAGTTTCAGTGAAGCAGTTCTGAATAGCTTCAGTCTGAATAAGCAGCATGTACACTCTGCTATTCTAATATAAATCAGCAATCAGGGTGATTTGTACCCATTTAAATAGGACATTGCAGCTCGATTCAGAAATGTAATGAGATTAATGGGATCACTGAATAGACGTTAAAGATGGCTCTCTTTTTTAATGAGACATATTGATATATAGACATAAACAATGCAGAATTGTAATAAAAGAATTGTTCAGGTTTTTAAAGACCTATATAAAATGTTACTGCTAGTTTAGCTTTCTCCTGTCTAATATTTATTTAATTTATTATCTTAATTGCCATTTGAAACAGATTTTATCATTATTCCTATTTTCCCAATACACATCTGATAGTGAATTATTGAAAGCTTCCAGTTCTGATTTCAGTTGCCTGAAAACAGCAACTGCATTCTACATGCTGAATGTACTGCAACAGAAATGAAAAAGACTGTTACATACTGAAGCAATTTAGTACCCTGTTATCATTGCATGGCCTTGGTCTGGTCTCTGTGTTGCTTCATTTCCCTTCTGGTTCAATTGGGACAGTTTCTAAAATTAATTTGGAACTGGCACCTGTGCTAAAAAAAAAAAAAGGTAAATGTTTCCCCTTGACATGACTGTAGGGGACAGTGCTCATCTCCGTTACTAAGCCAAAGAGCCAGCATTGTCCGAAGACAACTCTGTGGTCATGTAGCCAGCAGCCAGCATGACTGCACTAAGCAATGTTACCTTCCCACCTAAGTCGTACTTATTTATCTACTTGCATCTGCATGCTTTTAAACTGCTAGATTGGCAGAACCTGGGACTAGTGAGCTCACCCCATCATGTAGCACTGGAGCCTCGAACAGTCAACCTTCTGAACATATTATCATCAGTCTTAACCACTAAGCTGCTGCATCCACCTGTGCTATTTGTTGCAATTTTAAGTTAATGTTTGTTTCTTCCCTTCCAGGTTATTGATGACAGCCAGTGAATATGCATTTTGATTAAATGTCAGTGTCAAACAGAGTACTAATGTGATTGTATGACATAATGAAATTTATTTTCAAATAATTACCTTAATTTAATTAAAACAGTTGTGTGTGAATGCTTATTTGCAACTTGTGTATGGGGTGCATGAGGGACAGTCTGACTACATGGCAGTCAGAGCTATTCAACATTAGAACACACTCCTTTCCTGAACCCTGCTTGGACATCATCTGGCAATTCTCTGTCCAGTTCTTTCATCCAAAGGAAGAGGCACCAAGGATCACACTGCAAAGATATGATGGATAATGGAGCAAGCCAAAGGATTCTGGAAGAAATTTAGCATGTGTTTTATAGACTATAGCAAAGACTTTGATTGCATAGATCAAAGGCTATGGACCCCTCTTAAAGAAACATGAGGACCACTACATCTGATAGTCCCAAAGAGGAATCTGTACTTAGGAAAAGAGGCTACTGTAAGAACAGAATACAGAAAAACAGTATGGTTCCCATTTGGCAAAGGGGTCAGGCAAGGCTGCATCTTTTCACCCCATCTGTTCAATCTGTATGCAGAAAATATCATACAAAGAGCAGGCTTGAGCACTGAAGAAGGAGTGAAGATAGGAGGAAGGAATATCAACAACCTAAGGTATGCAGATGACACCATACTATTAACAGATAAAATCACAGACTTGGAACAATCACTAAATAAAACTACACAAAATCTTAAAGTGTAAAGATAAATAGCTGAACATTAAAGTTAGAATAGTTCAAACCATTGTATTCCGTATTACCATGTAAGGCTGTAAGCGCTGGACAGTGAAGAAGGCAAATAAGAAGAAAATTAATTCATTTGAGATGTGATACTAGAGAAGAGTGCTGAAGATACCATGGACAGCTAAAAAGACAAACAAACAAATAGGTCCTAGAACAGATTAAGCCAGAACTTTTCCTGGAAGCCAAGTTGAATAAATTCATACTGTCATACTTCATCCACATAATGAGAAAGTATGACTCATTAGAAAAGACAATGATGTTGGGAAAGTGGAAAGAGAGGAAGACTGCATGCCAGATGGATAGACCCAATCAGGGAGACCATGGGCCTGAGCCTGCAAGGCCTGACAGGGAGGTACAGATTAGGGGGGTCTTGGAGATGTCTCATTCACGGGGTCGCCATGAGTTGAGATAGACTCAAAAGCAGCCAATAATCAAATGCAATATGGTAGCAACAGGGTATCTTCTGAAGTTGGAAGGTGGAAGTATTAAAGGGGGCCCTGTGACAGTGCCATTTTGAAAATCTCCCTCATTCAAATGGGAATAATTTTGTACACTTGGTGCTTTGCTATTACATCTCAGCAATTAGGAAGAGTGGAAGACAAGGAGGTCCTTTACTGACTTTTATTCGGAAAGAATACCTCGTAATGCTGATCTACTACTGGGAGACTGGGAGAGAGAAAGGGAAAACAAATCTGTAATCCAGTTTCCCTTTTTCTCAATTTTTGGTAAATCTTAATGTATCAGAACTATGGCAGAAGACTTAGACTCTGCATTTTAAATCATTCTGGAAGACTGACAAGTATGTTCAGTACCCAGAGAATATTCACCTACAAAACTTGAAATACTTTTGCATTCTAATTAAATTAATTAAAATCAGAAAAATTAAAAAGACAACAAGCGGTGCCTTGAATATTTAATTTGCAACACACACACATTTTTTTTCTAGATACAATGGACTACAAGGTACTCCCGAACACACTTTCTCATGTTGGTTTTCCACACAGCCTAAAGGCAAAATTCCAGTGTACTTAGGTCTAATGTGAATAACCTTTTCCTAGAAGCCTTCAATCATTGGAGGGTAAATTTCAGTATAAAAATTGCTATTGAGAAGACAATTTAGTAATGTGCAGTTATAAAGGATTCTTGAGATCAGTCTTTTGATTTTACTGTTGTATCTCAATCCTGTTGCCATGGCATTTTAGTACCTTTTCTGATGTCTAGATACAGGGATGAGTTAACCTTCACCAGTGAGAGATGTGCTTGGAAATGAAAAATAAGCAATAGCTGACCCATTGCTTATTATAATAGCTACATGCAGTCACTGTTCCCAGCTTGTAACGCTACATAACATGCACAAGCAGAAATCTTGATTTTGAATGTTTAAAAACCAGATAGCTTTGATGTGATGGAAATGTGTTTATTTTGTGTAAAACAGCTGTCCTTCACAGAATATATATTTGACACCTCTCTGGTGATTTTTTTTGTGAAATTATTATTCTAAATAGCAAATGGGGAAAATTTAAGGTAACTGAAAAAGACTCTTTGTCAAATAAGATATTTCATGATTTGGATTTTGGTTCTTTAACATTCCTACTTTTTCTTATTTTAATTCTTACATGTGTAATATGAACTAATACATTTTGACATGTATGAAGCCATTAAGATGATGAAGTTACCAAAAAAGGGAAGCTGAGGTTTTCTGCATTCTAATATACCTCAGCAAAACACATAAGTAAAATTACACATGGTCAGTGTATAGTAATAATTTTGTCATGTTCTGACTATCAGATTTTGTGACAGGTCAAAGTACTGTGAATTTCTTTTCTAACATTATGGCAATGAATGTAACAACTGGTTCTAACACGTAAAATATGAAGCTGATGATAGTGTGCAGAAAATAAGAACAGAGAAAATGTTTAGAGGACAATGTCATTTTCCTTTAACAAGTTTTCATCTGTTGCTTGTTATAATGAAAAGAAAGGTATCTGGAAAGCTGTTAAGACCTGTAGAGACTGGGACTGGGCCACGGCTATTACTAAGATGCATGCTGTGTAAAGCTACACATTACTGATCAATATGCAGCTAGTGATAGTCCTCGGTAAAACCAGATGTTAAATATTCAAAGCAATACTCAAGAATCACATAATAATTTTATGACTGTGACGAGCCTGTACATAGAGATCCTTTCCTATCAAGCCCCCGAATCCCACTGCTTCATGGTTCTCTGGTTTTGAGCATATTTAGGAGGAAAAAACTTGGAAAGGACAATAGAACCAGCTACCATGTCAAGGGAACAGTGAATTCAGCTTAGATATTCTTCTGAACTTTAAAAGGAAATACCCAAGATTCTGACCCAATTTTGTTGATGGATTCAGAACCCAGGTAGCTCCCTTGAAATTCAGACTGAAGTCCACAGTGGTTTTGTCACTCTGAAGTGTCAGTTAGGTGAGGCTCAGCACAACAGAGGGTTTTAAAAACTATTTACTTTTTAAATTCTTTTAACAGTTTTTTTTTAAAAAATCACATCTTCCCCACACCATTTTAACCCTATGAAACTATGTATATGAAACTATATACAGTGCATATCATACTGTAATTTAAAGGTTTTAGTTTAATTTTGCTACTTGTTTATATCACAACTATTGCCACTACATTCAGTGATATACAGGAATTACAACTTATGAGTAACAGTAGTACCAAAAGCATTACTAAGGATTCTGTATGGTTGTCATGACCAGCCAAGAGATGGAGTCAGAGGATGAGGAGGAGGAGATGGCTCCTCAGGAACAAGAGGAGTTGGGAGGCTAGACCAGGTCCCAGTTCTGCTTTGCCAGGCCCCAGCCCTGATATTTCAGCCCCAGGAGTAGAGCTTGAGCCAGGTCCTAGCACTGTGAAGCCCCTTCAGAGGCTCAGCAGCTGAGTGTGGCTCCTAGGTCTTGCTGGTCATTGACCAAATAAAGACTGATTTGATTTGTGGCTCCTAGGGAAGAACCAAGCCTGAAGGTCCCTTCCTTTAAGGAAAGGAGGGCTGAGAGTGCTTGTGTACATCAGTCTTGCAGGCTTGCAGAGAAGCAAGCTGTCGATAAAGCACAGCTGGCAACAGGGAGGGTGTCTCTTATTTAACCACCTGTGGGATGCCATCCCTTTGCCAGAACTTATTGAAAGTCTCTTGGTGTGACTTTGTGCTGGCTTTATGTCTCTTGAACTCTGGTTTGCCTAGACCTTGGAATGACTTGGACTTCTGCTGCTTTTTCCTTGCCCTGACCTCGGACCGGACTGACTTCTGTGACTTCTCCAACCCTGACCTTGGCTCTGGCTTTTGGACTATTCCTGTGAACAAGATTTAGGTTTGTGGAACTGCCTTATCAGCTTTTGTTGGTGTGTGCTGGCCGCAGTCCAGGACAATGGTGTGGTATGGGAGAAGGTCAATGGTGATCCTGAAACATCCAAACAGCTTATATTTCCCCAGAAAATGATGACAGTAATACATTATAATGTCACAACAAGTTTTTGATTTAAAGATAAATTAAATCAAACACAGACAGCCACAGGAAGCCCCTTGTCTGGGGGCCTCTTACTCTGTTTTAACCTCTGTTATTTTTTTTAGACTGAATGTAAACCTTAGACACTAGAAATCTAAAATTATAGCAGGTAAATTCAAATTGCCTTACAGTTTTTATCATTTAGAAAACAGTTTCCATTTCTGTGGTCCACCATTTTTGTGAAATGCTAAGTTGTGATGGAAAACCCTTTTGAAAGGACACAACGAGCCACTGACCCACAGAAATCAGGACTGCTGTTTTCAAATATCCTTTTCATCCATATAAATACAGTGTCTCAAAGTTGTGTTTATTCAGATTCTTCCTGCAGCATTGATACACCTCTTCCATTTTCATTTGAGTGTCAAAAACCCCTGAGGAGAAGACATCATCATCATCATCATCATCATCATCATCATCATCATCATCATCTATATAGCGCTGTAAATTTACACAGTGCTGTACATACAATCTTATAGTTAGACGGATCCCTGCCTACAGGCTTACAGTCTAAAAGACAACACAAAAGGAAAAGGGGAAGGTGGTGGGAAGGGGATGAAGTCCAGTGGAGGGAGGGCTTGGTTCTTAAAACATAGTTAAGAGGAGGCATCCTGGGGCAGATGGCATAATCCTGGGAATGCTTCCCTAAACAATATAGTCTTTAACTTTAACATTGAATTGATGAGAATTTTTACAGTTCAAGACTTATTTTGAGCAAAGCTCACACATGAATGTTTTCCTCAGAAAACATTTTCTGTGCAGGAAACAGTATTTTCTGCATAAAAATTTATACACAGAAATATTTTCTCCACAGGAAAAAGCTGTTTCCTGAACAGAAAATGATGTTTTCTATGCAAGTCAATAACATGCACATTTTGCACAGACTAAGTTTCCCATTACAGTAATATAATTTTCTGCACAGAAAAAGCTGTTTTCTATTAGAAAATGCTGTAATGAGGGGTTTAGTCCTCACAATTTCCTATGTGGTTAAATCTTTAACTGCAAATAAGCTTCAAAAACTGCATGATTTTTGAAGACTTCTTCCAACAGGCCTTTTGCAACATTTAAGAATAATAAACATGTACGGATAAAAAAACATTGCAACAGGCCTTGCCTGAAAGCAAGAAGAGCCGCCTGTCCAATCCATCTAGCTTGGTCCAGGCCTCCGAGGGAGAGAAGATCTGCTGGACTTTCCCCCTTCCCTACTGCCATTCCCTTCTCCTTTTGTGTCCTGTCTTTTTAGATTGTAAGCCTGAGGGCAGGGAAATGTCTAATTAACAAATTGTAAGCCGCTCTGATAGCCTTGGCTGAAGAGCGGGGTATAAATAAAAATGATGATGATGATGATGATGATGATTATTTCTTGTAGCAGTAAGAAACATGTTATCGTTACTCATTGTTCTCTTCAAGAAGAACTGTAGTGAAGACTTATATCCCTAATCTATGCACACATGTAATAGTATGATACCTGGTATCCTGTTGCACAATTTCATGGGAACAGGTGAATAAGCAATCAAGTGGACGAGGGTCTTTCTTCCCCAAGTACATTCCTCCATGCTTGGTGGGGATCGACAGCATGAATTGGGGAGTGAGATGAAATCATATCAAAGGGAAATGATTTCTACACTACCATGAGTGCATACAAATAGCATCTCTTGTCCATGTAGGTAACAGCAGCATTAATATGTCAATAACCACAGTGGCCTTTTATTTGAAATTCATACATCAACTCCAAGTTGATCACACTCTAATTGCACAATTGATTTATTTGACAAAACAATAAATTCTAGTCATATTGGATGCTTTGATTAGACATTTCTCATTAGGATATTGAATATAGATATAGAAACAAAAGCCAAGTATAAAAAGATTTTAATAAAAAGTAGTGAGCTCTGCTTTCACTTTCTCTGATTAAGGGTATTTAATTTTAATTGTTCCACCCGTATTAAAGATAGGCTTGTTTGTAAATACAGAAAATTCTCAGCTGTCAGTCTTAGAAGAGACAAAAAAATACCTCAAAGGGGAATAAAAAGTGCTGCTGCCAAATAATCAGTTCAGTGTTTTGCTCACCAAGCAATGAGGGACTTCCCTCATCATATATATATATATATATATATATATATATATACAGTATACCAGTGGTTCTTCCCTCACCATTTTCTTTCTTTCTTTCTTTTTCAAAAGAATTTTTAAATTAGTTTTTCAAAACACAAAACATATATTATTAAGAAACAAGATCACTCATTTGTACACATAACACAATCCTACAGTAAACTAATAATTAAATAAACTCTGCCCTAGTCCACACAAAACTGCATTCCCTCACCATTTTCTCATCTCTGTCCCACACATCTTCAGAGAAAACCTTTATGTACTCACCATGGAATTCATAGCAAAGTGGTTATGCTGCGTCTGTAAATCTAGAGCATGTTGGTAGCTCACCCCAATTTCAGTGTGGCTCTGCAGAAACAACTCTTTGTTGTGGCTGATCCAGTCAAACATCTGGAAAAGAAAGGAAATATCATGGCTAGAAGCAAGGTAAACAATCCCACATAGTCAAGAGAGCTGCAATGCATGGCAGGAGGACATTCTGTTCTTTAGCCCAGAACCGACACTGAGATAGAAATTGTTACACACCTCTCCAATAAATGGCATAAGGGATGGATTGTGTTGGATTTCTTCTATGTGTGAATCATTTCAGAATTTTGCCATATGGTTGCAAATTTCCCTGTAGTGTTCAGTCATTGATGTTTGATATGAATGCCGCAAAGCCAACCCATAAATCAATAAGTAGGTGAATTAGAAAAGCTATTAAGAGATACTTTTTAGTCTACCAATTAACAAGTCCACATTCAAATTTGTAGGAAATTGGCATAAAAATTTCTACAGTGCAAACATGATGAAGAAAATCATTAAGCTTTGTAGGGAATTCAAAGTAGAGCCAGCTTAGTCTGGAAAATCAGTATGCAAAGGGATCTTGTAACACCTTTCAGTTAATCTCAATGGTGCTGTAAGATCCCTTTGCATACTCTTTGCTGGGAATGACTTGAAATTCACAAAGAGCTTGGATGTTTCTTTGAGACTTACATTTCAAGCTTGTAAGCTGTGTTACTACCGGTATGCTATTTATACCTCCTGAGGTTTTTGTTGTTGTGTGTCTTCAAGTCATAAGGTCTTAAGGTGTTACCTTTTAAAATTACAGCAGGCATTTCTGTTAACCATATCATTACTATAAGATTTTCTTTTTCAATTTCACATGTAAGAAAAGGGCAGTCCAATAAAGTTCTTCATTAGAAATTAGGAACTGTTGTATGCCTGTGTAAAACTGCTGCACAAAACAACCAACAGTACATTTTGTTTGTTTGGATACATTGCTGATTCTACTAAATCTGCTCTCTTCATTCTACTAAACCTCCAGAACCATCAATAGGGTTGGTATCACCCCAATGCAGTAACAGAGGCAGAGGCAGCCTAGCTGGCAGAGGGGAGTGGGTGGCTGGGGGGTTGCTAGCCTAGGCAGACCCAGAAGGCAGCCCCTTCCCACCAGTGGCCACTGATGGCTTGTGGTGCTACTGCTGCCCAGTAGCCCATTCCAAGTCTACCACAGCTGCTGAGTGAATGAGAAAGGGAGCTGATGCCTTTTATCACTCACCCAGCAGCCACATGAGACCCAGGAGCAGCTGCCAGCGCTGGGCAGCAGCATCCCTCCCAAGTAGTCACAGTCGATGGGGTGGGTGGCAGAGGTGCCCTAGCTGATAGAGGAGGCAGGGTCTTAGGATGGATAAGAGCAACCGCCCCACCTCACACTCCTCTGAGTTTTCATCATGTGTGGACTGTACTCCTGCACCCCCTAATGGCACACATGCAAACCTCTGGCACAGTACAGAGAGCCCAAAAGAGCCATCCCCGTGCCATAATTAGGGTTGGGGAGCATGTGACATTTGTATGTTCCAGGGCCCTAGCACATAACGATGCAGGCGTTGTTACATAGCGCCGTTTATGCGGAGCTGTGCAGTTGCTATGATGTAAAGGTGCCCAGTGGTGCCTTTTCCATTTAGTGTGTTGCCACTGCGATGCTAAAAAGGAGCAGGGTTTCCCTGCTCCTTTTTTGCTGCGAACCTTCGCCGCAGCATCTAACTGCTGCGGCGAAGGTCTGCAGCAAAAAAAGGAGGCTTCAGACCAACCTTTTTGGGTGATCTGTATAGCCCCTCTGCCTGTCTTTTGAGTCCACCTGCTGCCTGTTGTGATCTTTGCCAACATAGATCCTTTACAGACAGATTCATGGATGATATAAGCCACTTCCAATATCAGAGACAAGTTCCCTGTATTAATACACTTGGTAGAGAAGATGAGTGAAAGAGTGTCATTGTGCTTACATCCTGCTTCTAGGCTTCTCATAAACTTCTAGTTGACCACTGAATATAAAAGCAGACACAGCCTGCTTTTCTCTCTAGACCTCACCTGCCCTATTACTTTGTTGTTGTTGCTGCTGCAGTTGTGTGCCTTCAAGTCCTTTCTGACTTTATATCATAAGGCAAAAGCCTACTATGTTGGGGGGGTGGGTGGCTGAGAGAATATAACTTGTCCAAGTTCATCCAGTGGGCTTCATGGCCAAATTAGGGAATCAAACCCTGGTCTCCAAAGTTATAATCCAACATTCAAACCACTACCTCTTCCCTTTTTAAATCACCCACCCCCTCTGGCCTTTTTCCTACCTCTTGTCCATCATTCTGTGTGTATCTGCCATTCCTTCATCCAAAACAAAACAAAATGATATTGTGGCTTGGCTCAGCCACAATTAAGCAACCAGAATTCATTCTCAATCTTTTCCAAAGAGAAGTGTGCAGTGCTTCAATTATTAAATGGAAGGTGGGGAACAGGTAACTAATTACTCCAATTCAGCCTAAACGTCTTTAGCTTAATTCCATTTCTTATCTTCTCATTAAGAGGTAACACTTAATTGAGTCAGAAAAACCCAATACAGAAAAGGGAGTAAACTTCACTTCTGTTTTAAGAACTAGCAGATATCCATCTAGTGAAGTAGCTACATGCTAGATATGAGCATTTTTCAAACCAAGGTTAAGCCATTTAATAAAGCAAGAGTAAGAGTCCTGTGACAATGAGATCTGGAAAATAAACAATAAATCTAGGACATGTACAAATAACATATCTAGAGTCAAACTGAAGGCAAACAATAGGAAAAACACAAATGATTTGGTTCTTTTATTTCTTATTTTTACAGAAAGTGTTCTGGAAGAAAACAAAGAATGATGTTTGGATAAACTATGGCTCTTCATGGACTTTTGCAGAATTACTTTTGGACAATTGTGGACTCGTTTTATATTCTTTCCTTTTTTGTATTTTAGATTTATTTGCCAAATTATATTGGCCTTCGGGTTAGGAGGTTGCTATACCTCTCTGTTTGCCAGCACTCTCTGATCTGGTCTTCATTTTTTCTAAAGGGTTGCCAAAACAATTCAAGTAAAACAATGTTCTATGCAAAGTAACATGGATTTATCAGCACAATTATAGAGTGATTAGATTTTTGTAAGATGCCTCCCAAGATTAATTCAAATATTATCTTGACAGCTGCCAGGCTAACTACATTTCTTCATATGGTCCATCCTTGATAAAGCTGGACAGGGGAACAGACTGCCTCAGAGGGTGGTGGATGGCCATGTTTTGGAAGTGTGTTAGTATGTATTCCTGCCTGGGAGGAGGTTGAAGTAGAGTTTGGAGTAGATGGCCCTTGGGATACCCTCCTACTCTAAGGTTCTATTATCTTTTGGTTTGGTTTGCCATGTTTGGATTAACACATTAGGAAGAAAGATTCTCAGTTAATATTTTTCTAAAGAAATTGTTTTCAAAATGCAGGAATATTTTGATAGGAACATTTATTCCAACAAGTGTTCTCTCCATACATATTCAGAGGTCAAATTGGTTTAACACAGAACTTATTAGTTTTGTTCTAACTATACCATAAACAACCCTGTCAGCAACAGATAAAAGTGGCACGATTGTGGAAAACAAGTGAAACTTGTATTAAAGCTCACCATTTAAAAAACAGAGATAGATGGATTAATAGACAGACAGACAGACAGACAGACAGTAGCATGATGATTCAGAAATAATAAGAGATTTCCTGCAATTTTAATAGATGTGTAGAAGACAGAGGTATAGCAGGTGTGTGGCATCTAGCCACATGTATGCTGTCTGTGTGTGCCTCTAATGATACAACAGTTTTGATATTCACACTTGTGCATACTTTTCTAGCAACAGTTTTTAAAATATCTAATGCAGGTAACTGGAAGCTTTTCTTCTTCTTCAATGCACCAGGGACCGGCACCATATAGGCAGCCGTTGCCTACAGCTCTTTCTTTCTTCCTTCCTTCCTTCCTTCCTTCCTTCCTTCCCTTCCTTCCTTCCTTCCTTCCTTGAAACCTTTCACAGACTGGCAGCCAATAACTCTTAATCCAGAATTGGTTCACTACTTTGAGTAGCACCGTGTTTTGGCATTTACAATAATAATGGTGTGTTCTCTTAATCAAAGAGGACAGAGATGGCTGGTGGCTTCCATATCAGTAGGGTGATGAAACTGCTCTAGGTTTTAGCCAAAACTTTTTAAAAAGCTGTTAAACAGATGAATCTGTTTTGAGGATAACGTTCAAGACAGCTTCTTTAAAACTGGGTGAAATCCCCACAGACACGGATGACACTAGCCATCACTGCGACAGTCATTCCAGTACTACCTTCATAATCAGACATTACTATCCACTGGTAAAATGTAATACTGTATGACAGAAATGGAATATATAAAAAAAAGACATGTGAACAATATTATACATGTGAGAAACATTAATTGCATACTGGTCTGCATTTCTTGAACTTATTTCCTTCACATTCTCATATTTCCTCCAGCAAGTGTGAGAACCAGAAATGTATTCTTCAATGTAGGCATGAATTGCTATATTCTTATAAGACAATCGTAGTAAAACTATTATGCTTAATATGGTATTCTTCCCTCTTGCAGCCTAAAAAACCCAAATTTAAACATTTTTACCAGCTGTGGAAAATTAATAACTGACTCACAAAGCTTATCAATCATCACAACACCCATGTTAAAGTTACCACAACTGTGATATCAATGAGTCTTTTTTAAAAGCCTGAAAACAGGTAGCTCTTGCTAGCAGTGATTTCAAGGAGCATGCCAATCTGTCTTGCAATAACCATAGAACTCCCTGACAAATTATGGCATGTTTGTTGTGTGTGTGTGTGTGTGTTTAATCTAGAGTGTCAACAACAAATATGTAAAACAACCAAGTTGATACCCTCTATTTCTCCCAGATTTGCATGCCTCCACACATTCCACAAACAACCAGAGGGAGCCATTAATCTTTTATAATTTCCCGGTGATTTAAAAAAAAAATCTCCTAAATTATTTCACAGATAAATGTCTTCCAAAGATGATTATCTCTATAGCTCATTATCTCTTGTGTTCCATGAATGAAAAGCAAAGGCACACACAGAACAGTACAGCTAAGTGCTACAAAATTACATTTAATTTAGCGAATTATTCCCTCTTGAAAGAATCAGACACACTGTGTGCAGGCTTCTTCCACACAAGGTTTTGATAAATTATCCAGAGGGGCCTGAGGCCTTTCTTCAGCTGATAAATACACTTTTCATTACCAGAAATCTGACCAAGATGCCCTAGACATTTCTTTTCATTTCTGAGCTTAGATTTAAAACTATGTCTCTGCTCATCCATGTAACCTCCTAGCATAAGCTGTCTTTCCTTCTGCTTAAAGAAAGATTCAGGAATATACAAACTGACTACAAGGTACACTATTGACAAGAAATCCAACTTAAATAGTGGGCCAAGTCCCTAGAAGCAAACACAGTACGATTTATGAAGGAGAAGAACAAGGGAACTGCCCATTTGTTTCCAAACCTGCTGATGGACTCATGCAGTGCTTGGAGCGCTTCAGCAGTAACAAATGTATCTGACTAATGGCCTTTAATTATTGCACTGTCAAGCAGCCTGTGAAATCCAACCAGTTTACCATTGGCAGCTTTTCAAATATTTGTTAAATCAAGTAGGGGAGCAGGCGAAGAAAAGAAAAACCACACCATGTTGACTTTCAGATGTCTCCCACTGACAGAAATAGTTAGGGCATGTTTCAAAAGGCATTAATACTTCCTAATGGCTATATATTTTGGCAATTCTATTTATTTTCTTTTTTTAAAAAAATAAATGATGTTTATTAACATAAAGGGGCTTTCTAGATTGGCAAAAAGAAGTGTGTTCATGGCTGCATGAAACTCTAGCCTTTAGATGAGAAAAAGGGAAAGTGTGCCATGAAAACGCTTTTTTTGCATTTTAGGGGAGAAGAAGCGCCTTTAAAAAGGTGCTGGTTTTCCCAGCTTCTTTTTTAAAAACTGCGGAACAGCGCAGCTCCATCTAAAGGCTGTAGTGCAGCTGCTAAGCATTAAGGAAAAGGCAACTTCATGTCACACTTTCCTGCCAATCTAGAAAGCCCCAAAAAGTTTAAAATACATCTCATATCAGACAAAAGGAAAATATTCACTTACTTACATTTACAAACAAAACATAGAAAAATACAACAAAACACAAGAGAATAGGGGGGAAAAGACAAGAAAGAAAAGCATACACAAACAGTATTTCATCCTGTCACACCTTCTTCAAACAGAAGAGTATCATATTCTATAAGAAAGAAACTTACAGGGCAGATCTCAAAAGGATGACGAACAAATCTATCACACTCTCTCCATCCTCACAAATCCTTCCTGTTGCTGGGTTTAAGGTGCTAAACAGAAACTATTTCTCTTGTAAGACCTTTTCTATATAGTTTATATTTATGTAATCATTACAATATACATTCCTTTTCAAATTCGCAATTACCATTTAAGCATTTAAACATAGGGTTTTTTAGTTTCCTCTCTTAAATTTTAACTTTATAAAAAATATCATTTCAAACTGCTGAGTTATCCTTTTAACTATTCGAACGCTTTAACGTACAGTCTTCATTTCTATTTTCTAAGTTCTATTCTCACACTTGACCAATATATTCCCCTTTGTGTCTTAAATAATCTGTTATTAATTTCCAGTCTTCTAAATATTTGTCTGTCATTTCATACTCCAAGCTTCTTGCCAGCTTATCTTGTTCCATGATGTCACATAATTTCTGCATCCTTTCTTCCAAGCCTGCGCATATACTATTCTTGCGGCTGACAGCATTAAAAATATTATTTTACCATTTTTTTTCAAGATTATCATCCAACATGTTTAATAAAAGAGCCTCAGGACTGAACACAAAATTATCTTTTATAATTGCTTTGATTTCTTGATGAATCTGTTTCCAAAAATTTTGCGCTTTTACACAAGTCCACCACATATGGGCTCGGGTTTAAGAGTTAGCAAAGAAAAGACATCCATGATTGTGAAACATTTAGATCAAAAAGAGGAAAAGCAACTGGAAGGAATAACACTGTCAAATAAGGAACACCCTCCTTCTAGATTATATAATTGCCTATTAGAGATTTATTTGGAAGACGATATTATCGAAACCAACATGGTCAAATGGTCTCGACATTTCGGATATAATTTAGATCTATATCAATGGGAATTGAATTGGAAAAAAAGGATGAGGTATACTAGATGTCAGAGTATAAGAGAGAGTTTCTACAAAATTTTATATAGATGGTATTTAACTCCTCAGAGATGATGTGCAATGTTTAAAAATTATGACCCTCATTGCTGGAAATACAAGCAACATCAGGGTAGTCTATTCATTTTCTTTAATAATTTGAAGGACCAGAATTTTTCCCATGATGGGAAAAAAATAAAGACTTTCCATCTTTTTTGATGCCACCTTCTTCTCCTCTTCAAATTCTACCTCTTCCCAAAATAAAATAAAATAAAATTCTTAACCATCACAACTTTGCTTTCTCCATAAAGTTTTCTGCTGTGCAGTTAGCCCTTTCCAAATTCACTACTCTTTCTCTTTACCCTTCAGCTCTCCATGCTATTTACCTTAGAATGTTACTCAGAAGTAGCTCCTGCTGTGCTGAATGGGGCTTAATTTTATTTATTTATGGGAAGTGCACTAAAATTACAATCTTAACCTGTAGTTCTTTGGGGATGAGTTCACATGATTTCTATGTACAGTACAACACTTAACACAAGTAGCACTGATAGTTGTTGCTGTCGTTCTCACAAACAATGTATGCAATGAAACATTGGAAATGAAAACAGGAAAGGAGCACTCAGATATCACAAAACTCTGTGTGTGTGTGTGTGTGTGTGTGTGTGTGTGTGTAATCTGTTCTTTTTGAAGAAGCCTGGAGGTCTCTGAGGACCAAACCAGACCTGCATATGTGTTTATTCAATGCAGGCTCCTTAGTGTAGCTGTTAAGAAGGCATTTTAGACTAAACAGAGCATGCAGGGAATGGAAGTGTGCCCCCTCCTCTGTCTTTCTTCCCAACATTCTTCTTGGAGAGTCTACCCAATTACAGAATTAAAAATGGGCCAGCTAGAAGAAAATGTGCTAAAGCACTGGGCAGTGGGAAGGTAAGTAGGGGGAAGGATGTTTTTTCTATCCTGGTCCCATGCAAGCTGTATAATGTATATAAGTGACTATGTATAAGTCAAAGGCAAGTTTTGGGGTGAAAATTAGGATTTTGATATGACTCATGGATAAGTTGAGAGGCATGTAAGAAAGGATGTAAAGGATGAAGCTTACTGTCTTCATACAGAAATGTCTTCTTCAGATACTTCTAAGCCTGTCCTTTTGGCACTCCTTTGAGGGGAAGCACCAAAGAGGTGCCACCGCTGCCACCCCCTCCAAAAATAAAAATAAAAAATAAAAAATGCCAGAAGCAGCATCATGGTGGAAGAAAGAGTAGAGGAGGTTGGTGCTTCCTTTGGGTGCTCCTGGGATGAACTAAGCTCTTACCTCTTGCCACTCTACTTAGAGAAGGAGAACAGCTATGCATAAGTTAATCCAGCTTTTGTGGGTCAATTCTTTGACTAAAATTTCTGCCTTGGTCACTTTGGTGGATAACTTATGCAGGGAACTGGACAAAGGGAGTGCATACCTGTTAGTTCTGCTGGATCTCTCAGTGGCTTTTTATATCATTGACTGTGGTATCCTTTTGGGCTGCCTTGCTAGTATAGAACTTGGAGGTTCTGTTTTACAGTGGAACCAGTCCTTCCCGGAGAAAGTGGTGCTAGGGGACTCCCCCCCCCCCCGACCATTGGCTTTGTCCCTCATGGTTCTGTGTTGTTCCTATGCTATTCAACATATACATGAAACTGTTGGGAGAGGTCATTCAGAGTTTGGGAGTGTAGTGCCTTAAATATGCAGATGACACTCAACTCTACTACTCTTTTCCACCTCAGTCCAAGGAGGCTGTCCTGGTAATAAACCAATCTTTTATCAGTAATGGATTGGATGAGGCAAACAAACTGAAATTTAATCCAGATCAGACAGAGACAATCCTGCTCAGTTGGAAGGCAGATCAAAGAATAGGGACCCAGCTTGGGTTAGATAGGTGGTTCAGTTTGGGGGTACTCCTGGACTGAGCTTTGAACCTGGAGGCCCAGGTCTCACAGTGACCAGGAGTGCTTTTTGTAAATTTAAAACTTGTGCACCAACTGCACCTGTTCCTTGAGATGCCAGATCTAGCCTCAGGTCCTAGTTACATCTTGTTTAGATTACGGTAATGCACTCTACTTGGGGTTGACTTTGAACAGTGTTTGGAAACGTCAGCTGGTTCAAAGAACTGCAGGTAAACTGTGAACTGGAGCAGGCTACAGAAACCATACAATGCATCTGTTGAAATATCTTCACCGGTTGTCAGTTTGTTTCTGGGCACAATTCAAAGTGCTGGTTATGACATATAAAGCTCTATATGGCTCAAGTCCAGGCTTTTTGGCAGACTGTATCTCCCTGCATGAACTGGCTTGGGCTCTGAGATCCTCTGGAGAGGCCCTACTCTCAGTCCCACCACCATCACAAGCATGGTTACTGGAGACATGAGAGAAGGACTTTCCTGTGGCTGCCACCAGGCTCTGGAATCTCTTTCCCAGGGAGGTCAGAATGGCCCCTTCCTTGACTGCATCCGCACTGGAGAAATAACCTGGTTTGGCACCACTTTAACTGCCCTGGCTCAACGCTACAGCATTTTGGGACTTGGAGTTTGTTGTGGGCCCCACAACAAACTCCAACTCCCAGAATGCTGTAGCCTTGAGGCAGGGCAGTTAAAGCGGTGCCAAACCAGGTTATTTCTCCAGTGCGGATGCAGCCATTGTAGTCCTTCTGTTGTCAGGCTTAGAATTTTTTTTTATTCAGACAAGCTTTTAACACAGAAAGTTCTTAACAAATGTCTGGAGGTGCTGTACTTTTTTAAAGTATATGCTTTTAACTTTTTAAATTGTATTATATATTTTTTAATATTTGTTTTAGTATTACAGTATCATAGTTTAATTCTATTTTAATTATCATTTTGTAAGTTTTTAATATTAATTTTAAATTGTATGGTACTTTAAGTCTCAATTCTGGGGGGAAAGCAGGGTACAAATAAATATACAGACTGCTTGGAAGGAAATGTATTAATTTGTAAAGTTGTAGTTTCCATGTCCCACTAACAAGATGTACGCTCCCACAGCTTTAGAAGAGCCCTGCTCTGATTCAGACATATTTGAAACCTCTCTGAAAGTATGATTTGATTCAAGATTTGTCACACTCTTTAATGTAGACCTATCATTCATGGCAGCTGCTACTATGCAATCACTAGGCAAACAGCCTGGCATATTCTATTCATGTACAAAGGTCTTCTGTCCTCCCTGTTGGGACTCTCACAGTAATTTATTCCCCTGGTTTGTGCCTGCAGTTTTCAGATTGGAATTGTCACACCTGCACTGTTTCCTGATCAGAATTTCAAATCCTTCTTTTGCAGTAATCTGAATTCAGAGTTTGAAGTCCACTTCTGTGCTGGAGCATGAAAATGAAGCAAGTTTGAATTTTTTTTCTCAAAAGGCATGAAAAGTTTTTTTTCTGTAGAGCATTTTGTCATAGCTAAAAGGTGACATATACCTTTATAATGACTAAAATTTTATAATGCTGCTGAACATAAATTGCTTTCCAAAACAAATACAATTGCTTAAAAAAATGTCCAGAATTTTTTTGCTGAGTATATAGAACAGATAATCTATCCAAGGCTTTAGTCCTAAAATACTGAAACTTCTAATAGTTGTGAAGGAAGAATGCAGAACTGTATATCTAAAGACCACTTGCTGTCTTCAGGAAATACTGAGGGCAAGGAGAGAGATTTGGTACATGGTGTTCCAGATCTGCATTGAGCCTATGGGCTGTTTCTGCAGTACTACAGGTAGAAGACTGTGGAAAGAGACAGCAGCTATGAGTTTAAAAACAATCTGTGGAACAGGAAATACAAAGTCCTTTCCATTAATACTATGCCCTTTTGCTCTAAAAGGTTATTCATGTTCTAAACTTTCCCTTTCATAGGTAATAGTAATCACTTAAATCTACACAACAATGTAGTTGGAAAGTGTACAGCTACCGGAAACAAGCTCTAAGATTCTGGACATTTGCAGAACAGGAAAAGAGACTGGAGAAAAGCCAAAGGCAGCAGGAAAAAAATTAGAAATCAAGTTATGATTATGCTCTAATAAAACAGAGTGTGGGAAAGGTAGATTTGGGGAGGGGGGTAGTTTTTGTTTTGTTTTGTTTAGGTGATTTTTAGTTTTGTGTGTGTGTGTGTGTGTGTGTGTGTTTGCCACATTTGTCAGCATCAGCATCTTCTCTGTCCTTCCCACCCTACTCTTCTCCTGCTTAATGGGCTTCAACAGCACGCAACTTGTTCTAGATAAGAAGGGATATATTTGAATTCACAATAAGAAGTAACTGGACATGAAGATGGCCCTATAGATTTACAACCAATAAAATCTTCAAAGGACTGCAGTTTTTATTTCCTGGTGGTGTGAACATAAATGGCCAATGTGCAAGAGGACCCTGCTGTAGCTTACTATCCTTGCATGTGCAAAACCAGAGAGGGAAGGTATAGTAGAAACAATGCAATGGATAATGCAAACCTATTTGTCATTAGGAACATACTCACAATTCTTTGCTATTTTCTTCTTTCTAGAAGGAAACAACAAGAAATTTTTGCTTTTTTTCTGAAAGAAAGCATTTAAAACGGCACCATTTGCAAAAAACTATTTGGACACTTACTCTGTGCATAATTCATAATTCCTGTACAGAAACTGCCATGTGCTGGTGCGAAACAAACATGTGACAATTTTGCACAGAATAATTCCTGAACTGTGAAGATTCTAATCAGTCCAGGAATCTTCACTTCAGGGTTTCTCAGCACTCAAGTTTAAATATACATGTTTAAATATAATTTTTCAAATATTTTTGAAAATTCTTCTCAACCTTATTGGTCTTCATACTGATCAATCTTGGTATGGTTACATACTCAGAAGTCAGTCACATTCCATTCCATGGGATTTACACTGAAGTGAATATATGTTTGCAGTCATAAGAAGGTAACAGTCTAGGCAAGACAGCCTTCTCAGATGTTATTGGACTGCAGCCATTCCCCACAATGGAAGGTAGTGACTATGATGTCAGTGGGGTAGTACAGTGGGGGCTCCAATAAGCCTTAGCCACTATAGCCAATGGTGACAAATGCAATGAATTGTAGTCTGAAAATGTCTAGAGAGCTGTACTTTGCTTAGTTCTGGTCCAGGCACACAGACTTTCTATGTACTATAGCATCTACCCCTCCTCAAAAGAAATTAAATCAAAGACCCATCTGGAAGAATTTGGTTAGCTGGCTATTTTAGAGACATACACCAAGTTCTTTACAGATGGCTGGAAGATGGGAAGTCATTGTTCACAATGCTAATGATACCCAAGGGAATAAGACAACAATTTGGATAGCTGCTCAGGAAAGCAACAGCATCCAAACCTGATACAGTCTGAGAGATCTCCAGGCCATTTGGCACATCTCTCTACCAAAGAGCATGTTTAGATTTTACAATCCAGTTAGCAGTCTGAGATCTGCAAATGATTTGAAAGGAATCTGGACTACTAAAACTACAAGGGCTCAGCTGGGGGAAGGAGAAAGAATATATATCTTTGAGAAGGAAAAACATATCAGTGTATTATAAATTGCTAATGTGGCAATCCCATGATGCATCTCTTTCGGGACACATTCAGATGGAGACCATAAACAAGTTACAGCAATAGCTTCCTAGCAACACCTTCTCCCCAACAATTCAGTGGTTGTAGGAATCTCTTCTATCATACTCTATTTGCATCCATGAAGGAATCAAAGCACACATTGGCCTGAGTCATATTATTAGTGCTGACTACAGTAGTAGACTCATTGGATCAAGGAGATTTACCAACGAGATTTACCTACTGAACAGCTGACTAATGTGTACTCTCACTGAAACTAACCAAACAGATTCTAGCCATTATGTTCTCCATGTGAATTAATCCTTTAGAATAGTTTGAGTTTCATTGCATTAAATAGATGGGGACTCACAACTTGCCCTCCATAGTTATATGATATTGGCTACATCTCCAGGAGATATAAGAATGATCCTAATGTGAGAGGTGTCCTGGGTACAGTTTTTTTTTTTCTGAGAAGAATTAGCTGTGAACACAAACAAATAATGGACAATTTTCATGAGGAGAAGTGAAGCAGAATCAGAGATCCATAAAGGTGAAGGGATACAGTAGCCATTTAGTAGAACCCCTTGTCAATGCAGGCAATCTAGAGCTAAAGTATCTCTGACAGGTGGTCAACCAACCCCTGTTTGAAAGCCTCAGACAAAGATGAGATATACTTTATGAAGTAGTCTCTTGAGCTGCTCCTTTGTTTGGGAAGTTCTTCGTAATGTTTAGTGTATATTTCTTTCTTGTAATTTGAATCCTTTGATTCCATCTTCTCCAGCAGCAGGAAAAAAGCTTGCTCTATTTCCCGCTTGACAGCATTCAGTATTTGAAGATGATTATATCACTGCTTCTCTCTCTTCTCCAGGTCAACAGTACACAACTCCCTCAACAGTTCCTCATAGCATTTGGTTTTCAGAGCCTCTCCCAAGTTTGCTGTCTTTTACTGTCCCAGGCCCTAATCCTTAATGTGAACGTAGTCCTACCTATATGTTTCTATGTTACTGGTGGATCATGCCATGGTCAGCTAGGGCACTACACTAACATACTAATTACTTACACAAACAGTTGCACTTCCTCAGAGATTGTGTAAGTGAAGTTAGTCATTCCACAAAGATACACACATAGCCCTTTCTCATACTTTTGACTATGTAGGTAATGAGCTACTAGCCTGTTGGGTAAGTGATCATCCCAAAGCCTAACAGCACTTCAACTGGTACAGCTCTGCATTTTGTAATTGGGAAGAGTGTTGCTTTTGTTCCTTGTTCTGTGATATATGTTGTTATTTTTGTTACAGGTAACTTATAATTCAAGATTGATGTACAGTTGGTATCATCACATAGCATGTTTATTAATGATACACACACCGAATTCTCACATGTATCTTCTACTTTACACTGTGAATATCTATTAATCCTTGCAACAGTATGACCTTTTACTGAACATGTAAAGTTCTTGAAGAAGGCATAATAATGATGATGATGAAGAAGAAGATTTATTTATACACCCTGCCTCTCCCTACTGATTGAGGTGGGATTACAATAATAAAAATACATAGTGCAACATCAACAATATAACACAACCCCCCTAAACCCTCCACCATATATAAGAATAACAATATGTTACAATTTAAAATAATAAATCTTAAAAATAATTTAAAACATGCAGAATGAGAATAGGACAACTAGGGGCAGATGGGTTTATCCTCTATGGGAGGTCAGTCTGGGAAGGCCCGCTGGAAAAGATCCATCTTGACAGCCTTCTGAAAGGCATCAAGGATGGTGATATGACGAATCTCCTCTAGCAGGTCATTTCACACTTTTAACCGTGCTCAGTATCAATCCCAGGTGTTTTATTTGACCTTCAAGCAAGCCAATACAGTTGGCCCTCCATTTACACAGGGGATCCATTCCACACACCCTGTGAAATGGAGGCTCATGCATCTTGAATAGGCTTGAATAGGACATGTGCCTGTGCATGCTCCCCTCACGGCCCATTAAAAATGGTGGAGGTTGCCCTCCACAGATTTACAAGGTCACAGATCCAAGATATGTGAATTAGGAGAGGTGACTGTATAGCAATTTGTTTCTCAACAGAACCATCTGGAACACAGATACATGGGATTTTTAAAAAATAAATTCCTTATCTCCTACTTCTCAAATTTCCTATCTCCTACTTCTTCAAATTTCCCTATCTCCTTCAAATTTCAGGCTCCAAAAACTACTTTTGTGCTTCACTGCTGAGAATCCCTGGCCTGATTTGGAGAAATACAATTATGTGTTAGGTGAGTCCCTTAGTTCACACAAAGGATTGATTTTACAATAAGCACAAGTTGTAATACTAACCTCCAAGATATTTTTTGGCAATTTATTAATTGGTTGATTTTTAACACTAAACATCTCATATATAATCAAACTCAAAATGATATACATTCAGAAAATACATACAGAAAATAAAGAAACAAGAAAAAGAAGAAGAAAAGAGAAGAAAAAATATAGCTAAAAGACAGTAAGGCTCTGATTCCCCAATCATAACTGTAAGGAAAATAAAAATTAAAAAGATAGGAAGAAATGTGTTATTCCACCATGACAGACCCAACTAAATGATCCTACTAGAGTTACTACTGACCATAATAGAAGTTAATTACATAGCTAGTTTTTTTATTGCTAAAAAGTCCATAAACAGTTTCCAGTTTTCAAAAATGTTTCAGTTGACTTATCCTTCAGAAACCACATTCATTTGGCAGTTTGGACTAACATTTCTAAGATGCCCTCCATTCAAAATCAGAGGTGGCAAAATGTTGGACTATAGTTCCTGGCACTCTACACCATCTTATACTGGCTAGAACTAATGGAAGTTATAGTCCAATAGAATTGAAGAGCTACATTTTGTTCTGCCCTGCTCTAGATCACTGCTTCTTTAAGTATCTGATGTGAGGGAATGGCATGGATCCCAGTCCCAATGTGCCAGGGGAAAAATATTTTTGCCCATTGACGAGAACTCTTTTTTTCTCCGCTGGAAACTCTCCAAAGACTGGCAGCCAATAGCTTGCAGACCAAGAATGGTACAAGGATCACTGCTCTAGAGGTTTGAAAGGCTCTGGGACTTTCAGTACCATTGCAACATTTACTAAAAAATATACCAAGATATGCTGAAAGCAACCAAAGTGATTTCTTTAATCACTATCCAACCACCACTTCAAATGAAGCTTCCTCCTAGTAAGTGAGAAGACACCACTGACTTCCATGTGAGTAGAAGCCTGGCAGGGAGCATTCAAATAATTTTAAATGGAGAGAAAATTATCTCAAAAGCTGCAATTTGAATAAGCAGGAAATGGGAATGCAAGCTGTCAAAGTGGTGAAAGACATAAATTACTGAAGTGTACTTTCAGATCTCATCTGCCTCATTACAGCATCCTTTATTTCAATATGGTTGGGGGAAAATAGATTTAAAAAACCAACTAGATCATGAAGTAGCTCAGTTTGGAGTTTTAAGAAACTCAGAATGCTGACATGATATATGCAGACATACACTAGATGCATATATATGTGCAAGCACACATATACATATGTAAGCATTTGCATATCTGGGGTCATGAATCTGGGCTTTTGGTCCAAATTTGCTTAGAAAGTATTGTATCCATGCATCAGAACTGGACAGTGTTGGATTTAGACTAGGGCAGGGGCTGGCAAAATTTATTTGATTTGATTTGATTGCTTCTCATGGAAGGACATTCCAGAAGGCACAAGCAGCCAGTAAGAAAGCTCTCTCTCCTCACCAGGTGATCCTGTGATGGTGGCAGGACTGAGAGAAAATATTCTCCTGAGGATCTTAGAGCTCTAGCAAGCTCATATGGGGAGATATGGTCTCTCCCCAGGACAGTTTTGGTAACTATTGGCCCCCTCATAGTCATAGGGCATGTGGAGCCACTTCTGTCATACTTTTTATACTCAGCAGGATCCTTTTTAAAAGATAAGGAAATGAGCAGTAGTCATGTCCCTGGACCTATTGCATGGGGTTAAAACCCCGGCTTACCTTTCCCCAATTCAGTGCTAATTCATGAGGCAGCTGGGTCCTATCACACAGAAAACACTGCCAAACTGCTGAATCACCACTCAGGTCCATCCCTGATGCAGCCTGGGTCCTGTAAACCGTTTTGGCAGCCCCTTTTAGAAAACGGAAGCTTCTGACTTCTAAAAATGGCCCATTGCTAATTATTGCAGTGATTCTGACTAGGAAGGTAGCAAATGATGTGTCTCAATGCAATTCTGTTGTCCTACAGCATTCAGTGACAATTCCCATACCAGCAACCACATTTTATTCCCCCAATGCTGTTTTTGTAAAATTCCAAGATCATAAAATCATAGAGTTGGGAGTGACTACACAGGCCATCCAGTCCAAACCCCTACTATGAAGAAAGATATAATTGAAGGACCCTGACAGATGTCCATCAAGCCTCCATTTAAAAACCTCAAAAGGAGGAGATCCCACTACACTCCGAGGAAGCATATTCCACTGTTGAACAGCTCTTACACTCAGATCTAACACAGCTAAACAAACAACTGCCCAGAACAACAACAAAGAATTCATATGGCTCAATACTTGTGATTCATAGTGGGTTCCTTAGTCATTCTTCCTCCTCACTAGATGGGACAAAGAGCACAGACCGTTTATGTCAGCATGGTACAATATTTAGAACTCTGTTCCTTTAAAAAAAGAAGGCATGTCCACCCAGGTATCCAGAGCCAATAGTGAACAAAACCACTGAAGAGATCTGATGATTGACCAATTATCTATAGCTATGGGATATGAAGGATGACTAAAAAGGTTCCCAAGGCCACACAGCTTCCTCCAGCCCACCCCAAGAACCTTGTTGCCTTTCACAGACTGTATGTGAAAAGCTCAGACAGCACCAACCAGAAGTATTTGCTATGCAAGTTCTTGCTTCCTTGCATTGGTGTAGATGAGTCCAGAGGTCCTCAAAATATTTCTGATTATGGATTCTACTTTCTTGCTTCATGCACTGATCTCTGTAGCCACCTGCTGTTGCACAAGCACTAGCGCTTCTGTATTGCATAGAATTTGTCCCCTCTAACAGGAATTTCTTATTCACTTTCCCCATGCAGACAAACAATCCACAGAACTTGAAGGGTGAACAAACAGCAAACAAACAGACAAGTTGTTGTGGGAGAGAAAGGGTGGAAAGAAGAGAATAATAATGAAATTAATTAAGGAGTTAGGAGCACTACAAAAACCTACAAAACCATCATCCTCTGTCATCAATCAGACCATGGGGATTGTAGTCCAAAATACCTGGAAAGTTCTAGGGTTGTGGCAACTTAAAAGTTATAAAATGGGCACTCATTTGCTCCATGCATCTGAGGAAATAGACCAAGCTACAGTAACTTTCACACAGTCTCAAAGATCCCTTTGTATACTTATGATTTAATTACAATAACATCCAAATCCCACAAAAAGTTACCTTTTTGCATTGCTAATGGAATTCAAATTTATCTCCTGGACCTTAGAATGCTTTGTTCCAGTGCTACATGGCCAGAAGGAGGAGAGACCGACCTGCATAGATATCCCTCCACAGAACAACACAACACCTTGAGAAAATGCAGGCCTGTGAGTAACATAGTAATTTAATGTATTTTTCTCCATTACAATTTTTTAACATCTTTGCCTGAGTGGAGCTTGAAAAACCTGCATTGTGTATTTTGAGCATTTTATTGGCCCGGATTAACGTATTACTGTTTTGTGGATTTTGGTTGTTATTGGACTTTGCTTTACCTCCAACGCGGCTACCCCTGAATATGTTTCCAATGATTTAATTAGTTACAAATGTAACTGATTACTATTCTGCCTTCCTAGCATTATTTACTACAAAATAACAACTTAATTCCCCTTTTCAATCAATGTTAACACTAATTTTCAAAACTAATGCAAAAGACAGAACAGTTTGAAATGTATAATGGCATAAATGAAAATGTTCTAGGCAAAATATTGAGTCAGAGTAAATACTCAAATTGCATGAATTGGGAGACAGATAACAGATATATCCACCATCTTTAAAGTGTTAAATCAATCTGGCTTTCTTTCTGGGGCTTAGATTATGGGACGAAGTGTGCTTTAAACTTTAGCAGCCTGTTGAGATTAGAAATACAGTGGTCCCCCGCCTTACGAATCCCCCGGGTTACGAAAACCCCGGGATCCGAAGGCGGCGGGACCGGCATTGTATCCCCCAGGATCCGAAAGATCCCCCGGGATACGAAAGAAAAAAAGCCGCGCGGCCCCTTTAAATGGCCGCGCTGTCCGTTCAAAATAGCGGTCCCCCGGGAAACGAAAGTTTCCGGGTTACGAAGGTAATCCCGGAACGGATTACCTTCGTAACCCGGGGGACCACTGTATGGCTCAGTGCTCTGATGAGAAATTATCTGGAAAACGCAGATTTGCTGTCTGAAGCTCCACAATGATCAGCCTGTTCTGATATGGAGCATCCCAGCACCCCATCTCACATTATTCAGAAGGATATTTTCCTGATCAAGCTGGAGAAGATACTGAGGTGTGTGTGTGTGTGGGGGGGAGGAATTTTCTGTTTCTGAGGCAAAGTTTCTTAAGTATCAGCAGCTTTTGACACTACAGACCATTCCATCCTTTTGGATCGGCTGAGGGAGTTGGGTATTGGTTCCAGTCCTTTCTCTCTGGCAGATCCTAAAGAGTGAGGCTCGGGGACAGTTGCTCTTCCAAAATCGAGCTTAATTGTGGCATCCCTCAGGGCACCATCCTGTCCCTGATGCTATTTAATATCTACATGAAGCCGCTGGGTGAGATCATTCGGAGGCATGGACCGCAGTGTCTTCAGTACGCTGATGACACTCACATATACCTCTCCATGGCCTGATCGTCTGCTCAGACCTCAGATGACGTCTCTCCTCTCAATGACTGTCTTGCAGAGATAATGGATTGGATGAGGGGAAAAAAATTGAAGCTCAATCCAGACAAACCGGAGGTACTTACAGTCACAGGCTCGAAACTGGGCTTGGGAATACAATCCCCAGTCCTCTATGGAGTCACACTCTCCCAGAAGGACTCTGTTCGCAGTCTGGGGGTACTCCTGGACTCATTGCTTCACATGACTAGTCAGGTGAATGCGACGGTCAGGAGTGCTTGTTATCAGCTTCGGCTGATATGCCAGCTGCGCCTTTTCCTGGATGTGAGGGATCTGGAAACTGTGGTACACGTGCTGGTAACCTCACATCTGGTCTACTGAAATGCACTCTACATGGGGCTACCCTTGTGCTTAACCCAGAAATATGGCAGCCAGGCTTGTTGTTGGAACATCTAGGAGAGAGCACATAACACCTGTGCTTAAATCTCTGCACTGGCTACCGATCAGTTTCCAGGCACAGTACAAGGTGTTGGTGTTACCCTTTAAAGCCCTACATGGCTTGGGTCCATCCTATCTTAGGGACCGCCTCTTCCCGTATGACCCCCCCTGCACACTTCTGTCCTCTGGGAGGAATCTGCTATACCCCATGAAGACTAGGCTGACGCACACCTCCCAGCTATAGTCCCCAAGCTGTGGAATGACCTGCCGGATGAGATGCGTCTCATTGTATCCATCGATGGCTTTAAAAAAGCCTTAAAGACACATCTCTTCCAGCAGGCCTTCCCAGACAGTGTTTAACATCTCCCGGCTCTAAATTCAAGATCTAGAATCTTTCCAGCTTCTCTCCCTTATGATTTCAGCTCTACCCATATAGGTCAAGAATTTTTAGACTTTCATATTGTTTTTGTACTGTGTTCCATGTTTTTAACTTATTGCTAATTTAATCTTATTTTAAGGGGAGGGAGGCTGGGATGGGATTGATCTATTTTAACTGTTGTTGTTTTAATTTGTTGTACCCTGTCCCAATTACTTGTTCAGGGGGGCGGGCTAGAAATAAAAATTATTATTATTATTATTATTATTAGTAGTAGTAGTAGTAGTAGTAGTAGTAAACTGAGGTTCCAAGCAAAAGCAAATAAAATAAAAAATTAAATGAAACAATCCTATTAATTGGTCAAATAAGATTAGCTGTCTTTTAAAATCTTATTGGTTAGTTTATCCAACTTCTACTGATGATCTCTTTATTTTGTGAGTGCAATAAATGACAAATATACATAATACACACTGCTGATTTAAATCAGGTTAGGAACAAACAGTACAAGCCTCCAGACATTGCTGAAATACAGCTCTCAGCATTCCTCATAGCTAGAGCCACTGGGAGGTGCAGTGCAACAGCATCTGGAAGGCCACATAACCCCCAACTCCTGATTTAAATGACAAGATTTTTAAAAAATCCAAACCACAATGTTCCAGGCCTAACAGAGTGTCATTGGCAAGTACATACAAATGCATTTGACAACTCCTGTACACATGATAGCTTATATCAATTCTTTTAACACACAAAGTATATCAGAAAGATATAAGAGAAAGGGAAGAAAATATAACTGTGAAACCTGGTAAGTGTTGGGAGATGTTTGCTCGTCCCCAAAAGCAGCTGAGATCTATATCAAGGAAATGCCCTTTTCACGCACAGGCTTTTATTTATTAACTGTATGCTCAGGAATATTTACTACTTGTGCACTTATTGGTCTGTAATAAAATAAACTGCTCCCTAATACTACAGGGGATCATGTCATCAGCTTTATACTGACATTTTATTATACTTCATTCAGAATTTGGGTTTTATAGCACACCCAAAAGGAAATAGTACTTGAAATAGTTAAGGTCAGAATTATTTTTCTCCTGACTCTGTAAATCCTCTGAATCTCTGTCTCCAAAACAAGAAACTACAACAAACCATTGCTTACTTGTACACTGTTCCACCATAATTACCATGGAAACATGATATGAAATCCTGGGATTTGCAGTTTACAGAGGGACATTTAGAATTCTCAATCAAAGAGCTCTTGGGCCTCACTAAACTACAGACCCCAGAATTCCACAGAATGGTACCACGGCAGTTAAAATGGAATATAATGTGATATCAGTGTAGTATGATAGGTTTGTTTTCTCAACGGACAGTCATAATCTGTCCTCAATGCCTTCAGTGTCCTCAATCAAGCTGACAAATGCCAGTGTTCTTCTAACTCCCATCTCCCTCACTTTTTGACACTGGAGATTTGAACACAGGGCTCCTTCCCTTCCTGCTAACCTCACAGTGCACCACTATGAATTGAGGATTTTGAGATTATTACTTACACCTTTGCTATCTCAGTTTATTAATTACCTTGTTTTCCTTTTCAGCACAATTTCCACTACTGACTTCCGTAATTTATTATTACAACCCTATTTATATCAAGTTAAAAGAAAATAATGGCAAAACATGCAAAAGGGATGTGTTTTTGTCATGCTCCATCATAGACTAAATTTGGACCATGTTAATAGTAGATAAGAACTGGTTGCCACATGACAAATCTACCAAGATAACATGCCTTCAAAGATTTCTCAGATGAAAATCTGGGACTGAATGAACACTCATTCACACAAACACATAGGTACTCCTAGCATTACTGTCTCCAAAATTCAAGAAAGAAGAATCATTGTTACAGCAACCAGTTCTCATGTACAGAGTTGGCCAGTTCCTGAATGGGTCTTCCCAGAAGGCTCTGTCAGAGGGAAAAGGTCAAGGCATAGGGGATTTCTGCATGTATCCATTTTACCTTCCAATCCAAACAGCCTAGTGCTGAAGACCCAGGCATGCAGGGAGAGATGTATTTCCCCATTTGGTTTGGTGGTAGGGAAGGGAAAGAAGAAAAGAGTGAGTCAATGAGCAAGAGAGAGTGACTATTTGATTCACCATATGGCAAACACCACCTGCACCGCCACTGTTGCTTTGCTTTTCAAGTCTTCTTTCCTCCCCATCTGCCATGTTCTTTTTCTTTCTTTTGCTGGGCAATGTGTGAGCAGCTGTACTCTTGCACTTGCAAGGAAAATGGAGCTGCTAGGAGATAATAAACCCGAGGAAGTGAAACAGCAGTGAAACCAGGAATAAAGTACTGGAGTTGCCACCTCTGCTGCTCCTCATCTGCCTCTCTTCTTTCCAAGGCATGAACATGTGGTGGCATGGCTTGAGGAAAAAGAGGGACAGCAGTGGCAACCTGCTGTGGTTGATGGCAACTACAACAAAAGCAAACAATGCACTGGCTTAGAGAAATCAGAACACTTGAACAAGGAATGAATAACTCGGAATGCAGAGAGTGAAGCATTGCTGTCCTGGCTGATCTGTGGCTGATTTGAAACAATATTGACATGAGCCTGTATGGACTGAGAAATTCCTCCCTTAAAAAAGAAAAGAATGACCAAAATAGATGCTAAATTTAAATATTTCCAGAAGGTCTGCAGACAGAATTTAGTCTGGTAAATATTTTCTGTCCTTAATGTGTTTATCCCAGTACAATTTGATGTATCCACCCTGCCCTTCCTCCCTCCTCTATTTTTTTTAAAAAAACCCTAACTACTTATTAGTATTTCTCAGAGATTTCCAATAGTTTGTTTTATTTCAAGGTTATTATACTAACAATGGGTTGCATTAACACAATATCTGATACAGACAAGTGCTGTGCTTCATACTATGTTTAAGGGGCTTTCTAGATTGGCAAAAAGAAGTGTGTTCATGGCTGCATGAAACTCTAGCCTTTAGATGAGAAAAAGGGAAAGTGTGCCATGAAAACGCTTTTTTTGCGTTTTAGGGGAGAAGAAGCGCCTTTTAAAAGGTGCTGGTTTTCCCAGCTTCTTTTTTAAAAACTGCGGAACAGCGCAGCTCCATCTAAAGGCTGCGGTGCAGCTGCTAAGCATTAAGGAAAAGGCAACTTCATGTCACACTTTCCTGCCAATCTAGAAAGCCCCTAAATAATTTTACTTTCTTCTGCTGTCCAACAGAGAGACAATCAAGGTTTATTGCTATCTTTCTTTCTATTAGGCATGGAATTAATCTGAACTACAAAGACTCTAGTCTTTAACCCAAAGATCCAAATGTGATTTAATGAGGCTATCGTTGCAGCTGGGGTGCTCACTATGTGAACTGTCACCTGTTGTTCAGCCAACATACCCCACACAGTTGACCTAATTGAATCACAGTCTCTAGGTCTGAACCACAAGAAGATTACAGCCTTTTTATGTGAATTTATTTCCTTTGCACACATGAAATCTGTAGGGCCCCATGCCCTTTCTTTCTCCCATACTAGAAGGGAAGCAAAAACTAACCAAGTTGAGAGCAGTCAATTTCTGTATGTCGCTTGGGTGACAGATACTTCAAGTACGATTGCTTCTTCCCCATTGTTGCATTTTACCAAATGCTTCTGATGCACGGTAGATGAAGGCTTCCCAGACTGTCTGATTAGAGTCTGGGGCTTCTCTCTAATCATTTCTTTGGAAAATCACAAGTAACATAGCCACTGCTATGTTGCTGGAATAAAATGAATCCTGTTAACTATCACCAGTCCAGTATCAACCAAACTCCCAAGTGGTGATCTCTGGATTGGTGGTGGTCCATGAGCCACTGGCTGCTGATCTGTGGCAAATTTTCAGGACAGAAGCACTGGAACAGCTATCAGTGAGCAGGGGCAAATTCATTTACAATTTCATATTAGAATGTAATATTTACAAAATTATTCACATATGATTCTATGACCATCCTTACACTAAATCATATCAAAAAAATCTTTCTAGTCCTATATTATCTGTTCCTGACTACCAGTACAATTCTTTCTCATTCCTGTTACATGAGATGACCAACCCCGATATTGATTTTGTGGACCCATAATTAAAAGACATGACTACATAATTGTACTATCTACCACTTGATGGTTGTAGCTACACTGCAATGATTAAGCTTCCATTACACTTTGTACTACATTGAAAATTAGAAACAGAATATATGTGGATCAGTTTCCTCAGTATGCATATATTTTGCCTACCACTTATCCTAAAAAGTCTGCTTTTTCTGTCTTCACCCAAATGGAAACTGTTCCACGCTTCTGATTTTGGTGGCCCTTAGTTCTCAACACATCATCCTGTTCTGCTAGAAAGCCTGTTGTTAAGCACCTAGGCTTAATTTGGGGTGCCTTGTGTCTACTTGAGTATACTCAAAGCATATCAGTTTTCATAAGAACAGCCAGAGGTGAGTTATTCTTGGCTCTCATGCTGCTTGCTACTTCCAACAATTAGTTCAGTGATTTTGCTTTACAACTCACATAAAATACATTTGCTAGCAACTTGAGGTTTATATCCCCGATTAATTCCTCATGTTGCTAATTGCAGAAACTTATATATTTGGCTAGAATATTAGAGTTGCCATGAGATTTCTTAGTAATGTTCAAAGTAAAAACAGGCTATGCCTTACCTTTTCTGCATCCTGCTCAAAAAGTCGAAGTTGAAAGCACTGGTCCAGTTTCAATTTCCGGACATGCCACATCTGATGCAAGTGTTGCCGTGTTGAATGCAGCTTGTCCAAAAGGCTGGTGATCTTTGGCACAAGACTTTGGAAATCTGCACTGCCAGGAATGCAGTTCCTACCAGAAAAACCATCACTGCACCTTATGCACTGTAACAACCTCTGACCTTCACGGTCCAGTTCTTCTACTGGAGCTTTAATTACTTTCTTCTTGAGCTGTGTGTGTTCATCTATCAGTCTTCTTGAACCCTCTACATCCACTGGAAATTCCTTCCTAGCCAACATTTCCTGAAGGTCCTCTAATCTGGATAATAAATGGATGGCGCTGTTAAAAAATTCTTCCAAGGAGACTCTCAGCTCTATCCATTCATCATGATTGTAATCCAAAGATCCTTCGAACTCCTCAGTGAGTTGGGAGGGATCCACCAGTTTTGCAAGGCCTTCCACAGAGACCATGCTTGTCTAAAGAGAGAAAAATATGCTAAAATAAGATTTAATGTCCAGGAAAAGAAACATAAATGCTGTAATACTGGACCACGAAGTTATTTCAATTATTTTTACCAGACAGTATCATAGGGATGGCAGGAAGGAGGAACCTGGACAGCCAGATACAACAAAGAACTTCCTCCTACCACAGTTCATGGATAATCAGAAACTTGTCCAGCTTCAATTTCAGTTCAATGAACTGTGATTGTATGACAACACAAGTATCCTTTTGGCAGAACATTTCACAGTTCTCACAGTTCTCCCACCCCAATTCAAAAAGATCTCTGGGTGGCTTACAAATACCATTAAAACAACAAATTAAAAAGTTTAAAATAATTTTTAAAAATTTAAAGATCCTAAAAACATATTAATCCTAACGATTTAAAAGAATAAAGAGATTTTAAACTATGTACATCAATCAATATTTCTGTCAAATCCATCAATGAGGCCCAAATGCCTTGAAGAACAGTCTTTTTTTTTTTTCTTGGTGTCTAAATGGAACAAAAGTGTGTCTGTCTTTCTCCTGCTAGTGTCAAACTCTTATCTGACTCTACAGGCTTAACACACACAGCATCCTTAGCGTTACTCCATCAGGATCATGACACACTCTGCCAATATCACTGGCAGCTCCTCTGCACTCCTCTACACTGCAGAAATAATCCAGTTTGACACAATTTTTAACTGCCACAGCTCCTTCCTACAGAGTTCTGGGATTCATAGTTTTGTGGGCACCAGCACTCTTCAGCACAGAAGGCCAAAGACCTTGTAAAAGTACAAATCCCAGGATTCCATAGGATGGATCTACAGCACTTAAAGTGGTGTCAGACAGTGTTATTTCTACACTGTAGGTGGAAATTGTGAATTTTAAATGATGTATTTTAAATGTGAAAAGTTTTTAATATGTGTACCTCTTATTTGTCCTTTTAAACTGATGTGTGTTTTAACTGATATTGCTTGTCTGTTAATTGTTGTTCCCCACCTTAATCCATGGAGAGAGGAGGAGGAGGAGGAGGAGGAGGAGGAGGAGGAGGAGGAGGAAGAAGAACCTCATGTCTCCCTATGTAGCTTCATAGTATAGCATGAGAAAGTTATGCTGCTGGTGGATCCTGGGAATTGTCTTTTAAAAAACCTAATTTTTCCATGATTTCATTACGTCAGCACTACTGCTCTCTTGTCCTAGATAGGCTAGTCCTAATTTGGATGATGTTTGTATCTCCCATCATTTGTAATAGTGAAGTCTTACATGAAAATATACACTTTAGAGTGCTTTCCACAAAAATCCTCCTAAGAATTTATATATGTAAAATGTCTATTTTACAGTTGGAGATCTTGAGGAGTACCTGGTTAGGGTAAACTATTTTTCAGTGCCAGTGCTGAATGTAAATACCTAAGCATACAAAGGCACAGCCCATGTGAATTCTGCTTATGAGCACTACCATGTGGATAATCGAAATCCACACAGGAAAAAATGTACCGAGTCCAGAACAATATGCTACCCTTTTCTTCAATGCAAACTCCCTGGGCTCCTATTTTCTCTACAGACCTTCTTGTGGAAACATGCCTTTAGAAGGCAATATGTGACTTGGTCAAGACAGCCCACGTAGAAGGAATTGAAAGCTAGATTCTCCATATGCAACATCATCATTCCAGCCAATGCCTTGGCACCCCATACTGGATTTTTATGAGAAGGATGCTGTGTTAATGAGCTGCTTTTAAACTTATACATTTCACTGAGAGAGCCTCTTTACAGAACATTGGGGACTATGTTTATTACACATTCCTTGCACAAGGGTTAAGAATGTATGTTTTCATTAGATTACAGGAGCAAAACTTTCTTGAGTTGCTGGCACTCTTGAAGCTGAAAGTAGCCATTAGAAACATACTTTTGGAAGGCAAGACGAAGTTTCTGCAGTGTATCATTTTAACCTGAAGTGTGTAGTGTGTATCATCCTAAATATAAATCTTCCCCCTTGCCCTTAGCTATTCTGGCATGCATGCTCTCCTAAATGGATATGTGATATTATACTGGGTCCTGCTATTTGAATTATATAGCCATTATACTGGTTTCAGGCATGCGACTGGAAGCAGGTGTCTTATCCTGCCAAAATACATGTCTACTGCTTCTTATTTTCTTTCAGATTATTCCAACTGACTTTTCCCACAGACAGAGCACATGCTTCCATATGGCTGTTATTTTTCAACCCTTCTTAACTATGATTAAGCCAAACTAATATAAAATCTAAATGGCACATGGGTATTTACATAAGAACCTACCACAGATATTAACAGCCACCTACGAGCCACAATGAACAAATTTACAACTATTGTTTCTTTCTGGGGTTGGAATCAAGCTGTTCTCTAGACACCCTTGAACTGTAACTCCCAGCAACCCATCAGCCTAGTGAGGAATGCTGGTAGGTGCACTCCACCAACCTTGGGAAGGCCATATACTTTATATCTCTGCTTTCAATCAACTTTTAACCCATAACATGCTTTGCAACTGTTTACTTGTTTCCTCTCTCACCGATTCTGGGAACTATTTGATTTTTGTCTTCAGTTTACAGGTGGAGAATTGAGACTGTAAGACAGAAATGTGTTGCATAAAACCGCCCAGTGATTTTTTTTTTTTTACTAAGAAGTTTCAACTAAATTTTCCCATGATGCAGATTCAGTGCTTTAGGCTTTCTATCACACTGACTAGCATTCCATAAGTATTGCTATTCTAATGTATTTAGGCTTTATTTAGAAGAGGTGAATTCAATGATTAATTGAAAAGCACGTTCTGTTAGGCTTTGAGGCCTGAGTATGAAATGTACAAATGTGCACAAAAACATAATCTACTTGCCTAGTTTGCTTGCCTAGAATTGTCTGCAGCTGAAGGCTGGAAGCAGACAGTACTCAAGGTCAGTATGTGCTTGCTGAGGGGACAACAATGCAGGTGACACAAGGAAGAAGAATCATCAGAAGAGGTTGGGTTTGTGGCCTCATGGCACAAGTCTATAAACAGCTTGCACACCTGAGTGAGAGTTGTTGGGTAATTGTGTTGAGTAGTGGATGGTTGGTTGGAGAGTTTTGTCGAGCGTGTATATATTTTGTAAATACAGCAACTTAAGAATAAAACCTCTGAGGAGAGAGTTTTGGCTCCAGTCTGTTTCATCAACTGGGAGGAGGATTCCTGATAAAGCCGAAGCTCCAGGGTCGCCTGTAATTCCGAAGGCATCAGAGATTGCTTGAACTGTGCACTTCTGCTTGTTTACATCAACATGTTCCCACTTTTACAGTGAGCATCTTCTTGACAGCCACAGCATACAGAAAAGTTATGTTTGCTTGTGAAGACATAAACCACCAGAAAACCTGCAATGGATGACTTGCTTATATAGGATAGGTCACAAAAGGCAAGAATTCATCCTGGGTACAAATACTAAACTTGGCCAAAGAAAACAACTGCATTGAAACTCTACAGAAACCAGAATAGCCATATGTCATTTGGGGGAAACTTTGCTACAAATTTTTCAAAGTCTCTGATACTCATGCAATGTTAACTTATTTCAGAATAAATTGTGCTACAGCAGAATTTTCCAGTAGGTGTCAAAAATATGACTGACTCCATGCCACTGTTTCAAATATTGAAAATTTATCACATTACTCACATTACTTTGTTTACCTAGTACATGCAGGCCACCATCTCTGACATTTACTGATTGCTAATAAAAAATAAGTGCACTGTTGTAATTAGAATTCATACACTCTTATCAAGGGACCATTTTTATAACATTGTAAGTTTAAAAGCAGCTCATTACTTCAGTGATTAAAAGGAATTTCTAAAGACTGAATAATCCCTGAAAGTAGGTTATCTTGCCCCAGGAAAGTGCCCCCTGCATTCATACCAGTTCTAGTGATTTATATGACACTTTCACCTTGTTAGTGAAAAATCCAAACAAATCTCTGAGTGTGTGTGCGCATATATGTGTGTGAATGGTTCAAGAATAAGATATTACCCTAAAAATGTGAAATTCTGCTTCATAAATGGGCAGTATGCATAAAAAATCTGGCTTTTCAGTTTGAGAATAAATTTACTGTTTCATAATACAGTTGTACTGACAGTATAAGGAGGTATAGAATCATAGAATCATAGAGTTGGAAGAGACCACAAGGGCCATCAGTCCAACCCCCCTGCCATGCAGGAACTCCTAATCAAAACATACTCAACAGATGGCCATCCAGCCTTTGCTTAAAGATCTCCAAGGACAGAGACTCCACCACCCTCCGAGGGAGTGTGTTCCACTGTCGAACAGCCCTTACTGTCGGGAAGTTCCTCCTAATGTTGAGGTGGAATCTCTTTTCCTGCAGTTTGCATCCATTGTTCCGCGTTCTAGTCTCTGGAGCAGCAGAAAACAAGCTTGCTCCCTCCTCAATATGACATCCCTTCAAATATTTAAACAGGGCTATCATATCACCTCTTAACCATCTTTTCTCCATACTAAACATCCTCAGTTCCCTAAGGCGTTCTTCATAGGGCATGGTTTCCAGACCCTTCACCATCTTAGTTGCCCTCCTTTGGACCCGCTCCAGTTTCTCCACATCTTTTTTGAATTGTGGTGCCCAGAACTGGAGATACGCATTAGGTGACAAAAGGACAAAATATGAGAATAAGTAAAGAAATCATTTGCTTGTTGTAACTTAGGGAAAACCTTCATCCATCCCAAAGTCCTTGTGCTTCAGAGCAACAGGTGAAATCCTACTCCATGGACCATTGTCTTAGAAGGTAAATATCTACAAAGAGCAAGACCCTTTCTTTAAATTATGCCATCTCTTCCTAATAAGCAAGCTTGCCTGTGAATATCTGCTGTGCACCATTATCTATGGAACAGTTGAAATCATTTTATTTCCAGAAGGGTTTAAACTCTTCTTTGCTCTTGCTGTTCTTATAATTAATTTGTTGTTTGTTTCTGTTGTTGCTGTTGTGCTATTCCTGATGATTTTTAGGATATTTTAATTAACTTTTCAATGGACTGGCTTTTATATTACTAATTTGTTCAGCATTGCCTTGAGCTTTGAAGTGAGAGGAAATCAGAGAAATCATGTAAACAAATGAGGGGAAAACTCTGGTTTTGTTTCTATGTTTAAAAACAGATTCAGCAAAATACACTGTGCCACTGTTTCTTACACTGAAACAAATGTGTCCCTGTCTAGTCTTCACCTGTTTTCCCATTAACATCTAGTGAAATTCACTTTAGGTTCCCCAACATCACCAGTATCAGCCAATAACATTAAATGGGGACAGAGGGAAGAATTCAATATTATGTAACTGGAAGACTTCTCCCTAAATGGAACTGTCTCCTCTTCCACTGTAGCACCCTGGTCTTTGATACCTTCTAGAGCACATAGGGCTGGAAGAAGAAAAACAACATTTCCAGATCTTCTGATGGAAGGAATTAATTGGGTTCCACTTGGAGTCCATCATAGCACAATAATGTTATCTCACAAGGTGAGTTTTGATAAGTATCAGCTGAAGGGGAAATAGACACTGGAGCACAATTTTGGGAAGCTGCAGTCTACAGTTGGTCTCAGATTTGGCATTTCTTTTCAAACATATAAACAAAAGCACACAAATCTCCAAATGACAGTGATCATGCTTTGCTGAAAATATCTTGAGATTCCTGAGGTAAGAGGTGGGAAGGAACTTTAGAATGAGCATAAGATAATGTTTCACTGTACTGTCTTTTCATTGTTGAGGGGATTAATTATATACAATAAACTTTTTTTTTCCAAAAAAAAAATCACCTGAAGCTCCTAGGGCCTGCCAACCTAACATGGTCCTTTAAAGTTTCAAGAGGATCATTAAATTTGGCACAGAGTATGCCAACACAGGCTGAAGAGTCCCCACCTGGTTTTTAAACCTACACAAATATTCTCTCCCTGTCACAATTGGCTTTTTCAACACAAAGATATGACAGGAGGCCTTTTTGTTTAAAGTATTCTACAGAAATATTTATTATTCAGATGGGATTCTCCCTGGAGAATTGAAGATGAATAGGAATACATTATCAGACTTCATCAGGAAGGGAGAAGGGATGTGCAAAGACAAGCAAGAGCCTATCAGCTGTCATATTTCTTTTTATTTCTAATGCAACCAATCAAAACCATAGCTTCCTCATTCAGTCTTTTCAGGTGAAAAGAAAAATAATTTGCAAAAGCATTTCTGAATTAATGACAAGACAGCTTGTTGGGTCATCGCTCTTGTTGACAGCAAGCTCCCGGAATCTGCATTAGTCAGTCAAGTGTCAGCCTTGCTCTTTTTTGCTTACCAACAACTTGTGACTGACTGTGTCCTCTAGGGAAAATATAAATGTAAGCCTGACTACTGCTAGGACTGTTGAAGTGTCAAAAGAATCAATCCTGCAGATTTTTCTGCAGGAGCCACAACCACAACAGCACAGTTTCCATGGATATCCCCCCTTCATCACCTAAGAAAAGTATCTTGTTTATGAGCAAACATGGGCAGTCCTCAGTGTGTGGCCATGCAAACTGAATTATACTAGTGTTCACCGATGTAATTTACCTGTAGCTAATAATATATTCCCACTCATTTTGCTGAGATCAAGTAGCATTTTTGTCATTGATGTGCCTCAGCATAAACAAAGAATAAACTAATGCCTCATATCTTTGCCAGAAATATATTTACTAGGTTTAATTTTCAGTTCAATACAGTCAGCTGTGCAAGATGTTTGTGGGATTCATATGATCTTTCCAAATTTTATATCTCTTCATAGATTACATAAGGTTCCCCATCTTACCTCAAAGATAAATTTTGAACTTCCAAAATTTGTCTTCTGCTTCTGCCAGAAGTTATCAGGTTTGATTATCAGGGCAACATGGATTTCTGCAGGAAAGGCCTCCTGAAGAGTCTTCAAGAGAGGCTTGATCAGGTCCCATTTAGACCCCCTCATATCAATGATGACAGTGAACCCTCGTTTGCAGACATCTTCACTATAGAGATAAAACAAAGGATAAATAAGATGCCTTCAGATACACATGGTAGTACTCACAGAAATGTGAAGCTACAATCAAACGGAAGTGTTATCCTTTCTGACCTGTTTCTTTTCTCATTCAGTACAGTGTCTATTTAGATTATAGTAGTTGCTCTGTTTCCAAATATCTCTATTTAACTGAACTGTGTTATTTTCCTATGCAATTTGTTCCTCAATTGTTGCCAGTAAAATCATAAGCACGCAGCCATTCACCTTCAAACTAACCCTCTGGCATAGCTCAGTATGATTTACAATATGAAATGAAGATTAAAACCAAGTTTGCTGAAGGTCATGCAATGAACCTCTGACTGAGTATGGATTTTATCTTAAATATCTTCGTGAAAGGAAACCCACAAATATGTTATAGACCTAAAAATAACAATAAAAGAACATTTATAAGATGTAGCTATCAATTGCAATTTCCAAGGTGCATATGATGCATGTGTCTGTGAAAATGGTAAATGTTTGTAGAGTAAAATACTGTATCGTAAAGGGAATGTTGACAGTCCTGCTGTTGCAGACAAAGGAATTACACAGAACAATTTTTTCAAAGCTACAAAATGAAGCTGCCATTTGCTGAAAATTTGTTAATTATCAATATCGTGGGAACTACACATCATTATGCAACCTCAATCCATGCAGATCAAACAAAACACTAGTGGCAAAAAACTGTACAAAACCCCACTTGTAACTATGATGATATGGATAGAGATGATAATGATCATTTTAGTAATTAGTAATTTGATTGTTTTATTGATTGTATTGCATGTACTGTTATATTTTATACTGTTGTTTATGTTGTTTTATTTTGTTGTTTTTTCTTTTGCTGTAATCCTGCCTCGATCCATAGGGAGAGGCAGGAAATACAAATAAAATTTTGATATACCAATGATTCTGCTCAGGGTACCATTCAACAGAATTGAAACTGATCTGTGATACTACAAGAGTAGCATTGCAATAATCCCTATAAACTGTCCAGTTTACTGAATTTATAGAGCAGCCTACATATTTTATAATAAAGATAACATACAGTGACCTTTACCACCCCCATAAGCACAACTTGGAGAAAGTCTATTGCACACAAGATTGTATAATATGTGATTCATATTTTGTATAATACAAAAAGACTCTGTACGACTTAGCAATAAAAGCACCAACATGGCTAACTCTACACAGAACACCAGATCTGGTGTTTGTGCATAGTAACCCAGTCCTAGACCTCTGAGCTCAAACAACAATTACCCTATCATTCTTGGCAAGATTTGTTCATAAGGAGTTTGGCTTTGCCTTCCTCTGAGACTGCAAATTGCCCAAGGTTATCCAGTGGGTTTCCATAGTTGAGAGGGAATTTAAATCCTGATCTCCCGAGTCATTGTCCAATTACTACATCAAACCAGATCTCCTATGAGTTGTAGCACAGCCTAAAACACCATATGAGCCTTCTAGACACTATACACCTACAGAAATATTAGCGCAATACACTTTTCCAGGTATTAGTCTGATAATCTAAATACCCTAAAGGTACCTGATCCTGTGTGATCTTAGAAGCTAAGCAGGGTCAGCCCTGGTCAGTACTTGGATGGGGGACCACCAACAAATAACAGGTGCTTTAGGGTATATTTCAGAGGAAAGAAGTGACACAGTGCTGAACACACCAGTGCTCACTGACTGTTGCACATTTCAAAATAAAGCCAAATGTTTACAATATGATTTCTTAATTAAATTCCTGAATTAAAAGCAAAGGGATTAGTTCAGTTTCAAACCTTATTCACAATAAGTCTATAAAAGTTGATGTAATAATTTTTATACCTTTAAATTCCAGAACGCTATAAAGATCAAAAAGTAAAGAACCATGATTAAAAATAATAAATGGCTCCCTTCTTAATGTTTGTATTTTAATGTTAGTTTTTTTTTCTTTATTATCTTCAGTGAATTATGAATTTGTTTCTATTTTATACCGTTTCTTATATTTGGAGGTCATATCTTAGTTTTGATTTGGAATCTTATTTTTATAGTTAATCTTATAATCTTTTTAAAAAGCTTTTCAGAAATCTGGCTGAGGAGCTCCCATTTGCTCTCTCAATTTGGCACCTTGATATTTGCATGGACTAGCATGTTGAATAAGGCTATAAAGTTTGCCCTGACTTTGCAATTTGTTACTCTGCTGTTAGCAGTGTATTTTCTCTGAAGTAACTAACATTATAGCAGCTTCACTACAGCTGAACATTTTGCTTACTTACACATCAAAACAGTGAGTTGCCAAGTCACATCCTATGAATATGCAGGAACACAAATGAGCAACAAGAAAAGCTTGAAATCCCTATTGTGCATGTTGTATTTGAAGTTTTCAAGTGCGATGTTAATTCACATTTACATTTAAATTCATAGTTGGTGAAATTGTGGAGTTTTTTTGAAACTGCAATTTTTCTTTAGTGATCCAGCTGCAGCTGTAGATATGAGGGAAGCTCTGCCTTGCAGTGCTTAGGATCAAAACAGAGCAGCCTTGGTTTAACCAAATAGCCTGCGGAACAGTGGAAATATACTGATCAAAAGTGCTGGGAGTGGAGGGAACTACCCCAGGAAGACTATTTACATATAAACATTGCATCAAATATACAGTCATACCATGCCACCTTAGAAGGGTACAGTAATTGCTATCAAGATCCTGCATCCAGTTAATGATGCTGAAGCCTTTGAGAAGGTGTAATGAGACCTTAACAATATGTAATTTTATAATATATATCTTTAAGCATGGAAGCACCATGACCTCATTTGATGCTCAGCCATCTTCTCACGACAGTTTATCCCAGCACATGTACCCCTCTAAACAATATACTCAGTCTTCCAAATAAGTGGTAATTAGCGGGAGGCTATTTGGCTGGTGGCAGATTACTCTGAATTAACTAATAGCATCTGACAAGTAGCTTCAGATGTTGGATGCTAAAATTTGTACAAAAGCAGCATGCAATTATCATGATGCCAGACAGTTCACATTCAGTGGATGAAATACAGGACCTGGAGGCTCTTCTAGGTGAATGCCATTAACCTAATTAAAGAATTAGCAGGAGAGAAAAGTGAATTTCTAAAATGAGATAGTGGAGGAAAGAGCAAGAAGGAGAGAATCAGCTTTGATTCACAAAGAATTTCTAGGTTAGCATTATAATTACAAATATTATTTAAAAAATAAAGAAAAATTAATATAAAAAGGAAAAGGAAAATACACAAGAATCTGTTAAGTGAATGAAACAAATGGCTATAATATCTCCTACCATCGCCTCCAGTGTGCTATTATAAGAGCAAGACCTTTGGTGATATGTTAAGATGCACATGATTGAAGAGAAAACTTTCAAAGGAAAATGTAAAATAGGTATATCTACCAAGTTTCAGATGTAAAGAATCTCCTTGTGCAAGATTTGGAATTAGGCCTGAGTCATGAAGTGGCCATATTTGCTGATGATACTGTATTATTTAGGAAGAACAGAAGAAAAATAGATTGTGAAAAGATCCAAAATGGTATGTCCAAACTGAGGGAATAAGCATTAAAATAGCAAATGAAAATTCAGTCTCATCAAATATAAAGCAATGCTTGTATCCAAATATAAAGCAATGCTTGTATCCAACTCCAACTTTCCATATATATCGATGGGACCTGAGGTGGTAGCAACTGATCTAGGGGTCACAGTTTATAGTTTAAAGCAGGCATCAACTCAAGTGTCCAACTGTGCAAAAAAGGGCAACTTCCATGTTGGGGATACATAGGAAAGGAATCAGAAATAAAACTGCCAATATCATACTACCTTTAATGGGGCAGTTTAACTGGAAATTTATCCCAGTTAAAAACTGTCCTTGTTTTTGTTGATCATGCTATCAATATGACTACAAAACAAATTAATTAAAAAATTGGAGACCATATGAATGTACAATACAGTATACTTCTTCCTATATCATGCACATCATTCTTCCTATATCCTGATTTACAATTACAATAGTTGTCTTTTTGTGGTGCATGTGTGTGCTTGATCATGGATGGCACTTCTGAATGATTTCTCAAGGGGCTCAATTACATATTAATCTTGGGGTTGGGAGGCTCAGTTCCCAAAGCCTAAACTTAAGAAGACTCCAACCTGCTCTGGGCTCTCCCTGTTCTGGAGTGGATAAAACACAACAGGCATTGGTGAGATAATATCAAAGCTTTAGATGGATGTACACTAAAAACGTTATATGGACATGACCTTTTTTTGTCAATAAAAACTGTAGAGGATTAATTAACTCCCTGAAAGTGTTAAATTTTCCTCAAAGTATAATAACTTGCTTAGATTTACTAAATCTTTTATCTTATTAACAAACAAGTCAGCTAGCACATTACATAGTAACTACAGACTGGCAATTGTCTTTCTTTGGAAAGGTTCACAGAAAGTTTCAGATGAGATAACAAAGTATCATGGGAAACCACTTACTTTTTAACTCTAGTAGAAAAAAATATGGATACATCCTAAAAGAAGTTAATAACTTCTTGGGGGCTATTAATTTGTCCCCAATTCTTCTAACATGTAAATAAGAAATAGAATACCTTCTAGCATGTACATGTTATTGTCACCTACTATCAGCACACCAGCCTACAGACTTCCACATGTATGAAATTAAGACACAGAGTGTCCAAATAGCTTTGGTTTTCAGAATAGGCTTCAATTATTTGGGTTTTGCAGATTAACTTCTGCATCCCTCATGACAGTAACACACTGGAATGAATGTCTTCTATTCCAGTCTACCCTCTCTTTCTTTTGTTTTTTTTGGTTCATTTTCCCTTGACTGCTGTTCCTTTAAGAGAGTCTGCCTCAGTTATTGAATATGCCTGCCTCTGGATAAGCAAACATGATTAAGAAGAAAGTAAGTTATTTAGAGAAATGTATACTTTCAGAATCAGTCCTTTAGGAATAGATGCTACACTGCTCTTCAAAATGATGCAAAAAGCGACAAACATGCTCTGTAGAATCTAAGATTTATACTTGGGAATTAGGAAGCCTTGAAAATTGGCAGAGAACCAAGGGCTCAAGGAGGAGGAGGAGGACAATAATGACCTTAATAGATTAAAAAGCTGGGCAAAGCTAACTAAATAAATTTAAACACAGAGGATACTGAACTCAGGGCAAAAAACTGAAATGCATAGATGTAGGATGGGGGACACCTGGCTTAAGGAGACTACGTGTGAAAGGGATCTAGTAGTCCTAGTAGACCACAAGTTGAACATGAGTCAACAGTGTGATGCGGCAGCTAAAAAGCCCAATGTGATTCTAGGCTGCATCTAGATCAAGGGAAGTTATAGTGCCACTCTAGTCTGCTTTGGTCAGGCATCACCTGGAATATGGTGTTTACTTCTGGGCACCTCAATTCAAAAAGGATGTTGACAAGCTGAAGTATATCCAGAAAAGGGTGACCAAAACGGTGAAGGGTCTGGAAGCCATGCCCTATGAGACGTGACTTTAGGAGCTAGGTGTGTTTAGCCTGAAGAAGAGAAGGTTAAGGGGTGACATGATAGCCTTGTTTAAATATTTGAAGGGATGTCATGTTGGGGATGGAGCAAACTTGTTTTCTGTTGCTACAGAGACTAGGACACGGAACAATTTTCTGGTGCATCTCTGCTATCAGTATAATATCCCATGCACTTTTAGATATTTTAAAAATTGATTTCTAATACAACCTATATTTTGAAATTTGCATAGAGATATGTGATATTTTTATGACTTCTTTTTAAAATTCAATAAAGAAGCCAAAAGCCCAATGTGAAAGTAGAAAATAATTGGACTCCTGGTGGGTGAATATGGTGCTAGGATATTTGTGAGTGTGTACTACCTCTCAGAAATTACTTTGACAGTTAATACTGGCTGGGGGAACTTCCAGGCTATGCAAATTCTCCTCTGGATTAAAGAGGATATGTGCGATCAGACAGACCAGTTCCAGAATCCCAGCTCTCTGTGGAGAGATCACCAGAAATAGTGATCACCGTGGGTAAAATGTGGGGCGGTAGTGGTGGTGGAAGGATGATCATTGCCCAGCTACCACAGTCAAGCCATTTAAACAAATTAAAAAAAACCAATTGGAAAGCAGAAAATAATTTGACTTCCATTGGGTGAATATGGTGCTCATACATTTGTGAGTGTGGCCTATCTCTCTGAAATGACTTTGGTAGTCAATATAGGTTGGGGAAATCTCCAGGCTGTAAAAATTTTCCTCTGGATTAAAGAGGAAATTGGGATCAACCAGACCAGCCCCAGAATCCCAGCTCAACTCCATCTCTTAAAAGTTTTATTTTATGGAAGCTTGGATTAACTAAAGAAACTAAGGGGCGAAACAGATGGACATGAAAAAGTGGCTTGAAGCTGCCTTTTCTAAAGCCACATTGAAACCCCACCAACTGCATTGCCGGCTCCCAAAGCAGCTGGAGTGCTCATGTCATGACCACATGACATGGCTTCAAGCCAGGAAGATGTAGAAAAAAGCTGATTCTTTTTGAAACAGCTTTTCTTTGCATAAGGCGCCTACAGGGCACTTTCCTGCTTCAAGGCATGTGTCATCTAAATGCCATACCTTCAAGTCACCCTGAAAGCACCTCTTTTTGCCTGTCTGTTTAGCTCCTAACTTTCTGCAGGGGTGAAAAGCAGCCCTGGTGAGCTCCCTGATTCTATGAAGAGGACTGAGTACATTGCAGTGGGGGAATGCAGAGCGTTTAAAATGAAAAGGTCAAACTCATCATTTTAAAGAACTACTTTAACACCTTCAAAAATGAGTTACTTAAGACTTCTATTTAAAGAGGAGATTAATGAGATTAAATGTTATATGAAGAACTGAAAGAAAATATACAAGCTGTTTCATTCAAAGAAATGGAGGAGGAGGAAAACCCAGCCATCAATAACTTGGCAGGAGATTTATATGAGATGAGGAGATTTATAGGAGATGAGAATGCCTGAGACAGGAGATCAATGATACCTTATCAGTAATGAAACTGGAGAAGAAATTGAGACAGATGGAGAAGGTGGTCAAATGGAGAAGGTGGTCAGCAATCACACATTGAAAAGAACAAGATTTAAGGTCCCACATTTTTTGCTATCAGGGAGCAGGAGAAGTCCAGAAAAAATCCTCCACGGATAGCAAGGGACAGTTGTATTTATGCCACATGGATGCAGCCTTGATAATTGTTCATTCTATTAAGTAATGTGAGTGAGTTAAATATATAGAGGAAGTGTAACTAACTGGTAAAATGGAGTAGGGTGCAATCTAAAAATGAAATGTGCCTGTGGAAAAAATAGTTGAAAATCATGTTGTTGTTGTTTCCCTTCCGCTTTGTTGGTTATAGTTTTTGTTGTCTGTAGTTTGTTCTGTATAATCTACTGTTGCCAACTGTGTTATTCAATTTTTCTTTCATGTAGTTTTTTTTAAAAAAAGATTTTTTAATAAAATAGCAGAAGATAATCTGATTCCTTTTTCTGGCAAGTGGATGGACAAAGAAAAAGTAAAAATCAAGGATGACAACAAATCAAAAGCTTTTTGGGCAACATCCAAAGCCTTCACAGCCGAATATAGGATTACTCATCTCCAGAAATGTTTCCATCTTGTTCAACATTTAGGTAAGGATGGTTGAATCTTATTTTGGTTTGTCTCCATATTTCTAATTTTTATTTGTTTCATCCTGTTTCTACATCAATCTGCAATTTTTTAAAAATCTACACAGGAAACCATACATAGTCTGATATATTATTTAAAACTGAAAAACTGCATTGCAAAATTTTGTGAAGTGTGAATACTAAAAAATAGCTGCATTTCATTCTGGTTCAGGAAGTGTGAATTAGCAAAGTTGACATTAAATTTAACATGCAAATTGAGTGATTCCTCTTCCCTCTGTATATTTAACATGGACATCTGTCCTTTTAAAGCAGTGCAAACCTTCTAAGCACAGTTTCTAACATTGCTTATACCAATTCCCATATCTTTAAAAAAAGTACAGAAACAGTGGGGTGGGGAGAGGAGGGGGGTCTTTTAATTGTAACTCAACCGAGCAAACTAACACCTGGAACAAATGGAATTTCAGAATCATTTCTGTAAAGTTATATTTTTACAGTACCAGTATATATTCTCATACATCTAAAGCTAACTGGATGATATTGCTATCACACATCTATTTTTATTGGAAAAAACTAGCATAATGTTAAACAACTTACTGAATATTCCCCCTTTAATTAGTATTTCAGATATCTGTTAATAGTTACATATATCTTCTGTCCTCCATTTTTGCTTGAAGCTTTCTGACATTTTGAATAGATTAGATGAAGTTATCTAATATTTTTAACCAACCTGAAATAAATATGAGTGGATGAGAAGCATGCTATTTTATCATTTCTTGGGTTTCAAACTTTTCCTGTCACTTCTTAACTATGTATCAGAAAAATAGTTTTTATTGGCACCTGTTTGGCCACTACAAAAGTCAATATGTTGTCTTGGCAATAGAACTCACATATTTGATAAGTATGAGCCAGATTAAAAAAATACTGATCCTAGCCTGCTTTGAAAATTCCCATATTACATATTAATATCTAGTACAATCTGTCCAAAACTATCTTCCTTCAAACTAGAACGAAACCACCTACATCAGTTCACACTGATTTTCTATAACCTTTATTAAAGGCAAATTCCTCACTTATGTTCTATATTCCTTATTGTTTTAATATTAAAATCAATCAGTAGGGTTGCTAAGCAAAAATATATGATTCATGCACACATATTCGAAAGAGAAAAGTGGCTGCAGAGTTGTAGATATACAGTAGTTTCTAAATCCTTATAGATTTGAGTAATGATTGCAGCTGCTACTAGACTCAGCATGCAGGATGTTTCCTATCATCATGGATCTCATAGGTATTCGTGGACAGCAACAATCTTCCAAGAAGTAGCTAGGTGGAAGTGAGTGGAATAAAAATAGTTTATTCAGTGCATACGTTCTCACTCTTGTATGGCCACACAGCCCATAAAGTCTTACATTCATCTGCAAGTCATCTGTGCACCTGGCAGGAAGTTAATTTCTGGCAAAGCAACCTCCCAGCTGGGAACAAGGAAATATTGGATGCAGCTCTAACTCTGTAGTATATGGCTCTTGATTCTGTACAGAATTACCAAAATGAAGCTATCAGGTTCTAAGGGAAAGTGGGAAGATGAATCGCAGAACCGTTGAATCCATCATTTGCATGTAAACTGAATGGGTTTCTCCTGCCCGTCTGTTAGAAAATAAGCTTACTTTGAGCACTTCAAGCTTGTGCCATTCTAACAACATAAAGAAGCCACAGGATCTATCAACAGTTCCCCTACCCCACCAGTCTCTTGGGAGATTTAGGAATTGCAACAGTATTTCTTTTCAGTTAGCTCTTGCTGAATAAAGACAGTAGGGAAAGCTTTGGCTGTTCCTCAGCTGCTATTCAGTGACATGTTTTAAATGTCCCTTATAATCCATGACATGTTCATGACACCTGATACCCAAAGATGTTCAATAATATATTGGTTTATTTGTCAGGTGGGTCAAGAACATTAAGCACCCTTATAAGGCAGCTTCCATCACCACTTCAAATGAAAAATATAATAATAAATTATTTTTAATGGTTCCCAATTGGCATGCAGTTTAGGCAAGCCTTTTTTGTTCAAGTTGCATGTAGAAAATTTTATACAAAGATCAAGTTTAAACTTAGAAGAAAGAGGAGTAAACATAGGAGGAAGGAACATCAACAATCTAAGATTTGTGGATGACACCATACTACAGTAGTCCTTTGCTATCTGCAGGAGATCGAGACACATAGCAATCCCATTCTTTTTAATAATAATAATAATAATAATAATAATAAACTTTATTTGTATACTGCCCTTCCTGCGATCAGGGCGGTGTACAGCATTTTAACAATATAAAATTACAATACATGACAGGTAGCAACAAATAATAATATTAATGCTCATGCCCATGGTTGTAACTGTGTGCATGCATGCCCATTAAAAAAAGCTCAGATCCACAGATGGCAAGTTCATGGTTGGCATGGGCACACTATACTAGCAGAAAACATAATTGACTTGGAACAATTACTTAGGAAGGTCACAGAAGAAAATGCAAAAGCAGGCTTGCTGCTGAACATAAAACAAAAATAATGATGATCTACATACAAGTGGAAGTTGATACAATCTACATAAATTTAATCTAGACAATGAGGAAATTAAAATAGTTAAAAGATTTTCTGTACCTTGAATCAAACAGTGATCAGAATGGGTACTACAGTCAAGAAATACAACTAGGAATGGGAAGGGCAGACATGAAAGAACTAGACAAGATCCTAAAGAGTAAAGATATACAACTGAGCACTAAAGTTAGAATTGTCCAGTGCATTGTATTTCCCATCACTATGTCTGGATGTGAGAGCTGGACAGTGAAGTAAGCAGATAAAAAGAAAATCAACTCGTTTGAGAGGTGGTTCTGCAGAAGAGTGCTGAGAATACCATGGACAGCCAAAAAGACAAAAAATGAGCTTTTGAACAGATCTAGCCAGGAATCTCCCTGTAAGCCAAAATGATTAAACTGAGGCTGCTGTAATTCGGCCACATCATGAGAAGGCATGAACATTAGAAAAGACAATAATGCTAGGAAAGTTAGATGGTAGTAGAAAAAGAGGAAAAATGCATGCCAGATGGCTAGACACAATCAGGGAGACTACAGGGCTCAGTCTACAAGATCTAAGCAAAGCAATGGAGGACAGGGGTAGGGTTTTTGGAAGATGTCTCATCCACAGTGTCACTGTGAGTCAAAGTTGATCTGAGGGGAGCCAAAAACAACAATACAGTTATGAAGTACAGAGTGTAACCTGGTATAACCTATAGAATATAGAAGTTTTAAGATATAATACAGGAAGCCAACTTAAAGCTGGGAAAATGAGTACTCAAAAGTCAACAAGGCATGATTGGAATAATCTCACACTGTGGAGGGTAGCAGAGGCAACTTGTAATAACTTTTAGAGACATAATATGCTCAATTGCAATTGAGATAAAAGGATGTCCCGTAGATTTGACCAAGGGATGTTTTAGTGGTTGATGTAATTTGGAGCATGGGTAGCCAAAGACTCTGACTTCACCTGAACACCTCATATCTAAAGATATTTGTTTTGATTGTATAAGAGCAAGCAAGGTATAGCCTTTATTTTTGTTTTGATTTACTTTGATTGGACAATTGATATTCTGGGCAGGGATCAGGAGAGAATAAACAAACAAACAGCTTCATTTATATACCGCTTCATACCCTTAAGGAGTGTCTAAGCGGTTTACAATTGTAAGCTATTTGCCCCCCAACAATCTGGGTACTCATTTTAGCGACCTCGGAAGGATGCAAGCCTGAGTCGAGCTTCAGCCCTTTGCTGGTCTTGAACTCACAACCTTGTGGTTTTGAGTGAGTGGCTGCAGTACAGGCATTTAACCACTGCACCACCAGGGCTGAATAAAAGAAGTCAAGACAGAGCCATAGACTGGACTGCCACTAATGAAGGCCACTGTCTTGGGCAGCTGAGTTGGTCCTGGTAGACTAATAGGCTGATAACCTGCCCATACATGCTTGAAAGATGGTACTGGTAAGAAAATCATCTAGGCTACTCTAAAATGGGTATCAATGTTCAAGGAAATTAACCTTTGAATGCCTGTGTGCCACAGATACCTGTTTAGAGATGTACAGTGCCTAGAGATGAGATTGCATTCCTTGATATGGATATGATATATGGGACAGAGTTCTTTAAATGTGAAAACATTTGTGAAAAGTCTGTACACCTCAATACACACTATGGAAAGTATGAAAGAACCTGATGGTGATGGTGATGATGATGATGACTCATATATGTCTGAATTATACTGTTTAAGATTATAATATTCACAGCCAGTGTGGCATAATGGATTGAGTGTTGGACTACAACTCTCCCCGCTCAGACATGGAGACCCACTGGGTGGCCTTGGGCAAGTTGCATGCTCTCAGCCTCAGGGGAAGGCAATGGCAAACTTCCACTGAACAAACGTTGCCAAGAAAATCCCATGATAGGTTTGCCTTAGGGTCACCATAAGTCAGAAATGACTTTAAGGCACACAACAAATAAATGTGTTTTTACTATTACCAAACCTGTTTAATAGATTGAGAGACATAAAAAGTCCAGCCCCTACAAAAGTCCTTATGAACATGTAATATCTTAATGGCCACATAGTCTAATGTAATGAATGTATGCTGCCTTACATGTAAAGTAATGTAATGTGAGGAAGCAAGCACCCAGACGCTGACATGTCTTTGTCCCTAGGAGGAATGTACATGCTTATATATGAATGCATATAATCAATAGCCTAAAAGATACCAAAGAGACTGTTCATTTCCCAAGAAAATATCCTGAGATTCCACAACTTTAAAATGCTTAGGTGAGTGTTGATATCTGGTTTAACCATCATTATGAACTGGGCACACCAGTGGTCACAAAGTGATAATGGAACCACAGGCAGAATCCAGACTAGCTGACAAATAGAAAGTTTCCTATTGCTGCAACGCCATCTCATGCCTGGGAATATTCCTCTTTCATGATAAGAACAAGATATTATTCTCCTCACTGCCACGAAATAAAATCCATGTTTTATATGAACCCATGAAAATCCCAATTTCACCACACTTTCTCCTTCCCTGCAACTCACTCTTTTTTCATCAAGATCTCTCCCCCCCCTTCCCCCCAAAAACCCACCACCACACATAGTGGAAGGCTTCTTGGACACAAAAGATGTTTAACAAGGCCTTTTCCTTACCTAAGAACATAATAAAACTTTATATATCACCTGCCTAAATATACCCATATGCACGTATAGTCTACATTCTAGTACTGTTTTTCCACTAATGCTAATGACTTTACCAGAACTGACCAGGATAGAAGTCCCACACATTTCTCAAATTGAGTTACTTCAAAATCTCAAGGTCTCATTTGTAGCATAATGCTTGACACACATGTTCAGCAACTCATGTGTGTGGCTGAGTAAGTTCAATCTTACTTACTTAATCTGCTCCTTTGTAATGTCAGGTCGGCTAAAGCTAAAACCCACATTATCTATGATCTCTTAGAAGACGAACAGGTTGACCTGGCATGCTTTACCGAGACCTGGCTGGGTGATGCTAGCGCCGCAACATGGGCGCAGGTTCTCCCAGCTGGTTACACGGTCAGTGAGCAGGTAAGGGAAAGTGGGCGGGGGGGGGGCGTTGCTATAGTCCATAAAACCAACCTAACCTTGACCAGGAAACCTGTCCGGAAAACAACCCACATCGAGTGCATGTACCTCAGCCTGAAGACCAGGGATAGTTTGGGGATTCTGTTGGTATACCGCCACCCCGGTGCTTAACAGACTCCCTAACCGAGCTGACTCAGCTGGTCTCTGAGTTGTTGTTGGAGTCACCCAGGCTTTTGGTTCTGGGCGACTTCAACATCCCTCTTGAGACCAGCCCTTCTGATCTATCTGGAGCAGCACGGGAGTTCGTGGAATCTATGACAGCCATGAACCTATCCCAGTTGGTCAACGGGCCGACCCATTGTGCAGGTCACACACTCGATGGGGGTTTTAGTACGGAACAGGAGTATCCGTGGGCGGAGGTAACGAAAACCTCTGCTCTGTCATGGACGGATCATTTTCTGATCAAGGTGGAACTAAGAGCAGTGTTTCGTCCCCCCGGGGGTGGCGGACCCATTAGAATGGTCCGCCCTCGAAGGCTCATGGAACCAATTGGTTTCCAGAAGGCCTTAGAGGGTCTAATGGTTGGCAATGCTGGTGATCGTGTTGAAGCCTTGGTAAATACCTGGAACACCGATCTTCCCAAGGCTATTGACATGATTGCCCCTGAGTGTCCTCTCCAACCCGCCCCAAAGCACAAACCCTGGTATACGGAAGAGCTCAGGGAGATGAAGCGGGTTGGACGACGACTAAAGCGCAAGTGGCGGAAAACTCGACTCCTATCCGACAAGACTCGCCATAGGCAGCATCTTCGCGCCTATCGGGAGGCTTTGCGTGCAGCGCGAAAATCCTTCTGCTCTGCACGCATTGCATCTGCAGAGTCTCGCCCAGCAGAACTGCGCCGAATCCCCTACTTAACCCTAGCCTGCTGTGATGCGTTTAACACCTTCTTTACAGATAAAATCTCTCGGATAAGAGCCAACTTGGATGCCACCTTTCTCCAGATCCTATAGGTGAGGTGTCTAGTGGCTCCGTTGCTGTCACATTACTGGATGAGTTTCAATCTGTAAGTACTGATGACGTGGACAAGCTACTTGGAAGTATGCGGAAGACAACCTGCCCCCTCGATCCTTGTCCATCCTGGCTGGTCGTCCGGGGGGGACGCACTGAGAGTGTTTCTTCGGAACACAATCAATGCGTCCTTCAGGGAGGGCATCTTACCATCCTGTCTCAAGGAGGCGGCGGTTAAGCCCATCCTAAAAAAGCCCTCCCTTGACCCCCTGGACAGAAACAACTATAGACTAGTATCCTTGCTCCCATTTTTAAGCAAGGTGATCGAGAGGGCAGTTGCCACCCAACTCCAAGCAGTCTTGGATGAAGCCGACTACCTTGATCCATTTCAAATCGGCTTCAGGACAGGACATGGAGTGGAGACTGCCATGGTTGCACTGACCGATGACCTCAGCTTGAGTATTGACAGGGGTAGTGTGACCCTGTTAGTGCTCTTGGATGTCTCAGCGGCCTTTGATACTGTAGACCACTCCATCCTTTTGGGTCGATTGAGGGAGTTGGGAATCGGAGGCACTGCTTTCCAGTGGTTCCGATCCTTTCTCTCTGACAGATCCCAAAGGGTGAGGCTCAGGGACAGTTGCTCTTCCAAAATTGAGCTTAATTGTGGCGTCCCTCAGGGCGCCATCCTGTCCCCGAAGCTATTTAACATCTATATGAAGCCGCTGGGTGAGATCATCCGGATGCATGGAGCTCAGTGTCTTCAGTACGCTGATGACAGATATACCTCTCCATGACTAGATCATTGGCTCAGTCTTCAGATGGCGCCTCCCCTCTCAATGACTGTCTTGCGGCGGTAATGGATTGGATGAGGGAAAACAGATTGAAGCTAAATCCAGACAAAACGGAGGTACTAACAGTTACCGGTCCAAAACCAGGTTTGGGAATACAGTCTCCAGTCCTGGATGGAGTCACACTCTCCTCCAAAGACTGTTCGCAGTCTGGGGGTACTCCTTGACTCTTCGCTTCACAAGACTAGTCAGGTGAATGTGACAGTCAGGAATGCCTGCTATCAGCTTCGGCTGATACACCAGCTGCGCCCTTTCCTGGACACAAAAGACCTGGAATCTGTGGTACACGCTCTAGTAACCTCACATCTGGATTTCTGCAACGCGCTCTACATGGGGCTACCCCTGTGCGTAACCCAGAAACTTCAATTAGTTCAGAATATGGCAGCCAGGTTATCACTGGAACATCAAGGAGAGAGCACATAACACCAGTGCTCAAAGCTCTCCATTGGCTGCCCATTAGTTTCCGAGCACAGTACAAGGTGTTGGTACTAACCTTTAAAGCCCTGCATGGCTCAGGCCCATCCTACCTTAAGGACCGCCTCTTCCCGTATGAACCGCCCCGCACACTTCGGTCCTCTGGGAGGAACCTGCTGCAGCCTATGAAAACTAGGCTGTCCCAGACCTCCCAGAGGGCCTTTTCAGCTACCGCCCCTAAGCTTTGGAACGGCCTGCTGGATGAGATGCGTCTCATTACATCACTGGCTAGTTTCAAAAAGGCTTTAAAGACGCATCTGTTCCGGCAGGCCTTTCCCTGAAAGAGGAAATAAATGGAACATCTACTCCCTGTTCTGAAAACATAGATGGAACCGGGAATTATCTCAGCTGCCCTTTGCCCAAACCTGCTGAGTTCACTTAATGCGGACTTGCACGTGGAGAGTTCATGAGACTGCACTTGTTTTAATAATTGTTGACCAATTTTAACTGTGCTAATTTTAATGTGTCTTGGTTTAATTCAGTTTTAAGGGGGGCGGTTGGGGAGGGATATGATTGTTGTTTTTACTCTGTATCCTTTTTAATCTATTGTACCCTGCTCCGAGTATTTTATTAGAGGTGTGGGCTATAAATAAACATTATTATTATTATTATTATTATTATTGTTATTATTATTATTTTCAATGTTATTAGAAGTAAGAAAAAAAGTGTTGGTCTGGACATAGATTTATCTTACAAATGTCTTTTGAATAGGCCCATACTGTAAGCCAACAAGTGTCTATCAAATTCACTTTTGACACCTGAGGTCTCCTTTTAATAAAATTAAATATTCAAAAATTCTATTACTGATGTTAACTGTTGAGGCTGAGTTTATAACTATATCATATACCAACTCATACAGTATACTGATTTTTTAGGATTTCTTAAGGGAAACAGAAAGCTGTAGGAGATAAAGAAAAGAGGAAAGAAGTGAGCAAGGACTCTCAATCCTTTTTGCTGGGGTGAAGTGGAATGCAGCCAGCTTCCCACTGTCTCCCTGGCAAGGCAGAACTCTCAGTCCAAGAGAGGTGAGAGAGGTGAAGGACTCTTTCAAAGAATCAACCCTGGACATTCCTCCTCCAGAGAAGCGCCTTCCCCATAAGGCTTCAAATCATCCCCCGCAGTCAGCACAAACATTATTTCTTCTGCTGCCTCTTCTTTTAGCCTGTCAGACAAAAGAAAGCAGCAGCTGCTGCTGCTGCTACCTGACAGCCAGTTCCACAGAGTTCACAAAGCTTAAGCAGAGAACCATATGTGAAAGCTCCTTCTTTTCCTCTGCTTCTTCCCCATCACTATGTGCTCATCCCCAGCATGGTCTTAAAGGCTGCTGATTCCCCTTTTCTGTCTTGAATGCCATTTGATAGAAGGGTCTCCTGCACCTCCTTATTTCTCAGTGGCCCATCTGATGTCCCCCGCCCAAGGGGGTGTAATTGTCCACTTTGGGAATCACTGTTTTAGATGTTGACAAGCAGATTGTGCAGTCTCCTACGAGGGATTCAGGGAGCTAAAGAGTGTGAACCCAGATGTAGGAGGAGTCAATCCCAGCAGTGGTAGTGGGAGAGGACATATCAGTGGATGAAACTGGCTGTGTATGGTGACAAACTATGAAACCCAATGTACATGGCATGGCTTGTATGTATAGTGAAGAACAGAATGTTTCCAGATAAGCAGAACAAGGTAGCTTGCTCCTTTGTTCCTAGTCCTCAGACCCATTCCCCTGGGGACCCTGAGATGGAATCTTCTAAAACCCTTCTTTCAGATCAAAACACGTGACTTGATAGCAAGCTTAGCTGACAATAATAATTTAACATGATTGCAGTGGTATAGCTGTTAACTCTGCAACCTTCCATTTTATTTAATTTGCTGACAGACACAGCTTGCCCAAATGGACTGTGAAAGGTAGAGTTTCAATCAGTGGGAAACACTTAGATTGCACAAATAGGCCTGTAGGATCATGTTTGACATTTTGTTTGGATATAATTTAAGTGTGACTAATGTGGAAGCAAAAACAATTGCTAGGATTTGTTGATTAAGCCCTGAATGTCTAGCAAGAACAAACTGAACTATGTTTTAATGAAAATGGGTATACCATGGGTTACCTCTCAGTGGGACCATTTAGCACCTTGGCTTGGCAAAGAATTACTAAGGAATGGTCTCGTTACCAGCATCTATGTATGTCTGGATTCAGGCTGCCTCATTCTCACTCAACCCACTGACATCTTCTTAGAAATCCTAACAACCCTACCAGAGATTCTTTTACTGACTCTGAACTGAGATTCCCAGATCAGTCTTTCTTCATTCCTTCAAAGACTCTATAGAAGGAAAGAATATTTGTTCTTAATTATTTTCGGGTCAAGAAACAAGTTTCCTGACTATAGAGAACCCCTGCTGGAAAGAGTAATAGACCAGTGAGAATCTTGTGAATTTTTCACTGAGAATTTGAATATCCTGAAGTGTTGCAGAGGAATTATTATGCATAGAAAAACATATCATGTGCATGTTCAAAAAATAAAACCAGAAAGGGAAGATTTTTGTACAAAAAGTCCATTTTCTACATGGAGTAATTTCTCCACAACATTTTGTGACATTTCAAAAATGGAGAGAATATGGTAGAAGAATATTTGTTTTCTCCCACAGCAGGAAGAAAGATACTGTATTTGTGTGTCTTCACATGCCATAGTTGAGGATATAATTTCCTCCATGGCTCCCATAGCACAGGACTACACATGCCATATCCCAGTACTTTCAGAAGCACTTCCTTTCTCCTCTCCCCTTCCCTTTGGTTTCCTTATCACTCCCTCCTTTCTCTATCCTTAAGACTACACTTGAACATGAAAGAAATGTGATTAAGGTAATAACATTGTTTGTAGCATGTTGATTTTATGGGTAACGAGGGCATACTGATGTCAGCTTTATGAAGTAATTAAAAAATCTGCAACATCAATTCTTTCTGAAATCCTTTTTGGAGGATTTTTTTTCCCCACTTGGGACCATTTTAAAATTTTAATATATTTTTGCAAAATAATAAATCCACAAAAAGAAACAAACAAAAAGGTATGCATTTGTAATGCATTACGTGGTACACACAAAGCAATCAGCAACTTGAGCAAAAGTAATAGCTAGTATCAACCTATTAATTTTTATAAATACCATTCCAGGATCTTGAGTGTACATGTCAGTTGTATGATCATGAAAGAAAAAACACTGAATGTATTGTCTGTGCCCAAGAATTACCAGTCCTTCTGCTTTTCATTCTTGTCCATTGTCCATTGAAAAATATTATCTATATAAGCTGCACACACTCCTCAACAGTAGAGGAAGTAGGTCTGTCTTAGGGTCACTGTAAATTGGAAGCGACTTGAAGTGACACAACAACAATTTGAAGAAAATTTATGTTTTGGTTTTCTCTGCGCTTTAGGCTTAACAATACTAGAGGAAACTCAGCAGAATCTTTGATTTCAGATTGTTAAAAAAATGTCCAATGTCTAAACCTTGTTAGTTATCAGAATAAGTTGGATCAACTGTGTGTCTACTGAAAATCTCCTCAATTTTAAAAATCTGGTCAAATGAGCCTATAGATAAATTCATTACATTCCAAATCCAGACAACCTGCTGTACTGAGCTAAACATTCTCGATACACTTTTTTTAGGGGTGGGGAAGGATATAAGAAATGGAATCAGTAAAGACAGAAATGTACTCGCAAGTCTACTGTTCCATGCTCTTATTTTCTGCTGCTATAATATGTTTCATTGTCCTGATGATGGCAACTCTCCTAGCTATCCCAGTGGTCTGCAGACATTACTTTTTCTACCAGAGGTCACTACATAATGGCATTGCAATAGAGGCTCTTCAGATGGTTTTTGAATGCAGTTCTCAAAATCCCTCCCCAATTGCTAATCTGAAGGGTGGAAGGAAACTGTAGACCCAAAGTATGTGGTGGGCCACATTTATCTACTAGAGTTAGGACAAGCAGCTGTACTGCCCACACTCCAACTGTGTAATGGAAGAGCATGAGTCTGACACTTACTAGGACAGATGTATGTCAACAGTGTGTCCTCCAGAGATGAACATTACACCTCTCACAATCTCTAGCTTACTGGTCATGCATATTGGGGCTGACAGGAGTTGTAATACAACACATCTATAGGGGACCATGTTACCTATATGTATGTATGTGGGAGCAGATTTCTGGGAAAGCTGTCATTATTTGGCTAATTTACCACCAGGCTTGCTGCCTTACTCCTGGATTAAAAACAGTAAGAAAGGAAAGGAAAGGAAAGGAAAGGAAAGGAAAGATCCTAACTGTATATCAGTGGAGTGGACAGAGCCCTAAAAAGCAAATGAAATGTCCATTCTCCACGTATGAAGAATTTTATTTTGCATTCCTTGTGAGGAAATTATGCTTCATTATAATACACTAGAGCATAACACCTAGATCAATTTATGTTACCAAGTTTCAAGGATGATCAGTGAAAATGCCCCAGTTTCTAACTTTTGTCATATATGGTTAAATATGGATTGTTTTAATGTGACTCTGTTTTTAACTCTTCAAAAGGGCAAACTGAATTGCCCATCCAGTGAATGTATACAATATAAATACTTCAAAATAAACCCTTAATTTATCATTTAGTTTCTGTACACCATCTTCTAATATTACAAACAGCAGTGCAGCAACCATAATGCAAGTTGTTCTTGTCTCCCTAAGACAGCTGGTTCCTACAGGAAGGTGTCAACAAATTCATAAACCAGTTCCAACTTTCATCATTGGGTGATTAGCTCATAAAACTTGAGAGACACATTTAGAAATCTAATGACATTCCCATTTTCCATGCTAGTCTTCAGACTATGTTTTACATACATACTGATTTTACATACAGTTTATTTACTACTCTACACATACATTTCTTAAAGTATATCACATATATTTTGTTTTATTCCGCTTGTAACTCAGCAAATAAATTGTTTCTCAGCTTTCTTAAATACATGATGTTTATTTTTATATGTGAAAACAGAACTGAACTAACTTAGAAGATCATGCTACTTTTTCCAAATCAAAGCCCCGAGGATTTCAAATTAGATTTCCAGACCATATGCTTGTAAAGAAAACTAAAATAATATATGCTAACAAACATTTTCTCACTAGAATGTTTTTAGCCCGAAGTAGTGACACTTTCTAAGGATTAAATTTGGAATATTTTAATATGCCTTCAAAATATATATTTTGGTAGCTAAGTGTACAGTGGGCCCATGTTATCTGCTGGGGTTTGGTTCCAGGACCCCCTGTGGATAACACAATCTGTGGATGTTTGAGTTCCATTAAATATAATGGTATAGCAAAATGATGTCCCTTCTATAAAATAGAAAATCAAGGTTTGCTATTTGGAATTTGTATTTTTAAAAAATGTTTTCAAGTCATGGATGCTTGAATTCATGGGAAAAAAATCGGTAGATAAGGAGAGACGGCTGTACTTCTTAATTCTCGAAGCTGTAAAATTCAGATTTTTAAAAGGAAAAAATATATAAAGGAACAGAGAGAGAGAGAGAGAGAGAGATTAGCTTTGTCAGCTCTCAAAGCACTGGCTGAAATTTGAGGGAACTGCTATGCTTCCTAACATTTCCAGCTAAGGAGATAAATCTTTAGCTAAATTGCACTGGAAGAGGAAGAATATATATTTTAATATAAAGAGGATGTAAAACTTGGACAACCATCTCTGTCTAGTTCTACTTGGTACCACTTCTTTGTGCTTGTACACATGAGAGGGAAGTGACAAAAGAGATGAGGGTTCTTGCACTTTAGGCCATTGTGTTATTTGGAGCAAGCCTAAGAGTGAAGAGTTGGCGTCTCATCTCATGGGACTTTATGCTGCACAGCTGTAGGCATCAGCAGTGCAGGGCCTGGAAAAAAACTGATGTGAGCTGTTATCAAGACACTTCAGCAGCACAAGGCCTAAAAAAAAAAAAAAAAAAACTAATGGTGTCGTGTGTTTAGTACATAAGGCCAAGTGAGATGCAAGTTATAGTGGGAATGACAGTAACTGTAGGGCACACTTTACCACTTACCTCCCTCTGCCCCCCCCAAAAGGTCCTGATTGCTTACCCAGATGGGAGGGATATAAATATTATTATTATTACTATACCCAATTAGAGAATTTTTTTTACCAAATTTGGAACACATTCACCTGGATTGCTCTTGTGCCTTTTTTAATAATCAGGGGGCTCAAAAGTTTTTCCTGGTTCAAAGCCCTTGCCTAGCTCACTTCTGTGACATCATAATGACCCCAATTTTGTGAAATCACAAGGGCCCACCCTTTTATCTCAGATTTTAACCCTGAAATTTCAGGGAATCAGATGTTGCAGTCCTAAAAAAAATATAGAAACAAGTCCACCCAAATCCCTGCACAGATCATCATTCTATACAAACCCATGGTTTGATCCTGGTTTGACTTATGGTGACCCTAAGGCAACCCTATCATGGGATTATTTGTTCAGAGGTTTGCAATTGCCTTCCCCTGAGGCTGAGAGATTGAGGCTTGCCCAAGATCAGCTGGTGTGTCTCATGGCCAAGTGGGGTATTGAACTCTGGTCTTAAGAGTCATAGTCCAACACAAAAGCCACTACATCAAACCAAGCCTTGCTATGAATTCTTGATCACTTAAAACACAGTTCAGTGTAATTTTCAGATTACAGAACAAAACAGATAAAAGAACAAAAATAAGCCATATTTAAGGGACATTGAAAACAGACTTTTCTGAACTGTTACAACTAAGTTACCTGTAATACCATACTTTGGGGAACAATGAGGGCATAAACACCTATGTTCTGAGAGCATAAAGATATTAAATATTGTGTGTGTGTGTGTGTGTGTGTGTGTGTGTAAACAGTAAAATATTCATTCATTCATTACTTTTTGAGTAAGTGGTGGGGCTAAAATGCTTTTTTTGGGGATTTTTTTCAAAACTTTTAAAAATTTCTCACTTTGTAGATACATTTCTCTCTCAAAAATAGTACTGAAAAGTAACAAAACTGAACTAGCAAGTAACATAACATGCTATAAAATGTTGTACCATTAATAGTAATGTGTTACTTTTGGGGCTCTTGCAACAAATTACAAAATGGATTACTTTTTTACCTTCTGCATAATACAGTCGGACCTTGTTATCTGCTGGGGTTTGGTTCTAGGATCCCCCGTGATTAACAAAATCTGTGGATGCTCAAGTCCCATTAAATATAATGGCAGAGTAAAATGGTGTCCCTTATATAAAATGGAATATTAAAGTTTGTTATTTGGAATCTATACAAATATACTAAGAATATTTTCAAGCTGTGGATATTTGAATCCATGGATAAGAAATCTGTGGATAAGGAGGGTCAACTGTATAATCCACCATGGCTACTTTTATGCTTAATTGAAAGTAATTTAACATAAAATAATTTAGTTGTTAAGCAATACATATCAGTACAAAATCTCCCAAAGACTCAGGAATGGTGATATTTTCTTCATAGTAGATTGATGTTTCTTGGTTTGGTGAGAAATGTGCTATTAATCTAAACACTGAGGGTGTGAAAAGTCTTCTAGGAAGCATCTGCAATAATAAAAGAGTCTATTGGACCAGAACAAAGGTCCTTCTGTCCATTGCACTGTTGCCCATAGTGACCAACCAGATGGTTCTGGGAGCCTGCCAACAGAGTGTCAATGCAATAGCTAACTCCTACTACTGCCACACAGCACCTGACCATTAGAAGCCATTTAACTTACTTGACCAATTGCTTGGGAAAAACCTATCTTCTCCAAGTTTGCTTAACCTCAACAATAGCAGTGGCCCTTGCCAATGTTGCTGCAGTGGATTCCAGAAATTAACTATGCATTGCATAAAGAAATACTTTTTGCCACAGAACACCACTGGAACTTGTCACTCAGTAAGAAGGGGTCACATAATCTCACCCTGTAAGGAAGAAAAGGATTTATAAATGGGCCTACCAAAGCTTGTGGATGGGCTGTCTAGCATCTGCTGATCAACATAATCCCCATGACCAGCACCCACAGCAATATCACAGAATATCTGAGCACAGGAATAAAGAGTAGTTATTGTAGTTTTGAATGTGGTAGTTTCTAGTTTTGTAGTTGAATTTGAAATCTCCCTGGAAGCCAAAATGAAAAAAAAAACAAAACCTGAGGCTGTTGTACTTCGGAAAGGTGGAGGAAAGCAGAAAGAGAGAAAGGCCATGTGCTAGATGGATGGACTCTATTAAGGAGGTCACAGGTTGAATTTACAGGAACTAAACAAAGCAGTGGAGAACAGGGAGTCTTGGAGATATCTCTTCCACAGAGTCACCATAATCAACTTGAGGGCAGGTAACAACAAAATAAACTCAGTAGATCAGAAGAGTGCTATTGCTGTAGCACAGCTTGATTTCAGTAACGTTTTTGACAAGGTCCTCCAAGATATTCTTGCAGGTGAGCTGGTGAACTGTGGGCCAGACAGTGGTACTGTTAGCTGCAATTGGTTGACTGAAACCAGAGAGTGCGCACCAATGGTTGAAAGATGACACCAAATTAGGGAGAGTAGCTAATACTCAAGAGGACAAGATCAAAATTCAAAATTATCTTTGACATATTGAAAGTTTGGGCTAAAATTATTAACATGAATTTCAACAGGGATACATCTTAGGAAGGAAAAATTAAATGCACAAATATAAGACAGGTGAGACTGGGCTTAAAAGTAGTGCAAGTGAAAAAGGTCTAGAGTTTTTAGTAGACCATGAGCTAAACATGAGCCAACATTGGAGTTTATCACATGGGAGGAATTTCTCTCAATCATGAATGGAGCCAATTCACAATTACGTGAATTTGCTAGTTTAGTGAATTTACGTGAAATCTGATTGTGTTCGGAATGCATTCAGAACAACTTCACATTTCCCAAAAATGACCCCCCCCTTGCCCAAAATTGCATGAGATACTCTAATACGCAATTACGTGAAACCCCATGATTGCATTTGGAATGACTTCCCATTGTCCAAAATTGTGTGAGATACACTTACTTGCAATAACGTGAAACCCCATGATTGCATTCGGATTGCCATTGCATTATACTCCCAAATTCAGTCATATGATAAACTCCAGTGTTACAGTGTGGCATAACAGCCCCCCCCCCCAAAAAAAATCAATGTAATTCTGAGCTGTACCAACAGGAGTATTGCGTCCTAGCAAGAATGGCTCAAACGAGGTTTTGCCAATTCCTTCTTCTGAGGCTGAGAGTGTATGAATCATCAAAGGTCATGCAATGTGTTTCTATGGCTGAGCAGAAATTCAAATCTTCATGTCCCAGAGGTCTAGTCTACCATTCAAACCACTACACCATACTGTCTCAATCCAGGCCTATGCCAGTCATGCTCTACAAGCAAAATAGAGCCCACTGCATACCTAATAAACCTCCTAATTATTCTACTCTCTCAGTACTGCAAAAAACAGGAAGGGAGACATTATTCAACTGCCTGGGCATAACAGATACCTGGCAGGCTAAGTCTGGTCTTGGTAGGTCACACATTGCTCAAGTCTGGGTTATGTTATATCATATAAGCTATCATACAGAAATAATAAAAAGAAAACAGGAAAAAGTAGCAGCATTTTTCACTGTTACCTTTAAATGTCTGCCACAGATAAGCTGGAATTCAGCATTTAACTTCTTGCTATACAGTGCAAGTCAGTGAATGACTTTCAGATACAGACTACCATATGGCCCACCATATAGAATCCATCTTGCTTCCAATATCTGTTTTAGTGAACACTGGAATATATGTTTCACCAGCACTTTAAATGCACCTTAAACCATTACTGCTTCTTTGAACTGTTACTTAAGTCCTCGGTAAACCATCAATATATGGAATATGCTTAATTCTCTTCATATTGGGGGGGGGGGGGGGGGGTTTCAGATGACACCATTAAAGAAAGCACCAAGATCCATTAACTTTACCAGTTTCAGCTCAGTTATTAATGGATCCCTTACATGCATATGTGTTTCCAAATCATAACCTGGCAGAGGATGCCAGATATCTAGTTACTAAAATTAGAATTAAACCCCTTGTGTTATTTTTAAAAACATATGGTTATTTATTTAGGTAATATTACAATAGCCTGACAGGCTGGGGGATTCTCAACAAGCTTTCTTTATATTAGGATCATGTAACAGATAGAGCCCCAACATTTAATCCATATCAATCAACAAAAGGAATTTCACACTACTTCTAGTATGCCTAGCTAATATATACTGTTTTGAGATCATCAAGAAGCTACTTGAAATTAAGCCAGGACAGCACTTTACATTAGTAAATTCTGCCAAATCAAAAATCTGTCCCTAATATAAGCCACTTGGGTTTTTCTTTTTAAATGGCCTATGATTCCTTTAAATTGACTCAGAAAAAAATCAGCTTCTCAGTCTGTCTATAATACTTTCTTGCCATTGCCTTTCATAGTCTTGGAAGTCCTCCAGCACCAATGAAATATTTGGGGATGTTTTCTTGACTGTGGACAAATGTATGTAGGCATGTATAAAACATTAAGTCTCAGAGGTATCATGTGTTTCTATCACAGAAGAGATGAGAATCTTGGCTCCCAAACTGGCTGATGCATTCAGCAGAAAAATCATCTGTGTTGAAATATTACCTTTGCCATATGAAAACAGGACACAAATAATGCAAATGAAGATAGGCTGTGGTAAAATTCTGGCTAGGAAGTGACACCACATGTCCACTCCACTTTTCAAAGATTTCTCATGCACAGAAAAGTATGAGAGCTAGTGCACCCTTGGGCTCCCGGGTGTGTTTTTACTTGACAACTATAGTGAAAGATGGTAACTGAAAGCTGGTAACCTGATGTCATGGGAAGATTGTCTTTTGTAGCTGTGAAAACTGGGCCTGGGATAAAAAAGTGAAGCATTTACTATTTACTATTAATTAGATTCTACTGAAGTCCAGTATGATTTAGTTTAACTTGATCCACACAGATACCATGATCAAACTTGGTACTGGATGAGGTTTGATCCCACGACCCCCATGGATACAAAAATCTTTGGCTGCTCAAGTCCCATTATATACAACAGCACAGTAAAATGGTATCCCTTATATAAAATGGCAAAATCAAGGTTTGGTTTTTGGAATTTATTATTTTATTTTATTGGAATATTTTCAAGCCATGGATGGTTGAATCTGTGGATAAAAAGTCCATGGATATGGAGAGCTGACTGTACCACCAAAAGAAGGTTAGAAGCTAAAGGAGGATGAATCATGCCATTTCCAGAAAGATGAGAAACTGACTGATAATTGCTATCCTTACTCTTGGTAGCTGTTCTGATCTTTTGCAGACTAGGATATACATTTAATCAAGACTAACACCAGCATTTGGTGCCACAAGGACCAACACTTGGTTCACCCTTGGGCTCCCAGGTGTGTTTTCACCTGATAACTATAGTGAAAGATGACAATTTAATTTTCTACAATGCCCCAACCTAGTCCAGCTCACTGAGACCACAGGGAGAAATATATAAAATGAAGAACATTTTAAAGATGTGTGACACACAAAGTGTTAAGCAAGAATTACTGACAATGGATTCTCAAAGTCTGTAATACTAGAATTGCAATATGAGTCACAGCAGCCATGCACTTCTCCCTCCTCTCTTTCCCTTCATTCCGGTAGCCCACTTTGAATGTGATTAGTAGTAGTCGTCATCATCATCATCATCATCATCATCATCATCATCATCATCTCACCTTCCTCCCAGTTTAGGGACTCAACACAAAATTTAAAACAGTCCAAGCTAAAACAATGCAAAGCATTAAAAATACAAAATTTAAAAATCATTTTAGTATCAGGAACAATATGTACTCTTACTCTTTCCACATTCCCAAAGACTGAACGTAAGTAGGAAGAATCTTCCCTATGGGAAAAGAAAGAAAGATGGAGTGCACAGCTTCTGAGTACTCCTGGACCCATTCGCAAAGCCCAAGTAGACTATGTAGCTCAGAGTGCTTGGTGCCAGTTTTGACCGGTGGGCCTACTAGCGACAGAACTCCATTTAGGGGCCGCTTCCCAATTATATAACCACAATATGCTTTATGTGGCACTACTCTTGAACAAGACTCTGAAGCTGCAGCTAGTACAAAATGCAGAAACTTGAATGCTGACTGGAATAACATATAGATAGCCCATAATGCAAGACTTCACAGAAGTGCACTGCCTTTCAATACGTTTCTAGTCTGAATTCAAGGTGTTTGTGATGCCTTTTAATGTCCTAAACAACTTAGGTCCTTGGTACTTGAGGGAACACCTCTTCCTTTATGTGCAGACTTGAAGAATGAAGACTGCAGGGGGAAAAGGCTTTCCTTCATGTCCCACCAGTAAGGGCCTTCTCAGCTTAGACACCCCACCAGTGGAATAGGTTCCCATTGCTGGTGTGGTTGGCACTTGATACCTAAACTGATTTTTGTTTAAGTATCAAGTAAAACTCTAGCTGTTCATCAAAGCCTTTGGGCCTCATTGATTCCTCCCAAATACTAATGTACGCAGTTTTAAAATGTTATAATCTTTTAAAATTTGTTGTAACTCATTTATTATGTTTAACTTGTTTTTAGCTTTTTATAATTACTCTTATTATCTTGGTTTTGTTGTCTTAAAGTGTTTTAAACTCTTTTCATTTTACTTGTCAGCTCTCATGAAACCTTTTTGATATAGGGTAGGGTAGAAATATTTCAATAAAATACGTACAGTTGGCCCTCTGTACCTATGGAATCTTTATGCATGGATTCTACCATCCACAACTTGAAAATATATATATTTTAAATTCCAAAAAGCAATTTTGATTTTGCCTTTTATATAATGGACATTATTTTATAGTATGGGACTTACCATCCACTTATTTTGGTATCCAAGGGGTCTGTGGGGTGTGTGTGTGTCCTGGAACCAAACCCCAGTGGATACCAAGGGACCACTGTAAATAAACAAATCTTTTGGCATAGCTTGTCTCAATCAGTATCCTCCTATACAGTAGAGGTCCTCCATCATTTTGGGCTCCAAAGGTTTCATCTGGTTTTTGTTACGAGTCCAGAAGGACATATCCTGCCCCAAAGGCTTCACTTGTGTATTACCTTTAAAATCCCATAAAATAAAGAGCTTGAGGGGACTGGAAGAGCTTGAGGGGACTGAACATCTCCAGAAGATTTCAGGGGGCACAAAGGTGACTCAGGGTTCATGTGCCTCATAGGTCACACTTTTCCCAGCCCTGGCCTAACCTAACACACATAGCTGTTGTGAGGATAAAATGTTAACAAGAACCAGAGATGTCACCTTGAGCTTCTTATGGAGAAGACAGGCGAAAAATATAATCCATAAAAACAGATTCCTAAATTATATGAATTAAGGTTGAAATTGTGCCATATACGTATAAGGATTACCTTCTTGTCTGCTATATCTCCTGTGCATATATTTAATCCACAGCTGTTAAAATAAGGTGAATAAATAAGATCTAAATACTACCAGCTGTGTTTTGAATTCCCTCTTTCTAATTTATCACCATCTTCCAGTACTGATTTTATACCTTTATGCAGCCCAGAGAAATGTACTACTGCTGCCTTTTCCATTAAAAGGGATATCTGAGGTCAACTGATAGATAACATCAATGAAGAGAATAATGTGTCTCCTTCTCTAGCTGGAGGCAGAAAGAACAAAGTATTGACTGTTAAAGTAAGGTCAATATGACAAATTACAGCTCTTTTTGCTGAAGACAAGCTTTGTCTGGAGCTCTTCTAATATCCTAGCTTCGGTCGGTATGAGAGTGATGAGAACCTGAGAACTCTAGAATAGAAGCCATTCTGTTCAGGGTCTGGTATGAAATACAAAGTAGAACAAAACCAAAGGCAAATTATAGGTGAACCTTACCAATCTTAGAAACAAACCTTCAGTGCTGTTACAACTCTAGCCAAAGCTGAGCACTTTTAAGACCTATTTCACACTGTTTATATATTTATTAATTTCATTTGATTTCTGTGCTACCTCTCTCCCAGAAAGAGACCCAAGCCAGCTCACAAATAAACCCATTTACAAATTTAAAAGACAAATAAAATCATCTATGAAACAGTATAAAATTACAAAAAACAGACAGAACTTAAAAACATAACCAAAACACACACCCCTTCCTGGCACATTTATATCTGTTGAGTATACAGTACTAGGTGAAGCTATGCCCATATTTCAAATAATGCTCTGTCCCTTATGACATATGTCAAATGATGATCTCCCACATAATGCTTTCCTCCATTACATGAATACCATAACTGTACAGGCAGGGTTAACAAAATGGGTGTTTCAGAACCCTTCCAATGAGATGCTGACAGGGTAGGAAATACCCACCCAATTAAATCTGTCTTGTTGCAGTCTTATCACATTTTGCAGGTATTTATAGCTTTCAGTGTGTACATGGAGAGTTTGGGTCACTTAAGAGGACAGGAGAGGAGAGCAAACAAAGCATACGTGTAACACTCTCCACTTTAAATCAGTTAACATTAGAAAGGGCCTAACTTTATTTGAGTTGAGTTATTCTAGGATATCTGCATAATTTGTTAATTTCAAGGAATGAAACAGAATATAAAGAACCATTACCAAAGGAAGGAATAACAGTAGATAAAAATACACATCTAAGTCATAATGCAGTTGTTTTTCCTTGAGAACCTCCAGAGAGATTTTTTTTTCCTAATGTTGCAATATAAACTGAAACAAATTAGCAGATTCTGACTGCTAGATTCTAGAAAATGCAGAATGGTTCAGTGTCCAGGGAACCTAATGAAATATACTGATAGAATTAGAAGTAGTGCTAGTAAACTATTTGTATCACTCAACACATCATTTAAAAAACCCAACAGTAATAATATTTTCTTGTTAATGAGCTCTTTTTTTGTAAGAATGTACAAGAGCTAATGGATACCAAGATCAAGAACTGATTAACAGTTGCATGATCCAATAATGGAAATATTGAGCTGATCAGATAGGCACAGTTAGGAATCAGAGACAGATTTATTTATTTAGATGTGGTGTGGTAGGAGGTTGCTGTGGCCACTATGTCCAGGTACACTTCCAAGATGAAAGAATTCACAGACCACATTAACCAACACAGACATTGCACCACTTTCCTGTCTTCAACAATTCTTTTAGTTTATGCCATATATTGCAAAGGTAAAAAAGTTTATGTAGGAAAACAACTAGAACTGTTAAGAAGCGTACAGGAGATCACCTATGTAATATAAGGGACAAGAAAACAGGTACTCCCTTGGCGAGTCACTTCTTGCAATAAGGTCATTATTACAGACCTCAGGGTTTGGACAAGGTGAACAGTATTGATGAGAAAGTTCTGTTGAAATGGGCAGTGGAATTGATTTTTTTATAAAATGTTGATATGCTTCTATTTTGTTTTACTTTTATGGAAAACTAATAAAGATTAAAAGAAAAAGAAAAAAAATTAACATCTTTGTTTTTGAAACCTGAATGAAGAATTTCACCTTCTCTACCAGTTGTGAAATCTTTCAGAGTTTTAGTAGGATGGGCCCTTTCTTTTTAGCCTAGGTACATCCATGTGCCCTTGGATGATATCAGTATTTTGTCTACTAATTTCTTAAACTATATTAAGAACCCTTTAGCTTTTTTTCTTATGTTTTCATTTGTCCAGTAAATGGTTTCGTAACTCCAAGTTGAGAAATATCTGGTCTGATTCTAAGTAGGTACCGAATGGTTATAATGGTGTGTTTTTTTTATAGGCAATGTAGAAATGTAGTAAGTGATTTTAAGAAATGTGAAATTACATATTCATGTATTGCCTTTTAATGGTATTATATAGCTCCCTTAAAAAGGTGTAAGTGTAAATGTACAAATAGGCCAAAATGCATTGGACTTTTCTACCAATAAACCCACGAGTATTCATAGGACCTTATCACACTAGCAAAATCCTGCTGAGAAAAAATGTGGGAAGTTTATCAGACGATGTTCCTGCACACATGAAATAGCACAAAGTTAAAGCGAAGGCAAAAGGAACCAAAAGAGCAGCTTTTTACTTTTGGGAAGCTCCTTTTTTTCATCTGTGAATTCTACTCGAGGGTCTCCAGTTTTTGCTTCTATTGCATTACTTGGCAGTCATGGGCCATCCCTGTGTACCAGGCAGAGCTTTTAGTTTAAAATGATGTCAGGACTATTTTTATATGTTGTAGGAGAGAGAATGTGGAAAATTATACACTTAGAAATAAAGCTATGTAAGAAGACAACAAGTACAAATATGAACTGTACAAAGTGAGCTGACTGCTTTTTCAAACCAGATCAAAGACTCCACTCTTGTGTAAATTATGCTTATTAAAATATTCACTAATGACCCAGAAGAGGCAAAGAAGCAAGGTTTTCAGATAACAATCTCCATTTAATAATTTGGTTTTAAGTGTAAAAGGGCACGGAAGGGCACAGAAAGCACTACATTATATAAGTGGCTGAAAATTTATCACACATGCTAACCCAAATCAATGCACACTTTGTAAACCACACTCAAAAAAGGAAAAACAATGAGGAGGATTACAAGAAATATATGAAATAAATAAATAAAATAAGCTCTATTCACATTTTATGGACAAAAGAACACTAAGAAGAAATCTTACAAAACCAGTAAGGAATACCAGCAAGTGTCTCAGAAATCTGTCACTTCAGCTAGAAATTACAAGGTAAGTTCTTATCTTGGGTTTAGTGATCTGATTTGCCGCGCAGGTCAGGCCCCCCCCCAATAAATACAGAAACCTGGTTGGAGGAAAAAAGGCCACAACTTTATTAACTGTTCCACACATGCAGAACAACACAAAACCATAGGGTTGGCCCAAAGCATAAGGTCTGGATCTGGCCATCAGCAACACCCTGGTTGGTTGATGTACCCTTGGTAGCAGGGGCAAACATCGGGATGACGTAGGTGCCAAGCTCCGCCCTGTTGCGCAGTTAGGCAACTGCGCTGCTTCACATCGAATTGCGAGACATCCTAGTCACCGGGTATTAATCGACTGTGGCCCCCGCAATGGCCACAGCGAACCGCTCCTTACCCGGGTCATGAGGACTCCCGATCCAGTGCCAGCGGGCCCTGGAAACCCCTACCCCAGATCCAGGCCTATGCTGCCACCCAGAACAGAAGTTGTGACAATCAACTCCCTAAACAGGGAGGGAGGGTGGGAGAGCAGAACTGGCAATGGTGCCGACGCTCACCTTACACGGCCTTAAATAGGCCCAACAGCCAATGAGGGCTCAGGAACGATGGAGGCACCACCCTCTCCGAGCTCTCCACCAATAGGAGGGCACACCATACCCTGCTGTGGCCAATCAGACAGGTTCCTTTCCTGCTCCTCCCAGTGGCCAATCAGCATCGAGCCCGCGCTCGCACCGGCCGCTGGGGCGCCCAAGCCTGGCGCGCGGGAAGGGGAGAGGCCTTCCTTCACGTGGCAACAGCGCCGGCCCGTTAATTCGGGCGGCGCCATTTGCCGCGCAGGTCAGGCCCCCCCCAATAAATACAGAAACCTGGTTGGAGGAAAAAAGGCCACAACTTTATTAACTGTTCCACACATGCAGAACAACACAAAACCATAGGGTTGGCCCAAAGCATAAGGTCTGGATCTGGCCATCAGCAACACCCTGGTTGGTTGATGTACCCTTGGTAGCAGGGGCAAACATCGGGATGACGTAGGTGCCAAGCTCCGCCCTGTTGCGCAGTTAGGCAACTGCGCTGCTTCACATCGAATTGCGAGACATCCTAGTCACCGGGTATTAATCGACTGTGGCCCCCGCAATGGCCACAGCGAACCGCTCCTTACCCGGGTCATGAGGACTCCCGATCCAGTGCCAGCGGGCCCTGGAAACCCCTACCCCAGATCCAGGCCTATGCTGCCGCCACACAGGCAGGTCTGAAAGAGCGCCTGCCGCCAACCCTAAGAACCGAAAAAGAACCCTCCACAAATAACATTAATAGCATCCACTTGAGCAAGAGTCCAAATCAGGGTGCACATAGCCCGCAAACACCCTGGACTTCCATCAATCAATTTACTTGATGACATCAGTAGAGAGTCCAGCACAGGCTGTAGATGTGGCCACTCCAATGCGGAATGAATGGCCCCCAAATTCAACCAAAAGAAGACCCATCGCCTGAAGGGCCAGCTTTAACACAGCAACAAATTGAAAGCGTGTTACAGGTGAGCCATCAGCATGACATGCAGGCTGGTGCCTAATAAACCTTTTTAGAACCCGAACAGGACAGAGGTGCGAGTCTTTTAGGTGCCCCAATATGATCGATGAGGCTCAGCCCAGTTTATCACATTTTGACCTGAGAACTGTCAAACATACAGCATCAACATTGAACAAAACATCAGTGATGCACAAGTATCTTTTTGAGCAATAGGTCTTCGAAGACAGGACCAGCTCCCCTACCCTCAGGGCCCCAAATGGCAGGAAGCTGGGAAACAATATCCTGAAGCAGTGTAAAAACAGATAGGGTGCCTGGCATCGTTTTTGTCCATATGCATGCATCTCCAACCCTCCAGAGTGCAACGCACTTGGAAACAAGCACATGGATCAACCAGGCTGGAGGCTTTTGCAAAGAACAAAATACCTGCAAGGTGAACAGAAATAGAGCGCGGGGAAACCCCACTATACTTTAACCACGCCATGAAACATAAAACAGTTGTCGAATCCATAGGCCAAAGTGCCGGAATGCCTAGGGCACCCCACAAGGAGGACAATTTAGAAAAAACCTTATTATAGGCCCTGAGAGTGGAGGGGGCCACCGAAGACAAAATGCCCTGGGTCACATTGGAAGTCCAATCTTCCTGAGGAACTCTGGAAATAGCATGGGAAGGGGGTCTGCCTTTGGAGCCAGCCATTGAAACCTGTCTTCTTGGAATCGAGAAAGAGCATCAGCTAAATTATTTTGCAAACCAAGAACAAACCAAGCTGTGATAGAAATGTTAAAATTAAACAAGTGAGTACGAGCCACAGCACCAGCACGACTCTTTCTGATTTGAAAGACAGGCTATTAACAACAGCAACTATGGCTTGATTATCACAGCAGAACAGAACACGTTTGGTGGAGAACTCATGTTTCCAAATAATGACAGCCGTCACAATGGGAAATAATTCCAAAATAAATAAATAGATAAATAAATTATTAACAACATCCTCTTAAGCCCAACCCTTTGGCCA